>OX123189.2:9748817-10109945 GCA_944739405.2 Euclidia mi
TCGTCAAAAGTTATAGCTGGTAGAGATGTGAAATCCAGTCTTTTTTAACATCGGCCGGCTACCCACAATAATGGCTTGGGTCTTACACGGGTTTACGACCAGACCAAACTTATCAGACCAAGTCAGTATGGCTTCCAGATCCTTGTTAATCTTGCCAATGGCCTCAGCTATGCGTTCAACATTAGCATGGGTGTAAATCTGCAAGTCATCGGCATACAGATGGTAAGCACACTGAAGATGTTGAGTTAGGAAATTTATAAAGATAGAGAACAAAAGAGAGAGAAAGAGAAAGAATACCGCCTTGAGGAACGCCAGACTTAATGTCGAACCAGCCCGAAGATGACTCATCGAGGCGGGCAGACTGTTGACGACCCGAAGATAAGTTGAGAACCAATACAGTGCTCCGGCAGAGACCCTGAGATGGGAGAGGATAGATAATAGGACGTCGTGACTGACGGTATTGAAGGCATTAGAAAAATCAATAAGCATTAAAACAGTAATTTCAGTGTTTTCCATGGCCTCTCGAATATTGCCAGTCACTTTAAGGAGGGCGGTAGTGGTGCTATGACCTGGCCTGAAGCCTGATTGGAACGGACTCAGTATGCTATTGTCATGGACAAAACTAGACAACTGTCTGTGCACACAGGCCTCGAGCACTTTGGATAGGAAGGGTAGGATAGAGATTGGTCGGAAGTGTTGAGGAAGAGTTGGATTGGGGATTTTGGGCAGGGGAATTATATAGGCTTTGCGCCACAAGGAAGGAAGGTACCAGAAACAAGTGAGGAGTTGATGATGTGGGATATGGCCGCCAAGAGCTGATCGAGGATCATCGTGATCATACGGCGGCTGATGTTGTCACATCCCACAGCATTGGACTTTATGGAGAGGATTATCTTCCTGATCTCAGCCGGGGACACTGGAGAAAAGAAAAAAGACTCTATTTTGGGTTGAGGTAACCCGGCTAAATAGTTCACAGTGAGACTCGTAGGTTGGTGATTCAGCGAAAAGGTAGTGGAGAAATGTAGGTTGATATCATCCAAACTATGAGTCCTATGGCACTCAGTATGTCGCTGCTTGCCAGTACCCAATGTTCCAAGGAACTTCCAGATATTAGCAGCTGATGTAAAAGTGATGTTATCGAGAATATGTCGGCGTTTAGCGTTACGCACCATCTGATTGCAACCGATTTCTTGCAGACTTGAAGAGCGCCCAGTTTTCCTCGCACCGATCTCTTATTTTATTCGTGTTTATACGACAAAAGCTTTTATCAAGATGGGTATTGAATCCTGGCTTATCAATCAGTAATTTGGTAATCACTTTCAAAATCACGCAAAGGCCATAAAATTATGTCAGTCATATTGAGTCTCTAGAACCAGCCATCTTATTTGGCAAAGAAAGGTCAAGTTGAGTCATTAATTAAAAAAAAATGTATATTATTATGATATTTGGGTATTTATTATATATCACTCATGTATGTTGTATATAAAGTCTGGGTAAAAAAGGTATGAATTATATAAAAAGGTATAAATTACATACACTTAACATTAATTGTTTATTTATAAACGCAGCTCCTGCGATGGGAATAACTTTAAAAATACCTATTCAAGTAATGGACCCTAAAAACAGCCCAATAGTACGAAATTATTAATTAGTGGAACACACAAAAAGTTAAAAATGAGTGTGAATGTTAGTTTAAAACGAACTAAAAAGCACCATCTATCGGTACGTTAACCTACAAATAAATAAACAGCAATGCATAGTAATGTACGATTTACTAGCACCTAAGTACGTGCACACTCCAGTACTGTTTCAGGAAATAGCATAATGCATCTTACAGAACAGCAACAGTCATATTTATGCCGCCGAGACCAGTCTCTTGGCCATTGTGGACGCTAATCTGCTTACTAACTAAACACTCAATGCTTTTCTGTGTCGCCTGTTGCCTATATCACGTTGAATTGAATGTACAAATTCAATAGCTCACTTAGTTGAAACGTATTTGGATTTGTATTTGAAATGAATAATAGTAACTGAAATTCAATTTTAGCTCACACGGTTATCTCGACGGTCCATACGTATATAAAGACATGTCGAAAATGGCATTTTTTTATTGTGTCATTGGCTTTAGATTATCTATGCGCACATACGATTTTTTTTTAATTTTATTTATTTACCTTGTTTTAAAAATCGTATTGTGACGGCTGGTGTCATGTCAAACCGTCGTCACGAAACACAATAATTGGCAAAGAGGTTGGAAGACTGTTTTATTATTTGGAAATGAGTTTTTAGTTCGATGACGTATACACTCTGTCAAGTGTCCGCCAAATTCACCAGTCATTGATAACTAGGCAATGGCCGTGCGGATAACACATCCCATTCACTTTCCGAGGGCGTGAGTTCAAATCCCAGTCATAACAGTTATGTGGGTTTAGGTCTTTATGAAATTTGGAAAATGTTTATGAATATGTGGCAAATATTTAAAAAAAGATTATTTAAATATTTCGAATAAAAATTAGAAAATTCTAGAAAGTTCAAGAAGGAATGGAAAGGTTAAAAAGAGACAGGTTATTTAAATATTTCGAATAAAAATTTGAAAATTCTAGAAACTTCAGGAAGGAGTGGAAAGGTTTAAAAGAGCCAGGATATGGAAAAACAATTGAATTATGAAATGACAATCGAAATTAGTGGATCTAGAACATTCCTAGGGGTATATAAGGCGGTGTAGACGCGCTGAGCGCCTGTTTAAGTTGAAAAGTGGTAAAGTGGAGAAGAAAAGGAAGAAGTAAAAGGAAGAAAGAAGTAGTAGTGAAATAAAGTGAAGTGTATAGTGCAGTGAAGTGCAGTGAAGTGCAGTGCAAAAGACGCCAGTGTTGGTGCTATCCGCGTCGAAATTGAACGACGCGTCGTGTGTGTGAAGTCGCATAAAGTGTCATCAACTCTACTCGGTGTTTCCTTCCAATCCCGTTACCCCGTCCGTAACAGTATAAAAGTACAAGTATTATAAATGCAACGAATAAGTGTCGCAGATGCGGATATCTGAACATATCTTTTTGTACGGTGTTTTAAAATGCGTGCCACTCGGTGCGAACGCGGTCTTGTCCAGTCCAGTTTCCCGAACGAGACAGGTCGATGCTTGTTCGTGTGATTAAACAATATTAATGTTTTGATACAGTTTCGACTTAGTGATGTGTTATTTATTTATAATATTACCTCCAACAATACTATAAAACATGAGTAACAGCAGATCAAAGTTATGGGTGGATATTGCAAACTCCAGAAATAATGTTTTATGCGTTTCTGAAGCACAAGATTAAATTAATTATATCGATATAGCTAATGAGGGTAAGGGTATTAATCGAAATAAGTATACATTAAATGTTTAATAATACCCAAAATCATTGTAATATCTTTGTTGTTTTTATAACCTAGAACGGCAGATTATTATCAGTGTAGAAGCGGTCATATCAGACATGACTGTCCGCTTATACTATGACTAAGTAATTGCGACAATTTTATTCACAAATAACAATAATAAATTGTACACTTCTTTCAAATATGATTTTTTAAATAATTGTTACAAAGAAAAGAACTTCTTATTTTTATCAAAGTAAATGAAGTTATGTCTTACATGTTTGTTTTTACGCATAACTCTTAATATTTTTTATGGATTTGTTATTATAATCATACAGCAACTAATATACTATCGCAAAGTGATTTAAATTATATAATTAATACGATAGGGGAAATTTCGAATGACGGAATTGAAAATTGCTTTCTAGACACACCTGTTTGTGAAAATGAAACACCACGACACATACCTGAAAATAATAATGACACAGCTATTTGTGAAAATGAAACACCACGACAAGTACCTGAAAATGATAATGAAGAATCTTTGGTTACAACACCAATGCCAAGTCCATGCAGGACCTTTGGGGACACTGTAAGTGAGTTTAACTATTTGAGTGAGAGTAGCACTATTTTTTCTGATGCCACCTTAAGATCAAGCCCGTTAGGATTCAGCGAAATGTCTGGTTTATCAACTCCACACCATCGAAAAAAAAAGCCGTCAGTATGTAAAAACAGCAATAACAAAAAACAGAATTACTAACAAATTTAACTGGTTAGATAAAAAAAGGAAGGTGCTCGTTAATTTGGGTGAAGCCCATAGCTGAGGCCATTGGCCATTGGCCATACTGACTTGGTCTGATAAGTTTGGTCTGGTCGTAAACCCGTGTAAGACCCAAGCCATTATTGTGGGTAGCCGGCCGATGTTAAAAAGACTGGATTTCACATCTCTACCAGCTATAACTTTTGACGGGACTAATGTTGACTTGTATCCCCCTGTCAAAAACCTTGGGCTGCATATAGATACTAAGTTGAATTGGGAAGCTCAAGTAAAACAGGTAAGTCAAAAAGTCACCGGCACCCTGCGTGCCCTCTACCGCCTAAAAACTTGCTTCCAACCGAGACTAAAACTACGCTTGTGCAAGCTTTAATCCTCCCTCTGATCGACTATGGCGATGTATGTTACTTTGACCTGAATGCAGAACTCCTTAATAAACTTGACCGTCTTCTGAATAACTGCATTCGATTCATATTTAATCTTCGTAAGTTTGACCATGTGTCTACTTATCGTTCCCAATTAAAGATGCTTCCTATACGTACGTCAACGCCGTAGTTTGCGTGCTCTCACTACACTATACTCTTTTATTACATTTCTTTCTGCCCCTAAATATGTCACTTCCTACTTTCAGTACTTATGCACAAACCATGAGCGAAACCTCCGCACTGCCAATAACCGCCAACTCATGGTACCTACTCATAAAACTAATTTTCTTCACTCTTCTTTCTCAATTCAGTCCATCCTTCTGTGGAATGCTCTCCCTCTTGAGATGAGAATGGCTAAGACCAAACTCACCTTCAAGTCCAAAGTGAAGGAACTCTTGGTTGGCTGAGTCCGCGACTATATCCGATAATAAGTCATTACCATAATTTTATGTATGTGTTTATTGTACATATCCACATGTATGTATGTATGTATATATATATATATATATATATTCTCATTGAAAAGTCTGTGATCATAGATCGTCAACATTTTCACACCTTCTCGTATTGTCGCGCAGAACTCAATAGTGTGCATAAATGATGAATTGTGCTCAGTGTAACAACATGTTTAGCGAGGATCCTCAATGTGGGTTCTGCAAGAGGCAGTTTGATTTCGCCGGGATCACTGAGGCCGGTTATCGCAAACTGGGTGCTGACAGGAGATCTACCTGGAAATGTCCACAATGCAAGATATCGCGTGCTAGTCCATCTCCGCAATCTTCGAGTGTTCCAAGCCCATCGCCAGTTTCCATTGAAACGCTTTTCCAGGAAATACTGGATATAAAGAAACACCTGGCTTGTCTGCCTAACCTGGTGCAGGATATCAAGTGCATCAAGGCTGAAGTGAGTGAGCTCCGAGCCTCGTGTGAATTTGTCAGCGCTAAAATTGACGAGCACGATACGAGGATTACACAGGTTGAACGAGGGCTTGCTGATCTCCAGAATGTGCGTGACAGTGTAGCTGGCATTCAGGACACCGTAGCGTCTATGAAAACGGAACTGGATAGACGAGGTCAATGGTCGAGACTCAATAATGTGGAGGTGAAGGGAGTTCCCTTGAAAGCTGGCGAAAAACTGTTTACCGTCGCTGAGTCCCTGTCAAAAGCTGTCGGATATGAACTTTCTAAGACTCAAATCAATTATATCGCTAGAGTGCCTTCATTTACCTCTAAGGAGAAGTCTATTATTATAACCTTTATCAACCGTTACGTCAAAGAAGATTTTGTGGCAGCAGCGCGAGCTCGGAAATCACTGGTGGCGGAAGATATCGGCTTTACTGGTATTCAACAGCGAATCTTTATAAATGACCATCTTACTGCATCGTATAAAAAGCTCCTTACTAAAACGAAAGTTTTAGCCAAAGAGAACAAATATGATTATGTATGGGTTAAATTCTGTAAAATACATGTGAGAAAAAATGTTAATTCTCCGGTTATTTTAATTAATAGTGACAATGATTTAAACAAGATTATTTAATATATTTTGTATTAGTTCCATCAGTATGTATTGTTGTCATAGATTATTTTTCATATCTCTCGATTCATATAACTATCAGCTTACGCATACACACAAAAATGTTTTTAACCTCTGCTTGTCTACCTGCGTTGGCGCACCGCTATTGTCCGCTCGACCCTTTTTTTTGTTGTTTACTCCATTCATATCGCTCGCTCCGCTGTTTATTGCATTACCTGCTTGACCGCCTCATTAGATATTTGTTTTGATTTAAAAATCGTACACATTTTAATGATACTTATACATATCGCTAGCACTTGATAAACGTATGCTTGCCTTCTGCTATTTCAAACTGACTATACCTGTTAAATATAATTTAATTACACATTATCACTAAATTATAACTTTCTATGTCATTCTCTGTGATAGCTTACTTATTGTAAATGGCTGTTTACGGTAATAAACATCCTAACTTTACACTAAACGTTTATTACCAAAACGCGCGTGGTCTAAGAACCAAAACAACGACATTTTATCGTAATATTTGTGCTAGTAGCTACGATGTCGTAATTATTACGGAAACATGGCTGTTGAAGGGTGTATTCGATGCGGAATTGTTCTACGACCGTTTCGTTGTTTGGAGGCGGGACAGGAACTATGGTGCTACGGGACAAGTGTATGGCGGTGGCGTGCTTGTAGCCGCCCGCAGAGAACTGACAGCCACTCATCAGCCCCGTTTCAGTTCTAGTGCGGAGGACTTGTGGGTTACTTTTACCTTTAAGGGGTCTCCGTCCAGAGTACATGTTGGCGTCCTTTATCTATGTAACGAGGGAATCAAAATATCAAACTATCTCACATGTCTGGAGACTACTGTTTTTAATATGCCGAATGATATATTTTTGATAGCGGGTGATTTCAATCTTGGCAACATATTGTGGATGCCTAGCGGTGACCTTGACAATTCTTATCGCCCATACAACTATCGCACAAGAGACGAGATTTTGTTGATAGATGACATTAATGCCCTTAATCTTTAACAATTTAACGGTGTTCTAATTCATACGGGAAAATCTTGGATTTAGTTTTATGTAATGTTAGTATCTCGGTCTGTGACAAGAGTGATAAACCGCTGGTGCCAATAGACTTACATCACGGAGCTTTAACTATTCACTTAGAGTTACAGGGTCAGAGGACCCTGGACCTAGCCCCTTATACTCGCTACTTTTTTAGTAAGGGTGATTATGATTCAATCAACAATGAGTTGCTCAATATTGACTGGCAAAATGAATTTTCAACTAGGTCATTAAGCGATGCTGTTGATTATTTTTACACGTTTCATGACTTACGGGATAGATTTATACCTAATAAAAAAATTATAAATATTAATTTTCCCCGTAGGTTTACTCCGGCTCTTAAAAAAAGTAATTAAAGAAAAATATAAATTCATTAAAAAAATCAAAACATACGGTAACCGGTGTGATGAAGAAACATATAAGATGCTCCAAGACCGTAGTAAACAATTACTAACATCATGCTACCTTAAGTATGTAAATTCCGTTGAAACTTCTATTGAGAAAAACCCCAAGTGTTTTTGGTCTTATGTAAAATCCAAATTTAGTCAAAATTCTATGCCCAATAGTTTAACTTGGAAAAATTCAATTGTAGACACTGGGCAATCAATTTGTAATGCATTTTCAGACCACTTTCGCTCAAATTTTTTAAACTCTCCTAATAATCTCTCTATAAATCGCCCTGTATCCACTTTACTTGATTCTCATAATTACCCAGTAGCTAGCATATCTTCAATTTATAATTCTACGGAATATGTTCAGCGCCTTATTTCTGAGTTAGACGTACACAAGTCTCTAGGACCAGATGATCTACCTGCTTTCTTTCTTAAAAAATGTTCAAAATCTATTGCTTTACCAATATCTCTGCTATTTAGGATGTCTCTATCTGAGGGTGAAGTGCCTGCTATTTGGAAACGGGCTTATATTACACCAATCTATAAAAAGGGCTCACGCACAGAAGTTGCCAACTACAGGCCAATATCTAAGCTCTGTACTGTTTCCAAACTGCTTGAAAAAATTGTTTTTAATCAATTATATCGTGCCTTACTTCACACTTTCTCTCTGTACCAGCATGGTTTTCTAAAGGGTCGTTCGACTGTTAGCAACTTAATACTTTTCAACGAATTTTTGACTCAAGCTATGGACAAAGGTCAGCAGGTCGATGTCGTTTACACAGAATACAGTAAAGCTTTTGATCGTATCAGCCATAATCTGCTCTTGATTAAGCTACAAAGTATCGGTATTAGTGGGGATCTGTTAAGATGGTTAGCAGCTTCATTTATAAAAAATCGCTCTCAGGCTGTTGCTATTAACGACTACGTATCTAGCTGGATTGACATTCCCAGCGGCGTCCCGCAGGGATCTTTACTAGGGCCTTTGCTGTTTGTGGTCTGTGTAAATGACATTGACAGGTGTTTCTATTCTGCACGTGTCTTGTGTTTCGCTGACGACATGAAAATCTTTTCTGTCGTCACCGATATGCAGGATGCTGTCGCCATGCAAATGAACCTCAAACGTCGTGAGGACTATTGTATTATTAATCATATGGAACTTAATCCATCCAAATGTAACGTTATGACCTACTAGCTTTTGCCCGCCGCTTCGCGCGCGTTAAATTCGGGGTAACACAAATCTACTTTCAGTCTCAAGTTGTGTGAAGACACTCCTGATTATTTTACAGACTTCAGAAACTCTATAGGGTAGGATACAAAGTAACTCGGTCAGTATCCATGTCATTATCTAGCGTTACCCACCGAAAGCACTCAAAATGTAATATAGGAGGAATAACATCATCTTGCATACAGTCAAATGTCAAAACCATGTTCTAATGCATGTTCAATATATCTCTATAAACATTTTAGCATTTTTTATATTAGTAGGGAAAATCGTTTCAGCCGTTTAAGCTTATTGTATAATTATTAGTTTACATAATTATACGAACAATTTAATCAACGTGCACAATATGACATTATGTATGACGTGACAGTACTGACAGATATGTGTTAGCACATGCGCAGCACTTAATTATTAGCGCATGCGTTCTTACTTCCAAGAGGTAAATTTGTGCCGTACAAACTTCTACCCTCCCTACAATCCCTCCCAGTTTAATTTTTGCAACTGATGGTAGCCTATGTCCGTCTCCATGGTCCAATATATCTCTATATTAAATTTCAACAAAATCGGTTCAGCCGTTTTAGCGTGAAAACGGAACATACATACATACATACATACACACTTTCGAATTTATAATATTAGTAGGGATGGGAGAAAACGCAATATGATACTGTTCGATTACACACTTAACAGCCATGTTTTGCAGATGGTATCATGTGTTCGTGATCTTGGCATCTTTCACGACTCCAAATTACTATTTGACACTCATGTCGACACTATAGTTGCCAGGGCATATAAATATCTTAATCTCTTGGGTTTATTATGCGAGCCTCCTAGGACTTCGAACACGCAAAAACGCTTAAAATCTTGTATTGTACTTTTGTTCGGAGTCACTTGGAATACGCCTCGCAAGTATGGAACCCAAGATATGAGACATACATCTCTCGCATTTAGAGAGTCCAGCGCAAGTTTGTCAGATATTTATGCTTCAGGACTAAGGTTGAATACCACTCCGACCGTTATATCGACATATGTAATAAAGACCACCTCCTGTCACTGGTCAAACGTCGCAATATTGCAAATATATTGTTTTTAATGAAAGTTGCAAGCGGTTTATTGGATTGTCCAGAATTGCTGTCCCAAATATCCTTGAAGGTGCCGATGATGGGCTTGCGAAAGGGACCACTACTAAGCCTTCCGCACGCATCCACTAATTACATGCAGAATGCATTTATTCGGCGGGCGAGTAATGGGTTCAATAAAATTCTTATTAATTTTGATATAGCTCTATTTAACACTAGCGTTGCGTCAGCAAGGCGGTTGCTTAGTCAGTAAGTATATAGATTGTCAAGTTATATTGTCAAAGTACATATTATGTAAGCTTTGACATTAGTTATGCGGTTTTTCTTTACTCTACCACTATTATCTTCTTCATTTTGTTGCTGAGGTATGCGTGTGCGAGAAATTAAGTATATATGCGTTGTTTTTCTCATGCTCATTACTTTTTTATATGTATATTGTAACCATTGGCGAAAACCTATTAATGGCTATCTGTATTTTGAGAAATCACTGTCTATCATGTTTGTAAAGCTGTTGGTTTTCCTAAGATAATAAATAAATAAAATAAATAAATAAATAATTAGTTTATGTATTTTATTTGTTATTCCTGTATTTATTGTGTATGTATTAAGTTTATGCATTAAGCTATTTAACTATTTATAATATACGTTTATGCAAGTATATCGTGTCCTACATAATTACTAGAACATTCCTATTACACTTTAAAATACACCTACTTCTTCCTCTCTGCACCACTCGTAAGGTTGACTGGTAGATAATGCCCATGGCATTAAGTCCACCTATGTACTTTGTGTGTATGAAGTTTAAATAAATAAAATAAATAAATAAATATTAATTTAGGTGTAAATTATAGATAACAATATATGTGTGTGTGTTTTCAAAAATATATGAGCATAATTATCAGTAATCTGGTTATTATAGTATAGGCTCTGCCTAGTTAGGCATCACTTGACCTGTGTGAGTTGTCTGGGAATACTATTAATACGGATGCTTATCTCACTACGTCGGTTACAGGTATTATATACTCACGTATTAGTAATAGCTCAATAACTCAACACAATGTGGCCGTTTAGAGACTATAAACTGCTTGAACGAGCAAGCACCGAGCTATCGTAATTAAAAGGTATGCGACGCGTGATTAAGCTGGGATAACAGTAGATTCAAATCGATTACATATACACAACATTCAACGCAAGTGCTATTTTTGATGAAATATATGTATATTATATCAAACTTTGTGTATACAGGAAAGAAGGTAAAAAAGATTTTATTGTACACTAGCTGCTGCGGTTTCTTACGTCCAAGTTTCTTGGGTCCAAATCCAGAGCGCACATCACTTACTTGATCTGAAGTTTTTTAAATACTACTTACGTATTATATCTGAAGACTATTTGATGTTATTTTCTCAAGCGAAGACGGTTGGATACTTTAAACTTTCGCACTTTGTAATATTACTGTGTGTTTGTAATATTTTACCTTTATTAAGAAATAATAAGCGGTATAGTGCAGTTACATAAATATTAATACGTGAAGACGGATTTTAAAATAAATATAAATGAAAACTGTATGGACTGCTTTGGCAAGATGGCGGTCCCGGGATAAGGGTTGCGGTCCCATAGGCGTGGATATAAGCGGAGTCCTCGTTGAGATTTAAAAAAATAAAACCACGTCCTTAGACCCAATTAATATATTAAAATCCAAATGCAGCTATTCTATAGAATATTTTATTGTTTGACACTTGCATTTGTGTTGACTCCTAATTAGTTTGTGAGTATGAAGCTTTTCCAGTACCTACATACAAAATTAATTTTATAATTTTCAAGTGGAAGTTTACCTGTGCAACTGGGGATTGCTTAGACATTGTTGAAGGTATAAACTATACCTACATTTATGTGGGTTGAGAGTTTTGTGGTAAGTAGTATTATACACGCTGATTTTTTATTGGTTTAGGAAAAAGAAACCTCATGTCCGATATAAAATCCTCTATTCATATTCAAAATCAAAATTCATCTAGCACCTAAAACAAAAAAGTTATAAAAGTCAGTAACTGCTGGAAATACGTAGGAACGCACATATAAAATACATAGGTATGTATTTTAACTACACTTCGAACACGTCGCTTCTTCCGTGTTCTCTCCAAACACGTAATAATTAGGTACATAGGACCCATAATACTCGATTTATTACGTAACACGGTCACAAAGTGATGGGATAAAACGTGACATACAACTATCTCGCTGACCTAATTTCTTAAGACTGAAGTTCAAGGCTACGGACTGCCGGCCCATGCCAAATGAACCCGAACACAGTCGAACGTGATTGGACACGAGTGACGCATTCCGCCCGCGTCAAGCCACCGCTATTGGCTGGCCCCGTGTAGAAATGCAGACGGGGCCTCTCATGCAAGCGAGGCGCGCGCGCAGGATTGGGGGGGGGGGAGGGATCGCAGACGCCGCACTTGAATGACCAATGCATAGTACACTATGTGTGTATATGACATGATCGAACGGATTTCGTTAGCGCCCGGCAATGGTGATACTCTCGAACTATTAAATTATTTATTTTCTCAATATTTTTGTAGCTTATATTTCAAATATTATTAGTTGGTTAGGTTCTGTTAACGATAAGTAATAAGATGGCTTTCGCTCCAAAACCAATTAAAAATCAGCGTGTATAAAAGCTTGTGCCGCAACCCCTTCTCCTAATTAAATCGGTTCGTCTCTAAAGCAATTATATAAAGGGGCTATATAACAACGTTAGAACCCACTTCTGCACGTAAATATAAAGAGTTTCATCTCTTGTATGTGTGTAACACACACTTGTAGGATTACACAACCATTAGGACTACAGTCATGTCCTGTAGATTACTTTGGGTTCCTTGTAACTAGAAGGAACCCATAGGAAACTTGTGTAGCATCATTTTAGAAAAAGTTGCTGTCTTAGTTCAAATGTATCGTTGTCGAGATTAGGAGTACTTTTAAGCTGTATTCTTCCATGCAAATAGAAAGTTGTTTTCTTCTCTCAGTATGTAATTCACATAAGTACAGTACGTTGAGTGACAGTGTGAGTACGGCACATAAATTGTACTACGACGTTCCGTTTTACGAGCGTCACTCCACTGACTTGGAATACACACGTTACTTATCGACATGACACTCGCTGGTCCATTTTACGCAAATCAGTTTTATGATGATTCCAGTTATAAAATATTTTTGCAGACCTTCTATTTATTGAGTAAAGCTTTGTAGTCAGAATAGACTTCAGATATTTAATACTGGGTTTCTTCACAAAGTATTTTTTGCATTTATCAAAATATTTGACTCATTATTGTTTTACAAGTTTTTATTCATTAAGTTAAAAAAAAACATGAATATTTTCTCGAATAAATCGACTGCTATGGGCCTCTGTCGCATGTACTGCATCAGTGGTATCGTTTTCGGTACGCTGTTCCTTACACCCAGTATAATTAAGTAATTTACTTCTGTCAAAATTGCTAACACGCACAGCACAGTAGCTACGTTTCGCTGACAGTGCGAGTACGGCAGCAGCGCGACGTTCCGTTTTCCGAGCGCCACACCACACACGGCGTGGATTAACGCAGTAATGGCACTCGCTTCATTCTATGCAGATCAGTTTTATGCTTATTCCAGTTGATACATATTCGGGATACTTGTATTCTCGGAATGTTGTCTATGAAGTAACTAGGTACTTAAATAAATAAGGCGTTAAATCCGTGAGTGCTTAAATTGAGTGTATTTTGTGAGAAGGAGAACCAATATACTGCATATTTAACCATGGCCATAAATAATAACTGTGGCCAAAAATAGTAACTACCTTTAAAAATACGCGCATTAAAAATGTCTTAAGTTGTACTGAGAGTGAAACAACTGGCGACTACTATCAATGACCCGGTCTAATAAGGCTCTGGTGAAAAGTAGTAATACATTGGCTGAGAATCAAAATATTAAAAAAATGTAAACATTCATCGGTGACATGTACAGAGAAAGGAGTCCAAATACTGCCAGCTGCATCACTTTGTGATACAATCCGTAAATAGAAATATTGCCATGCAATAGCCAAGCCTCAATCATTACAAAATCGCAGCAAAGCCTCGTAATCTACGTTTGTACTGCGTAATTGAATAGCGGCGTCATTATGGCGCGTTGCTTAGTCGATGGTTTGACTTTTGTTTGTGCTATTCAACGCACTAATATTATCGGAGCGTATCCGGTAATATTAGTGAGTTGAATAGTACATACGTATACACATAATTACAGCTCCAAAATGTACAATATTATGGAATTCTGCTAGTCTAAGGCATAGTGGCCAATAATTTATACATTGTGAAAGATGTTTTTAATAGGTTGAAATAAAGTGCTCGTAACAATATTTTTAAGTTTACTACATAAAAAACGCTTATCGAAGGCTTAAAGCACTCATTAGTTATAGAGTTCTATAAGCATTTAAAACGTTCTATAAAATTGTTTATTCATAAACGTTCCATAAAACTTCTATAACTAAAATGGCGTTATAGCTCGTTTATATAACAAAATGTTGCCATTACAATGAAGTCAGCCAACAAATTGGACAACATAGGTGCCCATAGACATTATTACGGTCTAAAAAGTATTTTATTGTCTACGACACGGTGATACCCGAGCTAGATTACGTCATTGTTATTGTTATAGCGCGTACTTTGAAAGGTTCAATAAGTTTTGATAATATTTAATATTGGTTTAAAATTGAAAATGGAAAGTGAATTGAAGACAAAAAAAGAGAGAACCAGGCAAAGAAGTGAAAATTGGTTGGAGGAGGATAAGGTTTGTACTGACAACTGATACATTTAAGCATTTTGTGTAATCATTCCTAATATCTCATACTTACTTTGCTTTTGTTTTAGTTGATTTTGAGAGAATTGGTCAGGGAGAGGGTTTCGGTTTTAGAAAATAAAAACACTGATGCAAATACTAATGCGAAAAAGGTGGCGGCTTGGCATGATTTACGCATTAGGTAATTAATTCAATTTATTTTAACATTAAAATGATATGAAATTAAGTGTAAGTAGTATATTATACAGATTTATTCATATTTCAGTTTTAACAATATGGCCAAGACTCCTAGAACATTGCAGCAAATAAAAGCTCAATGGGGGATTATAAAAATGTCTGCAAAAAAAAAGAAATTTCTTGAGCTAAAAGAGAGATTCCAAACAGGTGGTGGGCCACCGCCTGCTTCTGAACCACCAAGTGGTGACGACATTGCAGTTTGGCTCCCTCATGAGTTTACAGTAGACTCAAATGAATTTGATTCAGATAACCAGGTACATAATAATATTGAAAACTACACACATGCTTGTTCATTATTTATTTTTCTTTCCTATATTATAATGTTATTAAAAGATATCTTGTGTTTCAGAATAAAATAGAAATAAGCACAGAAACACTACAAAAACACCTTCCTGACATTGAAATAGAAATAAAAGAAACACAAATTGCCAATGACAATCCAGATTCAGAGATAGTAGAAATGGTATCTGTATTAAGTTTTATAATCGAGCAGCAGCCCTCTCTTACAGAGTTTACTCTATGTTTTATTAGTAAATGACACTTACAGTGCAAATTCTGTAAGTGTTATTTACTGCTACCACAAAATCAATGAGGTAGTATTATTTTGTTATATTTAAGTTTATAATGTTCATTCTTTTAGATTTTGGAGCCAAGCACATCCACAGAAACTGAACAAAACACCACAACTAAAACAAAACCCAAGATGTCAATGAACTATAAACCAAAAAATAAAAAGGTGTGTACTTGTATAATTAGCCTTATTTAATTTATCTCAATGTAAGTAATCATTATATTATTATAGCATAAGAGAAAACATCGCAATAACTGTAAAAGTATGTTTATTTACCAGTAAATCAGTCCTAAATTGTCTACATGCCTAACTAACCAGAACTTATACAGCCTGTGATATATGATGTTAAGACCTTCATTTAAATACAAACTAGTTTAGAAAAACTTTACACAATTATTTTATACAACATACCTAATATTATTACCTACTAACACTAAATACTCAATATGAGCAATAAAAAACAAATATTAGAACTAATTATTAAATAGATTAATATTAGTAAGAACAGCGCTGCACAACAAATAGCAGAAACTGAAACAGCCTGCAGAAAAGAACTACATGAGGTGCAGATGGCCAATGAGAAACAAAAATCAATAAATTTACTATTAAAGCAGGAGGTTTTAAAATACAAATTAGAATATTATAAAATAAATTAAATTGATATATACCAGAGTTTTTTTTATGTACTATTCACTAAAGTGGGTTCTAATAAAAGTTTGTAGAACTGCATTAGCATTTGCACTTGCTCTTGAAACTGGTTGGATTGTTTCATTTGACACATCACAGTCACTGCTATCCTCCAACTGCATGTCTCCGTGATCAACTGCAATGTTGTGAAGGACTGCAAGAGCAACTATAGTAGTCTTCACATTTTCAAGTTTGCATGTCATGCCATGTAGAAGACACTGAAATCGTTGTTTCCAGACTCCAAAGCAGCGCTCCACAGTATTACGGGTAGCAATATGTGCCTCATTATACTTTTCCTCACTACGGTTTTGAGGTCTTTGAAGAGGAGTGAATAAATATGGCTCTAATTTGTATCCAGAGTCACCTAATAGTCGCCCTCTAAATAAACCTCTCTCGAACCGCTCTTTGAGTGATGTCTCATTAAAGATTCGAGCATCATGAGTGCTACCTCTCCATCTTGCAACAATATCCCGGATGCGAAGATGTGCATCACAAGTTACCTGTAAGGAATATATAAATGATTAAATTTTGGAAAAGAAAATGTAATATGCATTCTTTGTTTCACAATATTAATATGTATAAGTACCTGAACATTTAGGGAGTAGAATCCCTTTCTATTTATATAATATTGGGCTACATCACCCCCACATTTGCGAATTCTTATGTGAGTGCAGTCAATGCAGCCAATAACAGTAGGGAAATGCCGTATGTCAAAGAATTCCCTCATCTTCACTTGTTCTTCAGCAAATGTGCTAGGCATCTTGATAAAAGAAGCCGAGTGTCGAGTAAGTGCACATGCAACTGGGGCACAAATCGGACTGGTGGTTGCTTGAGATAACCCATGATGGTCTCCAGCATCTTCTTGAACCTGTAATAAAATATATTAAATAGAAATGAGTTTAATTATGTATAATAGAAATATATTAGTATGTATTTACAACAATACAGAATTCAAAACAAAATACTTACCTCTCGACGACCCCAGCATCTTATAGCTGTTAAAACCTGGAGTTCGGGTGGGGTACCAGAACCTCTACGATCTAATTTGAGATCATCACGTACGAGATTGATGATAAAAGTAGCAGTCGCTTTATTGAAGCGATAACGCTTCCTAAAATCTTCGTCATCCAAAGAAAATGGATCACTCCTACTTCTATACACCTTTCTTCGAAGCGAACGCCGAACTGTTTTCAATTCCTTCAATCATTTCTATGCCATTTAAACTTTGTAAGGCTTGCATGTTTTATGAACGAAGTTAATAGTTATTATAAAGTTCAACTTCAACTTTGTATTTATGGCTAAAAAAAAGTAACCGAAACTTCGATGTTTACAGAACTGACACTAAAACACAACTTTTCATTATTTCCAATCCGTACTTCAACCAAACAACGAACGTCAAATGTCATTCTCTAACTAATCAGCTGTAGAGAGTCGGCCATCTTGGCGCTATAGTACTGTTATAGTAGGGGTCTGGCCTCTATAACTTTATAGTAAGCTTATAGAGCGTTTTAGTGCTATAATGCCTTTATGAATAACACTTTTCGTCGATCTTACTATAGCGAGCCTTTAAACGTTCTATAACTTTTTATGAATAAGACCGATGCTGATTAACAACTACATAATTATTTATGACTCTTTATTCATAAATGATGCGATCCGCAGTCGAACCAATGTCTATATTTTATGTACAACATAGCTCTACGAATAGTCAAACTGAAGTAGCAGTGCGCAGTGGAGTTCGAAGAACCGATGGCCTGCTACGCACCAAAGCATATATTGATGTTAACAAATATATGATATATTTTTTTTGGCAGGCAGAGGTGTTATTTTCGCCATGTTACGAATTTTGTGGTCCTGTGAATTCTCCCAATATCTCAATATCAGTTTTTCTCAACCCAGACATTGAACCCGAGATCGGAATCAGCAGTCATATAAGCTATTCACAGGACCACGGAGGGAGTCACAATAATTTTAAGAACACTAATATTGGGATTAATATGTGATCTTGAGCACTTTGATACATTGCGGCATCTCTTCTACACAAATGCAAACAGATAGTGAAGTCTACGTTCAAGTTTACAGAATCTTAGACAACTTAAAAGGACCAGTGTGATTTTCTTACGCACTAAATTCAAAAATATATGTTTGTTTTATTTAGACAGTTAAGCTTCTGAACTCAGTCGAATGATGATTAGCATGGAGGGAGCGCTCGGATTTGAAGACACACCTAAGCTAAAACTAATTCCGTCTAGTTTGCTAACACTAAAGCAATCGTGCGGAGAACGTGATTAGTTTATTACGATAGTCTACTGCATCCTCACGATATTCAGGAGAATTAAGGATTTGTAAGTTTTTTTATTATATAGGTATCTTTTGATAATAATTATCATTCGACTACACTACACTATTATTGGACATTATTAAATCCACGAACAGTCTATTAATCATTATAAAGGTGCTAACTTTTGACTGCACGGTTGGTGTAGTGGTTTAAGCGGCTGCCTAGCCACTTGACACTGCGCCGAGTGTTGTAGGTTCGATCCCCACACGAGACAACACTTTGTGTGATTCACAAATTGTTGTTTCGAGGGTGTTCATTGTGTCCGTTAGTTGTATGTTTGTAAAGTTCTCCGCGTCACAGAATCTAGTCCTAGTGTGGAAGTTGTATTTTTTTCCAAAAAACTTAAAAAAACTGGCATTGCGTACTGAAAATGATTATTGATAACGGTACTTTTTCCGTTTACCTATACCCTGTTGATCTTCATTATATTCCTTAACTAGTTCTTATCAAAGTCAGCTCGATTATCACGCTATCCTGTTTGAGTCTACCATCCGTCGTGCGGAACCCAAACCGCGACGATCTTTGCCTATCAGTGAGACTGATTTGGTAAAACTGTATATAGAAAAAATAAATACTTACCTATCTATAAGGGCTGAGTAATAATACGTCTACAAACAATATCATATAGGAATTCACAAAAGATTTTGATACGAAGTCGGGTGATTGATTATCGGTTGCAAGTTTAACAGAGCTCATAACAATGACCAATGGAGTGTTTTCACAGGTAATCCAGACTATAAGAATAGTTTCCATAGTATGAGAAAAACTAATTTCAAACAGTACTCCGTAAGTTACCGACAAACTGCGTAAAATTTTTCTACGTCGCTAATGAATATCATAAATTCACTAAAATAAACGTACGTTATTTAGTACTTGTGAAAATAATATGTTAGTGCTGACGCTGATGTATGGTAATGAAGTTGGTTATGGCTAAAAAGGTTTAATACTAAAATAAATATTGTAATGTCGTAGCACTACGTTCACAAGGTGCTTAAATGGGCTAGGCCCTTTATAACCAGAATACTGATAAAACCACTTAAATATTCAAATTCAAATAGACGTACAGTTTGACAGACGGAGACCAGAGTTATCTTTTATGTGTTCCGTTTTTTCTTTTAAGATATTTATAGCACTTAAAAAATGCTGTAGTGATTACGACACCGGCTGTTGTTCCGTGTCTACTTTAAAGTAAGGAAACAAGAGTGCTAACTGAAAATTCAGGAGTGATATAAGGCGTATATTAAAAATGAACGTTTGTAAGACTGTTATCATAATTATAGTTACGAAACAATGACAAAGGTAAAAAAAAGTTGTCGCATAGGGAACCTTAAAATTATACTGAGTTTTCTATATAGTTACACTGTAAAGACAAGCGATACAAGAGCACAATATTGCAAAGTCACTGTGACATTCCTAATCAGTAATCAAACAATCAGGTTATATAAAATTATTGCGCTACTGATTGACTGACATACAACACAGCCGAGATTTCTGGACGCAAAGAAACTGAAATTTCGCATGTAGGAGAAGAGTTTTCCCTAAATTGCCTCGGGATCGAGACGAAACGGTTAAATCAAACCAACTTACATATATACTATCTATACAAACATCTGTATTTATACAGATGTTTTATGATGACACTGCCAGACTGTTGTATACTAATACAGAATACAAACAGTGTAAGTAAATACTACACCACACGTAGCCCTGTAACGTGAGGTGTTTGTTCCGACTCGTGTTACCATTGAGATCTGTTGCACGTACAATTACGTTGTCAACGAGTGTTGACATCGCACCCCTACTTTTTTACTGACGTATGATGGCGTATGGCCGCCAAAATTGGTACTTGCTTCGTGTTTTGTCCGTCTGACCCTCAAATTGTATGCAGACATGGCTCTGTATATTTCGACTAGGTATGTCGTTTAGGAACTACGTCGCAATATAACAGTACCTCCAAGTATATTGTAGTAAGATTTACATACTCACAAAATTACATAGGTGTCGCTGCACAAATATGCTCTAACTTTTTTTTCTCATACCTATTAATATGCAATCAGTAGCAGACAATGCTTCACCACGGGGTTGTCACGCGTTACGCGTTATTCTGGAGCTGGGTTTCCTCGGACTCTGTATATATATAATATGTTTTTATATATATACAGAGTATGAGATATAATAATCGACATATTACTCTTCTACTTGTCTCATAACTCTATTTTGCTCTTTTATATTATTACGCTCGCCCCCTATTACGTGGGACCTAAAAATCATGGCGAAATGTGGGTGTAATAATTTTACACCTCTGCCTACCCCTTCGGGGATACAGGCGTGAGTCTATAAATAAATAAAACAATAAATTATATTATTACTAGAGGATGTTTGCAGCTACGCATGCGTATTTTATTTTAATTTAACCGTTTTTGCCCGATTACGTGGCAATTTCGGGAAATCCCTTCTTAGTTTTCTACATACATACATACATAGACTTACGCCTGTTTCCCGGAGGGGTAGGCAGAGACTACAGAACGCCATTTGCAACGATCCTGACTTATCTCTCTTGCTTCATTCACTCCCATCAGATTCCTCATGCATGCTTTTCTGTTCAGGGTACTTCTAACCTGTCCTGTTTTTAAGATGTCTCCAATCTGGTCAGAGAACGTCCGCCTAGGTCTTCCCCTTCATCCTGTCTCATTCACACTTGCTTTGTATATCTGCTTCATCAATCTTTCGTCATCTATCCTCTCCACGTGCCCAAACCATCTTAGCATACCTTTCTCAATGCTTGTCACTACATCTTCTTTTACCCCACAACACTCTCTTATCACACAATTATTTATTCTGTCAGTCAAAGAAACACCACACATACTTCTCAGTGCTCTCATTTCTACAGCATTTATTCTACTTTCAATGGTCTCGAAATAACATACATACCAAATTTCTTCCTGCGCCTCCTGTAGTTTTAGCTGTAGCTTGTCTGTCAGTCAACCAGCATCGCAAGTATTTTATATGTACAGAAACTACCGACCCGCCCCGGCTTCGCACGGATGCAAAATTATACATATAAACCTTCTTCTTGAATCACTCTATCTATAAAAAAACCGCTTCATAATCCGTTGTGTAGTTTTAAAGATTTAAGCATACATAAGGACAGTCAGACAGAAGACAGAATTTGTTTTATACTATGTAGTGATGCCGGAGATTACTGAAGCCACTTCCACCTTTTCAACGCTTCCATTAAATACAGACGCAGCTCTTCATACCTCTACTCATAATTATGTTGTACAGAACCTGCATCGTAATATTAGATCACATCCAAGTATTTCGTAGCGAGATGTCTCTATTCACACAGTTGCATAGGTGTCACTGCACAAACACGCTCGAACTGTAGTAGTACAAATACGTGGTACAGTGACACCGACGTACCAATAAACAAACCGTGTCAGTTATTTCTTAGCGACGCGCTAAGCGTTATTCTGTAGCCGTAAGTAAGGTTTACTCTGACTACTATTGAGTTGTAGTAATGTTTTGCACGAACAATAATCTTGTCGATGCGTATTCCATAACTCTAACTCATTTTGCTGTCTTGTGCATGTATGACGCTGAAGTCACTCCCACCTATGTAGCACTTCCAGTAAATATAGTCGCATCTGTGTGTTGTACCGAACTGACGTCGCGATATGACATCACTTCCAAGTATTTCCGTAGTAAGAAGATGTCTCTACGCACACAGGTACATAGGTGACGCTACACAATCACGCTCGTACTGTAGTAGTACTAAAACGTGGTACGATGACGTATCGGTATACAAACAGCTGTTGTAAATACTTCGCCACACGTTCGCCACGTGACTCTCTGTGACAGTAGGTGTTTGCTTGTACTGCGTTACGACTAGATATCTGTTCCTCGGATAATTACGCTGTCAACGCGTGTTCTGTCTTACTGAGTTTGTAAGAATGTGTAACAGCCAGTATTTCTTGTGAGCGTCAACTTTTCACTGCAATTTGTTGCACCCCTCAGTCACAGTAATGTTATTTAGATAATATTACAGTGCTTTAGTTGTTCTTATGGTGTTTGTGACGGGTTAAATAAATAAATTGTACTCATGATTGGATAACTAGACATGTGCCTAGAAATGAATCCAAATGTTTCTATTCTAACAGAATTCAAGTGCCTTTTTTTGTTCCTATAGCTTTGCAACCATGAAATAATAGTACTATAGAATGGACTGGCCTTAAAAAATATGTATACAGGGTCCATGACCCTAGCTCCTGTGTAGTAGTAGAAGTGCCACTTTTTAACTGTTAACTATTGCAAAATATGTGCTAGCAAGTCATTATTACAACAGACATATATTACACGAGCTATTTTGTTTATATGACTTTCAGATTCAAATGGCATTTGCTTTAACTGCAGCTTTAAAAATCTCTTATAAAATAGCCGACCGCAAAAAAGTAGTATCAAAATTTGCAAATACCCACTTCGAAACCAACTTGGAACAAAACCGTTTTGAGCTAGGGCTCTCGACCGCTGTAAACTCCACCTCAAACTTCCAATCATCAAAAAGTACAATTGAGACTGTGCGTCGGTATAGTGAAGTGCCCGAGCCGCATCGAGCCGTAATGACGAAGCTGAGCTGTGGGCGCAAGCCGTGAAATTACGGCCCTAATCAACCTGCCGCCTGCCGTGAAACTTAGCTGCTATGAATACAATTATCTTCAAGGTTAAATCGTAGGAGAGGTAGAGTTGAGTTAACATCTGTGAAATGATGGCTTGTCGCATTGTGGTCTAGGGTTAATTTAAGGCTGAAACTAACACCTACGTGAGCACAAAGACCCGAAGATTTAAAAAATAATGTTGTCAGTATAAAATATAGCACTGTTAAAAAAATCTCTTCATTTAAAGGATTCAGGTGATATATAGAGCTGATGATCTTCAGTAGGCTTGAGTATTCTAGCCTGAGCAAGTTCAAGCACTTCGCCTTTTTACACAAGTACACATGCGCCATATCATCGTCCTCCTCCTAGCGTTATCCCAGTTTCAACCCGAGATCCGCATCCTAGTCTAACCGGATTTGACTGAATATTAGCTTTTCTACAAATCGACTGCCTGTATGACCTCTGCTGCCCGAAGTTATAGCCATGTTTCATGGTTTAGACTATTTTATAAACTCACGCCTGTAATCCTCGAAGGGGTAGGCAGAGGCGTTATAGTACACCCACATTTCGCCATGAATTTTTAGGTTCCACGTAATAGAGGGCGAGCCTATTGCCGTTACCGGGCACGTTACTAGACTCCGTGCTGCTACTGAGAATTCGGAAAACTGTTTAGACTAGTGTCAGTTTATTTAGAGGTACTGACGCCGTATAACGATTGTCGAAGATCTTTATAGTCGGGACCGACGGCTTAACGTGCTCTCCGAGGTAAGGCGCAAGCGATAATTAACAATTCAATACGCACATAACTCTGAAAAATCAGTACTGCGCGAGGTGGATTCGAACCTGATACCCTCTTCACGGCAGTCTGTTGGTATCTTCACGGGTCTATCGCTGCTTCTGCACCATATGCTTAAGGAAAATAAACCACGTTTTGTCGTTGGTAGTTCATGGACGTCAAATGCCACTAAGTAATTTATCTCCATCGATAGCTACTATTCATATTCTAACGCCAAATGAGCAGAAATCAAAATCACAAGCCTGATAATAAAATTGTAATAGATCGTAAATAGCAGCAATAAACTCAAGTATTTCCTTTGTCTTACACATAGACATGAACGTGAGGAAAACTAGAAGGTTCTTTTTATAGGACTGCGAAACACACAAGTTTTGAATAAAAGGTAGAAAAAAGAGAAAGTACTTTGGACAAAGTTAAAATAACTTCGCCCAAAATACTTATCAGTTTTCTTCAGACTGAGAGCACATAATGCATTTTTAATGTCGTAACCATGTTTAAAATATGTGCCTTAAGTACATTATCATCATCGGGCCTGTATATAAACTGTCCCAATGCTGGGCACGGGCATGTTGTCACTAAGAGTAAGTAAGTACACGAAACAATTAATGTCAAGTAGAGTAAAGAAAAGGATGGTCAAAGGTAAATTCTTTTTAAAATGTTATGTGAGTTTGATTTTTTTTGTGTCAAAGAGTACAAGATCTTCACGCTTCATCACAAAGTACACTTTATAACAAGATTTTTTAGATCCCTGTGTGGAAGTGTTGTTTGGAAATCAAAATCACAACACTCGACGTAGTTGTAATGTGTGACGCGACTGCTTAAATCACGTTTATAAATTATAATGTAAGTTATTTTATAAGTAGGTATAAGTTAAGTAATGTATACGCCACAATCACGATAAAAAGCAGCAAGACCGTCTTCCATCTTACAGTCAATATATTTATAGTGCTATAAACTTAAACCAAGTGCACAATTTTCTATTACGCGCTATATATTCATCAGCCGCCATTCTGTCGTATCCAATAAAAGCCTCATTCGTTGCCGACAATCAACCGAGATTTTGATTAGATTTCTCGCATCACGATATCAATATTCTATCGTTGTTTTCAGGCTGTGTATTTGTAATTATTTTGATAATTTGATGTATCACTTCATTGTAATTACTTTGATATTATATAAGATAAGGTATTTATTTAAATATCTGCAAAGCCTATATTTTATTATAGCAAGCCAGTGACGGCCTAAGGAAAAAATATGTCATCGATGTGCATCGTCGATTGCAATGCGAGACCCTCAGCGTAGCTGTCTGTCGGTCTTTCTACTAGGCTTCAGCCAAATTTAAAACAGATTACATCTAAAGCTGCTTATCTACGCACGTCAATCAATCTCCACCTATGGCTCATGTGGATATTAGACCCTGTTTAATCCACAAACATGTTTCTAAGATATATTCCGATTGCTTTGTTTATGGCAGATATGTAATATCTTCTACTGTCACACACTCAGATTTATAGTGGGCAAGTCTGTTCACATACGAAAAATCACCGACCAGAAAATAGGAAGTTCTCAAGATTACTGAACCGCGTAAATCTACAAAAAATAACACGTTTGGTAGCGGTCGTATGAAATATGTGTAATGCATCGGCACGTCGACGCCCGCCTCATAAATTAATTAAAGTAATATTTCGCAAGCGAGGAGCACAGGTCAGCTATAGAGACACATTCGAGAAATTGAACGCGCATTTTCCAATCTTGATATCACACATCCGTGATTCTCACCGCAAGTAATGTCACACACATTCGCGGTTTTGGTAGAACGTCCAACAAATTTGACTCCGCATATTCGCGGTATTGTGGGTACAATCGACCAAGGGTCAGGGTGGTCGGCCACATACGCGGTATTGAATGCGCCGCCCGTATCCGTTCACACGCTTGAATAAACTTCAGACCCGCGCACAGTGGTTCCGCGCGCTAAGAAGGGCGGTCATAGAGGTTTCGCGCAACGAATGGCTATTGAAATGCATAGTAATGCATTGTATTATAGTATTTTTTTATTAACTGAGGTAAAGATTAGTAGAAATAAAACAGATTATATCAGAATAATAATAATTCATTCAATATAAAACTCAGCTATTTCTTGTACAAAGTAAAATAATTGAGAAAGGTGAATTACAGCTACTCTGAAACTTAATTGGCATAAATTACTATTACAATAATACCACTTAAATAGACTCTTACTAATGACGAACACAAATATTCATCAAATAATTACAATTAAATAGTTTTATAGGCACATTGAACAAATCTAAGCAAATCAAATAATTACAATCTAAAGTTTTCTAAACTACTTATAAAATGGCACAGATTTAAAAAGACAATAAATTTAACAGGTCAGCTGATAGAGCAGACTTCTTCTTTCGTGGTAATTTCCTTAAACTAGAAAGGTATGGATCCAAATTAAAAAGAAGTCTGTGCATCAGATCGGTGTTTGTAACGAGTCGAGTCATTTTTCTTGTATAATCACGCCTAAATCGTTTAATTAATTTATTACACGCTTCAGCGGCCTTTTCCCAGAGCTCACCAATAGATAACAAAGCAGAGTTATTCTAATTTTCAAGTTTTTTGTGTCAATATTTTCGATATCTGGCAGCAACTGCGCCAGACTATTCAAAACTTGACGACATCTGTCTGCTTCAGAAGTAGTCTTCTTAATAGACAGCCAAGTGTCGAGTATAAGCATTCTTGTACAAAATCACTTATATGTTGTACCTAAAACAAAACACAAATGGTGTAGTGTGGATTTTAGAATAATGATATCTCGTAGACACCTTTAACACCTGGCGTAGATCCTAGGGGACACCTACTATCGCAGCATATCGCAGTCAATTTTCCTTTAAATTTAAAATATATTGTTTTTTAATGTCTTTATATAAAACTGCTTTTGTAGGTTATGGTCAGAAAGTAGATAAAAGCTTCGACGTAGATAAAGTAAAACAAAAAAAGAATCTTTTAATTTCATTGGCGTAGCACCGATTTAAAAAAATAACACATGAATTAAAATGAAAGAAAATGCTTGAAATACACTTTACATACCTTCAACTTGAATATCCATTGTAAAACATCCGGTCACAAACAATTTATTATTTAAAAACAAGTGTCACTAAAAAGTCTAAATATCACGCGCTAATTACGCTAATAAACGAACTTGTAATGTTTTCACTTTAGATGCACAAAACTATAAGTAGGAAAAAACAAAATGAAATTATTTGTGTACCCTGATATAGTGTGATAAATAGTGAGTAATTAAGTAAGGTATCGTCTTGTAATTCAAACATCGTGATTGGTACCGTATGACCTACTACGGAACCACTGTGCCGCGTAGGGAATCCACGCCACCAATACTGATCGCTGGTGTAGATAAATATTAATATTCTTATTGTACTGAATGTAATTTAACACTTCCTCAATTTATCTCTGATTTCTACCAAAGAATATACCTTAGTTCCACATGTTCCATGTGGAACCTATTCCATGTGCTTCCTATTCTTGGTTGTACAGTCACAAGAAAACCTAACATAATCTATTTAGTTTTCTGAGTGGACAAGTTTGCCCGAGCAATTTAACACTTCCTCAATTTATCTCTGATGTCTACCAAAGAATATACCTTAGTTCCACATGTTCCATGTGGAACCTATTCCATGTGCTTCCTATTCTTGGTTGTACAGTCACAAGAAAACCTAACATAATCTATTTAGTTTTCTGAGTGGACAAGTTTGCCCGGCGGAAGAGACATTTCATATTCAATTATATTTTGTAGAACGATCGCCATATTTTTTGCATAATTAATATTATAATGAAAGAATAAAGTTTTTTAGCGTAACACACTACAGTGTGTTACCTACTTAAGATCCCTGATGCACTGTTAGAAATATCCCAATATTTAATTGCAAAACCTGTCTCGTATATACCTATCTATTGGTATTTACTATTGCTGTCATATAACTAAAGTCTAACAATTTAAATTTAAAAAATATATACGTCGTTTCCAATCCCAAAAACTGAACCGAGAGAATTACTAGAACTTATAACCAACGTGAAAGTTCTAAAATAATTTCAACGAAACACTTGCATTCTGTATTTAATTGCAAAACCAATTTAGTCACTTACGTGGAAAACTATTGCTTCTACATCGCATTCTATATAGACCAGACCACGTTTCTGTTGGAATTCATGCTCTAATACTCACACACAGAGAAACAAAGATTATTCGCACTGTAGCGTGTGTCAGAATCAGGAAAGCTCCCTATAGTGTAGAGACAGTTTTGATAAATAAAAGAGACAACTATCAAATCATACTTTTATTAATTCAGTTTGGCACAAGGTTATATCTTTAGATTACGTCGTGATTCTACATTTACATTTATAGCCCAGTTCGCAAAGCAAATGCATAGAACCAAGAGAAAGAACGGGCAATAAAACTCTTGATCATTCTTTTCAATAAGTACCTAATAATTAACAAACAATTATACAGCCAATTATATCAAATATCAATGATGTAGGTAGTTTTATATTACTAGAAAGGTCTTTCTTACAACAGAACATAATAAGCATTATGTAGCATCAACACAATCTACTAAATGTATACCACAGGTATATAATGAATCTCATTAATACATCTTGATCAACAGTAGGTATATTATTCTATCCTATATTACTAATATCTCACAAGCTATCAAACTAACCACAATATCAATAAGATAATGATTACACCATCTTACATTGTTTCCTAGATGATGAAACAAAAGAACAAGCAACACAGAACATTAAAACACAGTGGCAGTTAAATAGTCAGAACCATATCGTACCTGAGCAGTCGTCGAAGGAGAATAGAACGAGCTAGCCGAGCCTGTCGACTTATATATCCAGCTTACACCTTATTTACACGTTTGACAGTTTAACTGTCAAACGTCATGTCAGTGTCATTTAATTGCCACTATCCTCTTATATATTATGTATAAACACTTGGATATCAGTAATTTCAGCCCAAAGCCCAGATATTATTACATACTTCTCACGGCCGGACTGACAATACTTCGTCCTCAAAGTACAATAAATTAAATAACACTTTACTAAACAATCGCCCGACAGGCGCCCTGTATTATGTAACAATGAATTCTTACCATATTGATTAAATCCATCTAAAAACTATAGTATCGTTACGTCCGCTACGGCTATACTGACTTACGTCGTCATCTAAGTAAGTTCAATTATAAGAATAGTATCACAACAACAATCCATTTGTACGAAATAATTACACAAAAATAAACTGGACTCATATTTACAGTAATTACGGTTTCATTTTGTGAATCTAGAAATAAGTTTTCTGTATCAGCTGCTTTGATACCATTGTTACAAATTGCATTGACTATTCTATGAAGGGATCATTAACATTCACAATACACATGTTACATAGAAGTACAGCTTTAATTTTAGAATATTACACCACTGCGTTATCCATCCACAAAATGACAAAAATAATTTAGTACAAAAGGCTCGAAGCATCAAAAATTTAAGTAACGTTTTTAAGAATAAAAAATTAAAAATTGTTAGGTAATTCTGCTTATGGCTGATAAATAATTAAAATAAAATAAATAATTGAAATTCACAACTGACGTAAATAATTAAATTTGTTTTCACTGATTTACAAGTATACAGGTACCTACTTGTATGATAACAGTAGTGTAATACTAGGACAATATTTTATTCTAATACACTGTCATTGCCATTGCCCTTCCTTTCACATTAAAAAGACAAGTAACAACTGTCAATCTCCTTGATACTATCTAGCCCCACACCTGCTGCACATGAGTCCAGGCTAGAACAAGGCGAAAAACTTCAGCAGTTCGTAGGCAATATGATCAATATCATCAACATCAAAATGTCAATATCATTATCAAAATGATCATCAAAATGATCATCAAAATGATCATCAAAATGATCATCAAAATGACCATCAAAATGATCATCAAAATGATCACCAAAACGATCATCAAAATGATCATCAAAATGATCACCAAAACGATCATCAAAATGATCATCAAAATGACCATCAAAATGACGACCAAAATGACCATCATTCTCAAATAAATAAATCATTATCAAAATCATTATCAAAATCATTATGAAATCATTATTAAAATCATTATCATCAACATCGTCATCATTGACAGCATTATCATCAACTTCTTAACCATCGGTAAGTTAATCATCAATAATAATTCAATCATCGTCAACTATTTAATCATCAATGAATAAATCGATGTTATCACATTTCTATAGATATTTACAGATACCTTTATATCATCACTGCTACCTTCATTATCGATCCTTGTTTAGAAGAAGTTTATATGTAATGCTGTGTATGGTTATCAGAACCTCTAACCTATAGTAAGACCGCCCTTTTACTTTCTTTGTATATGTATTTTAAAATTTAACTTAAATACCTTAGTAAGTAAACAAAAAAAATGTTATCTGTAAAAGCTACTATGTCATCAAAGAATAAAACAAACTAAACGTTATTAATCTATAAATCGTAGCTATCTAAAAGTACAAAGTTCTTTATTATATTCCACAAAAATTAACTGTAGGAAAAACTATAAATGTAACTTATCATAATCAAAATTGATATCTATATTAATAATACACTAAAATGTTATCAATTTAGAATAATAAATTCAGCAGACCCTATTAAAGCATGTTCCTATAATACATCTTTTAACTGTAATATATCAAATGCACCTAGGTATAATATATAGACTATTATAGTATATTACTAAACTGCTCCTCTCTCCTAATAGTGTTCCATAATAATTGTTTCCTAATTGTAAGTCCACCGTACCACTACAGTACCACCCGTAAATGTACAGTATGGAATGCTATAAACTGAATTGACCTGAATGTATTGCAGGTACAAACAGTACAAAAGTATAAATAAATAACCAGTAATCAAGAATGAACCAATTTAGTTAAATAGCTTATTTTTGTTACCAAAAGTCAGTGAGCTACCTAAAGTTATACTAGACGCCAATGCCAGTAAAAGTACTCTTGGTAAGAAACAGTATAATAAATAGTCGTGTAGAAAGTCAAACCAGATGTACTTATACAAATACTTATTATATTAAGCAGAATATCTTATTTAATTTTATCAATTTCAGTTTAATTTATCAATTGTATCATGTGATTGTGGCTATTTTCATTCCATTTACACAATCAGAACACTGACATCGTTTTTAATTCGTTTTTTTTTACCTATTTTACGTTAGGTATCTGGTTCATTCAGTTTCATTATAATTAAGATTTGACGATTCGTAAGAGGTTTGGTATAAAAATAGTAAGCTTACATATAATTATTGTTTAAAATAAATACACAAAACCCTTCAAGCACCTAGAATGATTAAATCCCATTTTAATCATTATTGCCATGGTCTCCTACAATTGAACCACACAAAGTACATGTACACATGTATATCTTTGCATAAAAAATATCTCTAAATAGCTTATCTATCGCAGTGTTTATACCAGAGATACTAAATTGATAAGATAGTTCATTACCGAGAGCTAATCCTAAGATTGACTATTACTATATGGTCTAAATAGGTTTACAGTTTAATACATGGCACTTCATAATAAAAATACATAATTTCAATGAATAAAAGCAGATAAAAATAAATACCGTCTCATATTTTATTAATTTATTGAATTTATTTGTATTATTTCCGAGAATGGATAAATAAACTATGAGAATGTTTTCGAAAAAAATCAGTGATGTAATTTGGAACTATTTTCAAATTGAATCAATTTAGTTGAATAGCTTATTTCAGATCCATTTAATTAGACAGATGTCTGCATTTATTACACATTTCATTTTAACTATTTTATCTGCTATTATCGTTATAAATAACAGGAAATTATCAACCAAAATAACACTACTTGAAAATATTGGATACACTGCCATCTAATAGTGCCAGACATAAGCAAAATGATGTCACTTTCTTTAACAAGTCAATTTAATCCTATGTAATATAAAAACATTCTTCAATAAGTACTTTTTAATAGAAATACCTTGAGCTATATATTTAGACGTAGCATATATGACTCCTCAGGCCTCAGGAGCATGAGGTATGTTTAAAAAATAAAAGGAAATAGTTACTAAACGAAACTATCATTTTATCGATATGATCTAGCTAGACACAGACCCGCTTGTTAAAATATAGAATATTTCTGTACCTACACAACAGTTCGCTTGTATATATTATTTATACAAAACTCATAGGTTATCTTTACAATATGTCATTCAAATGTGGTGCCTCTGAGACAAATGGAAGCCATTTGGTTTTGTTCTTCCAATAGAAATCAAAGTTACAAAATCATAAGTATGTCTATTGCAAGTAAACTGGTGGAAATTATCTAGGTACATGACAATTACTCACTACACAATTATAGAAAGTGCATTATTTGTAATTCGATACACAATTTTTTGTGCCATAAACAATTATTAACCAGTTAAAAATACGAGTATATTTCAAAGATATGTTGAAGATAAATATACAGTTTCGTAGTCTTATCTCCAGGGCAACACATTCAAGAGCTTAACATTAAAATATTCTTTTTTTTTTCGTTATAGTTTGGATCCGATTTAAAAAACTATATAGCATGAACTGATTAATTTGGTAAGTGTGGCGAAAATTTAACTACAGCTTATGAAACAGAGCTAAGGCACATTCCTACACCGCAATATTGGTCTGTATGTAATGAATACACAGCCAACAAAATTAATGAAGAAATCTCTGAAATGTATTCTACCTACCATCATTTCATATTCGACTTGTAATGAAAAGATTCGTCAGAGCACTTCATTCTTGGAATTTAAATATGCAGGACGATTACGCTAATCAGAACTTACACAAGAACGAGTTATCAACAAAGCACAACACAGCCAATGCTCATACCAAGTCTCGGTCAATCACTACAAATGTTGCCTATTTAAATTCCAACAGATTAGAAAAATATCGGCTACTTTAAAAATCTATTATACATTTTCTGTAACTTTTTCGCTATTACCTACATAGTTTTATACTCAGATACATTTTTGATGAACATGTTAAAATAATCTGGTACCACATAAACACAATTAAATAGTCATATTTTTCTACCATTCATGGCTATAATCTTGGTGGAAGTACATTACCAGCGTTTGCAGTTTGTTGTTGCTGTTGGCTTCAGTATACTGTTGCAGATCGTTACGATATGTAGTCGGTACTCATCCACCGGCTTGCTCTCGGCAACGTTGCTACTTTATCGTAGGGCAATCGTTCTCCGTCGTCAGCTGAACGGTGCAGTGACGGGCTTAAGCAGAATCATGGCATCACGATGAGGAGACTCTGGAACTTGCAATTGGATGTATTAGTATTGTGGGCGCAAATCTATCCCACTTCTGATGTCAGAATCAGGAAAGCTCCCTATAGTGTAGAGACAGTTTTGATAAATAAAAGAGACAACTATCAAATCATACTTTTATTAATTCAGTTTGGCACCAGGTTATATCTTTAGATTACGTCGTGATTCTACATTTACATTTATAACCCAGTTCGCAAAGCAAATGCATAGAACCAAGAGAAAGAATTGGCAATAAAACTCTTGATCATTCTTTTCAATAAGTATCTAATAATTAACAAACAATTATACAGCCAATTATATCAAATATCAATGTTGTAGGTAGTTTTATATTACTATAAAGGTCTTTCTTACAACAGAATATAATAAGCATTATGTAGCATCAACACAATCTACTAAATGTATACCACAGGTATATAATGAATCTCATTAATACATCTTGATCAACAGTAGGTATATTATTCTATCCTATATTACTAATATCTCACAAGCTATCAAACTACCCACAATATCAATAAGATAATGATTACACCATCTTACATTGTTTCCTAGATGATGAAACAAAAGAACAAGCAACACAGAATATTAAAACACAGTGGCAGTTAAATAGTCAGAACCATATCGTACCTGAGCAGTCGTCAAAGGAGAATAGAACGAGCTAGCCGAGCCTGTCGACTTATATATCCAGCTTACACCTTATTTACACGTTTGACAGTTTAACTGTCAAACGTCATGTCACTGTCATATAAAGTATAATTTCGCGTGGCAAAATATTTATTGAGAATTGATATGTGCTGCATTACGTAAAGGGCAGTTAGGTTTAGAGTTATAATGCAACGTCAATACACTCAGTTTTATTAGAACCCTTACCGGCTGTTACACCTTACGACTTCGTCTGATAGGTACGTAGGCACTCTACATTTTACTACGCGTAAAATTTCACTGCATTTTTCTTTGCGAGTAGGTATATGCTATTAAAGGTATACGGTAAGGTATAGGTGCGCTCGTAAATCAGTCTAAATAAAATATTTTCTGTTTGCCACTACGCGGCGCAAATTATAAGCGACCACTGGAATGTTTCGAACTGAGAACGCTTAAGGAATTCACGAGATGCTCTTGAAAACGCTTGAATTAAATGTTATGCTCAAATGTTTTATTCACTTATTTCACTAGTGATTTATAAACATTTTCAGCTCCAACAATATCCTAGCTCTTTAGCATTGCCTGCAGTTTATATTTTGTTTTTAAATTAGGTATACAACTTAAAACATAAATATACTATAAAGTATAGTGATAATTGTATAGATGTCTCATATATTTCACCCTACAACTCCGTTCGCTCAATAAAATTGTACGAGGAATAAAATAAACTCAAATATTATTTGGGTTACAGGAATGCTCGTTTCATAATCTTTTGTTTGACTCAAATAAAATAGTTTTCAAATGAAAGTTGGTTTAATTTTTAACAAAATATTAACATTCCCATGTCTGCTATAAAGGAACGTTAGACAACAACAATTAACATTTGAAAATGGAGCTAATAATTTTAAACATGACATATTAATAATCAATATAGGAAAACGTCAAAATTTAAGCAATAAATCAAATATCATAGTGTGTAGTTTGCCGTATGAATACAAATTAGTTACACACTGAAAAAATCAACCACAACTTCAGTTCGCAACTGTGTTTAATTCATTTGAAATTGATCGCTTTCAATATAGAGTTTGATATCGAACTGTGACCCAACGATAAACTGCAATATATCAACCAGTTTTGCTTTATTTGTTACGAAACACCGGGCATTGACGCTAAATCCTTTCTCGGTCATAACACGGAATTTATTGTTTCACCAACACTATATAGCGATCCGCGACTGATCTCTTTAGGAAGCATTCTTAGAGGAAAATACTCTCAGATTACATTCACACCCGAGACGTGAACGAAATTGAAAGAATTTCGGTGTTCCCTCATTCGTGGATATTGTTTCTGTAACTCGGCTTGTGACAGATATATAAATTATTTTTAAATAAAAAAAACCGTCTTCAGAAAACACTAAGGAACTAAAAAAACAAAAAATAATTGGTTTTGGAGCAAAAATTTTTGGAGTCGGTGCCAAGCCAACTATTTCTGATCTGACTATAAAACCTCTACAAATTTTATAAAACTTTCGTTGTTGATAGAATATGTAGTTTATAATTTTGTGACTTTTTGCGTAAGGGCTTGGCACTGAGTCCAAAAATTTTTGCTTCAAAACCAATTATTTTTTTGTTTTTTAGTTCCTTAGTGTTTTTTGAAGACATTTTTTTATTTAAAAATATTTTTTATGTTTTGCGTTTTAGTGGTATACTAATAAAAATAGTAATAGGTGGTAAGTAGGTATATAGAATAGTGTAGGTAGTACATGATGGGGAGGCCTACCTTACGTGCCTCAATTCTGAAATGTAGACCTGTACCTTTCTGGCAATTTCAAGTATTTTTTTTGTTTTCAACTAACTAGCCAAACACGTTCGTTTCAGTTCCATCATCAGAGCCCGGAAATCATCCAATACCATAGTGTTTGCCAAGACAAAACAAACGAGCCTAAACACGATTAGATTGCGTTATTGTATTACAAAGATCCCATGGCTACCTTCCTGCTCTATCATCAGAGTTTGGTAAACATTCGGCACTCAAGTCCATGAAAAGACGAATCAAACGAGCCCAAACTCAATGGTATTGCGTAATTGTATTACAAAGAACTCATGGCCACGTTCCTGCTCCATCATCAGACCTTGGAAAACATCCAGTACCAAAGTCCATGTAAAAACCAATCAAACGACCCTAAACTCGATGAGATTGGGTTACCTTCGAGCTCTAACATCAGACCATGGAAATTATCCCGCATCAAAGTCTATGTAAGGACGACTCAAAGGAGCCCAAACTCGATAGGATTGCGTAATTGTGTAACAAATATCCTATGGCTACCTTCCTGCTCCATCATCAGAGTTTGGTAAACATTCGGCACTAAATTCCTTCTAAAAACGAATCAAACGAGCCCAAACTCAATGGAATTGCGTCTTTGTATTACAAAGATCCCATGGCCACCTTCCTGCTCCAACATCAGACCCTGCAAAACATCCAGTACCAAAGTCCATGTAAAGACGAATCAAACGACCCTAAACTCGATGAGATTGGTTTATTGTATCACAATGATCTCATGGTTACCTTCCAACTCTATCACCAGACCATGGAAATCATCCAGCATCAAAGTCTATGTAAAGACGATTCAAACCAAACTCGACGGAATTGGGTTGTTATGGTCAAATCGCTTCAAGTGCGCTTATTAAATTTGAAGAGTTCCTTCAATTTTTCAGGATTCCATAATCAGATCCTGACTTGATGATCATGGGACCAACTAGAAGGTATAATCTTTCAATCAAAACAAAAAAATTCGAAATTGGTTCAGGCATCTTAGAGAAATCGGGGAACATACATAAAAAAAAGTTACCGATGAATTGAGAACCTTCTCCTTTTTTTGAAGTCGGTTAAAAATGATTGATGATGATTGTCCGTGTGGTTGACGGATTAAGAATACGGATTGTCACCACCCCATATCATCCCATGGGTGTCGTAAGAGCCGACAGAGGGAGCATATTATGCAGAGAACAGCACTGTAAGAGAAGGATAACTTGATACAAACCCTATACCAACCCGTTTGGCCAGCGTGGTATAGTAGGCCAATTCCTCCTTTCAAAGGAGAGGCCTAGTCCAGCAGTGGACTGTTAAAGGCTGATGATGATGATGATGATAAAATTGAAATGTTGTATTATGCAGCCTGGAGTTGAGTGCGTTTTGATTTCGGTTAATCGTTTTTATATTGAGTTTGTTTATAATGCGTGTCAGTATTTGAAGTTAATAAACAGTCTTAGGGTCAATAGTTGATTTAAAATGTACTAACTGCTTATTGAATTGAATTGATTATAAGCGCGTAGGCATTGATGGTAATCCTAATGTCTATAACCAAACTAAATAGGCGCAATTGTTATATTTTAAAGGAAGTGAAATCCTAGTAAAAGACTGACAGCTTGCTAAACATTGAAGTAAAACATCGTGAGGAATCCTCCAGGTCTTAGAGTTCTCCATAATGTTCCAAAAGACATGGGCAGTCTGCCAACCCACGCTTTGTCAAATTGGAAGGACTATTGTCTTACCCTTTGCATTGTGAGAAGGGGCCCGTGCCCATCAGTGGGACAGTTGATATTCAGAGCTGATGAAAATGGCGACAATCACAAGCCTTTTGGATTTTTTGTACTATTGATGGAACAACATGGCCTTTGGCCAATACTCTTCGATACTCATACTCTCAATATCATAGTTTAAGTGCTGCCATCTGTCTGTGCCACTGAACATAATATATACCTAAAAAGGTGACAAAAACTTTGTCGTTTTAATCTAGCACAGAATATCTATCTTGAAGCAAAGTTCATTGGCGTGTAAAACAACGCGACATGATAGGATGAGGATAAGATTTAGAGGCTTGACCTTTGTCAACGTCTTATGAAGTTGACCTTCGTCAAAACTTGTGTCGGTACACTGTCACTCAACACCATCATTGAGCCTCTATCAATATATCAATCCTTGGCTATAACTACTTTCGGCACCCATTTTAGCCGTGATTGTAAAGTGTAGTTCAACTTAGACTATTTATTTTTGACCAAATCCTTGATTGGATTTTTAGTTCCAGCTGGAAATGTTAGCTGAATTATATGGTTTCTGCGTAAATATCTCCCATGTTATTATATTGTAAGCACTGTTTCCTGACTGTCTTGTTAACATCCTTGCTAAACGAGATTTATAATTGAAGTTCAGTAGGTTACAAAGGGCTCAGCGGTCGACTTTTGATGGTACTGAAACCTTTATTAACGTACATTTAGTATCTAAACGACATACATACATAACGTCACGCCTTCCATCCCCGAAGGGGTAGGCAGAGGCGTATTTCTACACCCACTTTTCGCCAGATTTACTTTAGTCCCACGTAATAAGGGGCGAGCCTATTGCCGTACCGGGCACATTTCCAGACTCCGTGCTGCTACTGAGAATTTCGTGACAGAAAAACCCAATAACACTGCCCGACCCAGGAATCGAACCCGGGACCTCCCGATCCCACGCACACATTTATGCCGCGAGACCAACGAGGCAGTCGTATAGGGTTTGATGTCGAGTTTTCCGTCTCTACGCAAAGATGGTATTTGCATCGTGTTATCCCTTAGTCGCCTCTTACGACACCCACGGGAAGATAGGGGGTAGTGACATTTGTATTCTATGCCGTCAACCACACGGCAATCGTACGTAAAAACGTATCTAAACGAACTTATACTTAACGTTTTATGGTGTTGCGTATACGTATATTATAAACATTTAAAAGGCATTAGCATCTAATATAAACTAAATATTGCATTTATGAGTTTGTATTTAGAATGATTTCATCTAACCAAAAATCTAGGCTTAAATTTTCCACTATGGCACGAAATTTCGATTCCTTGACTGTAATCGTGATCACGAAAAGATTGATATTAGCAAAACATTCGTTTTATTCAGACAGCAGCAGGTTAATAAACAAATTATTGCGTGAAATAACATACACGATGAAGACACATACCTCGACAAAGACTCAGAATACTGAGTGTACTAATTTACCATTCCAAATAGGTGTCGTTTCTCATCATGACGGCTGAAACCAACAGAATTAAGTATTCGCCTAAGCAATTACGCGTGTGACATTTTGGAAAATGTCAACCATCTGTAAGCGCGATGGAAGCAAAGCCGATTAACCGCGTATAGGTCAATTTGAATAGTTGACACTGAGTCTCTATAGGAGCAAGTGTTTCAACTATGCACTCTATATCTGTTTCACCCATATTACATTTCAAATTTTGATTGATACTGATAAACCATTAATGGTCAAACGAGTACTTAACCTATTGGACCAAATAAAGGTAACATATTTTACTAAAAGGCATTAGATCCTGGATAAATCTAAAGGATCTATAACTACAAATTATTCCCGAAATAAAATTTGCTAATTTTCTCCAGTTTTCTTAAAGCAAAGATTAAGATCACACTCTTAGACTTTATATTCACTTAGCTCTTCCTCACGGTTTCTTCCAATTCAATTCTCAATGTAAGCCATCTATGTATCCATACAAAACATACACAAAAATATTGTATTCTGAACAGCTGGTCAGTATGCAATATAAACAGCTGTTTAGGAGGAGCTCAGTGACATACCCACGTACAAAACAATAATATGCGTATGAAGACAAAATGTTTACCCACACTTCAATTTACAGTATTTTTTTATGTATTTTGACAACAACGCCACTTGCTGAATCTAACTGTGAATCTAATCAAATACTAAAAATAGAACATTTAATCAACATCGATAAAGCGGTTAATTAATACTTTAGTAACATACTCAACAGTTAAATAGTTAAGTAGATACATAATGAAAAATAGGTAATTACAAGAAAGTGAAGGAAAATAAAATTACCAGAAATCGTAGATGTTTACACTTAAATGCATTGCAAAGAGAACGTTGCATCTGTGGACGACATTAAAGTCAAAGTCAAATCATTTATTTGTTCATAGGTTCATTATTATAGACACTTAAACAAAGTCATACTTTTTTTTTAATTAAGCTAGGTGAGGCCAGTATTTCCTAACTGACTGCTCTGAGAAGAAACATCCGAAACAAACTCAGAGGTCATAGTCTCTTTTAAAGTCCAGACAAATTATTAAAAAAAAATTTAATTCTTCGGGGATACAGACGTGCTTCTATAAAAAAAAAAATAAAAGAATATAATAATATACACCACTATTTTTTAATTAGTACAAAAACTTTAAGGACAGATTAGCGAAGATATTATTATCATATATGTGACGTAAGAATTTCATAATATCAATAAAGAGCAAAGTTATTATCATTTGTTTATTGTATAAAATCTCACTTAAATCATAGTCATATTTTACAATCCATTCACTAATTCATTGATAATATTCCATCCTACTCATTCGCATTCTCTCTGTCGCACTTATGATGTAGGTAGCCATAGAAAATAAAATGAAGAAAAATAATAAATGTAGGTAGTTATTTTTTAATTTTGTTAATTCTACCCTCTCCTTCATACTTAGGCTTAGGACCGGTAAAATTTATCGTTTAACAAGTAATTAAATACGGAGGTATGTAATTAGAAAGCAAACAAATATCAAAATAAAAGAAGGTGTTCTGGACTAAAAGAAAAGAGTAATTTTGGCGTATAGAATCATCTGCTATTTACAAATATTATTTTATCATCATCATGTCAATCTGTAGAGACGTCCACTGCTGGACATAGGCCTTCCTCAAGGGGTGTGGAGAACACAGACCAATTTTGAGCCGCCTGCATCAAATTATTATTTACTTAAGTAGGTATTATTTACTAAACTTACAAGTATTTCCATTGTCCTTCGAAATATCCACCACCGTTGTCAATAGCATCCCATATGCACTGTTTTAATTGTTTGTCACTGACCGGCTCACTTTTGTACACTCACAGTAAGATGTCCATGGGTACACAGCTGCACTCGTGATTTTTCCACTCAAAAAGTACGCACGAAACATAGCTACATACTCCCGTGATATGAACTGATATGATAGACCATCGCGTCGGGCAAACGTAGACAAACAATTAACTTTTGCAACGAAATTAGATACGCTCACTTTCGCTATCAATTTAGCACTGTTTGTCGCATCTTCGGGGCGTGGCGCAGGCGCAGAGGAGCAGGGTAGGGGCGTAAATTTATCAATGGGTCATTTTACTATGATAGTATGCGGGTCGGTCATAGTATTAGTTATGCATTTACCAATTGTCACGTATTTTTGTGGACAGTTTTGAGACAGTTTTGGGACTTAGTGTTTTTATTTTTTAACTACATAAATATGATCAGTTAAAGATACTTAGTGCTCTGTTAATTTTTTTGTACTAATTAAAAATTAGTGGTGTATAAAATGACGACCGGTTGGCGCCGCGGGAGTGTAAGCGACTGCTACGTCGAAGGTCGCGGGTTCGATTCCCGCTCAAGTCAAACATTTGTGTGCATGAACATGGATGTTTGTCTTGGTCTGGGTGTTTCTATGTGTAATATGTATGTATTTACAAAAAAAAGTATATATGTATGTTTATCCATTATCTAGTACTCATAGTACAAGCTTCTGTTTAGTTTGGGACTAGATGGTGTTGTGTGAATGTGGTAGAGTATTATATTATTAAAGTATAAATATGTGACTACAATGTGAGACGACTAAACAAGTGAGACACTACAAAATAGTTATCTTTTGATAGAATTGCGGCAACAGTTCAGAGCCGACCAGTCCCGACAGATGGAACCCGTTCACGAGTATGACGTGTGACGCAGCCATAGCTTAGCGCAACTATTTTTTAGGAAACCAAACCATCCGACCCACAACGTCACCGTAAGCAAAACTTTAAAGTGAGCATGACGACCCAGAACTGCATGACAATCATCACGTCAATTAGAAAAAAAGAAAGCGACTACATAGTGCTCAATACATAAAGTAGTTAAAACATAGCATTAAAAGTGACTTTCACGTTGAAATATTACATTGTTGCGCTTAGGGTTTAAGTTATATGAAATTTAATCAAATCTGGTATATGAGTATGTAAAATTACATTGATATAATTAACAGCAATATATCTAGAATCTTTTACATTATAGAGGCCGTAAGAATAAGTTCATCATCGTCAACAGCTCTGTACTATCCCACTGCCATACACCTCTAGTCTCTTATCATTATGAAAAGGGTTAGGCCATAGTCAACACGTTAGCCAAATGCGGGTTGATAGATTTGATAATTAACTCTTTTGAAATAAACTCATGATGTTTTCCCTTTACCGTTTACATATACATCATCACCTTTGACAGTCCACTGCTGGACCAGGCCTCTCCTTTGAAAGGAGGAATTGGCCTACTATACCACGCTGGCCAAACGGGTTGGTATAGGGTTTTTATCAAGTTTTCCTTCTCTTACAATGCTGTTCTCTGTAAAATATGCTCCCTCTCTCTGTCGCCTCTTACGACACCTATGAGACGATATGTTGTGGTGACATTCCGTATTCTTAACCCGTCACCACACTTTACTGTTTAAAAGTGATAAATAATCATTTAAGACGCACATGACTTCAAAGCATCACTGATGCGCGCCGTAGGTTTAAACCTAATATCCTCTGGGCTCAGTCAGTTGGTCTCTTCTCCTAGTTATAGCGATAGCCTAGAGAAGAGACCAACTGACTGAGCAAGGAGCGCCTCACTTCACAATATTTATTGACATAATTATAAGTATCAAAACCGTACTTTTGAGTGTACACATGGTTATAAACAAACACAGTCAATACTGTGCAACACGAATGCACAGAGATTTCAACAGAAAATGGAATTTAATATTAACATAAAAAATCTATTCGAGGAATATTTTTGATCTTTCAAACTTTAAAGCAATATTCGTAATTTTTTATTGCATCCTTTTGATTTCTGTCGAATACATTTAATACACTAGAATTTTGTAATGTATGCTAATTTTATGGCACTAAACGATTTGTTTGTCTGAAACCTTTAGGGTTGAGAACTACTGAGTTTGTTTATCTGTTAGTAAATATTTATAGTAAATACGTATTCAGAATTCTTGAAAGAAGAGTTTGGCAAATATATTACACATACACAGACACAGATGAGCTCTCGATGCGAACTTAATTAGATCTCGCCGAGATATTCTCCTTTGTGTTGACGTCTCAATTTGCTGTGTAGTGATTTTCTGCGATCAATGGTGCAACGTAAAGATGACGTTTATTTGATATTGGATGCTTTGATTCCAGAGTGTGATGTGTACATAATAAATAAGAGCCAAGCTTATCATAGTCGTAAAAGAGTAAGTGAATTAACATAAAAAAGGATCATGTCTGCAATGCCAAAAACGCAAGCATCTCAGTTTAAACCACGACGATGATAAGCGTTGACGCTATTTACGTGTTGGAGGCATAAACAACCATATTGAAGAACGCCAATTATATCTCTAACTTATAATTATGTTAAAAACCTCTTTTTAACATAGTTATATATTCGTCGTTTACGTTATTTAGGTATTCGGTTTTTTTCGGATCTCTTCATATAGCCCTTAAGACGAAGAACGTGCAACGGGACGAATTTCCGACCAAAAGCAATTTATAAGCAGGTTTTTTTGACCAAAAGTTTCGGAATGACAGTTTATGGTTGGCCTCTAGTTACACTTATAACTTCCATAATACTACATTAACAACACGATTGAAGCATAATTTAATTTTCGGTACGTGTAGCAGAAAATTATTTATAAAATCGGTGACATAGTTGGATAAGCAATATATAAAGTGGCTTCACTATAAACTATGATTTAATGTAGCGAGCAAAATGCTACAACGTGAAACATTACCAACAGCGTGCACGTTGAGATTCTTCACCGGAATTTTCTAGAACTTTCGATTAAATCTTTTACACATCGATATTATAGTAAATTAAGTTTTTTCACGGCAATAGGGTTATTTTTATTTGAATAATTTTCACAATAACATACCAAATTATTAGTTTTAACTATATACATTGCTATCTTACATAATCATAAAATCTAAGAATAAATTATATATATATATATATATATATATATATATATATATATATATATATATATATATATATATATATATAGGTACATAAATCTAAAAATAAAAAGTGATAATATGTACAGGTGTGTTCAGGCGTCGTAGAATGCCTCCGCATCAATATCATCGGGTAACGTGCCCAGAAAGCTGACAGCATTGCCACGCTGGATGGCAATACTGATTCTTTGAGCAAAGATTAAACCAGCCCTCTGATCACGTGAGACGTCGATTAACCGTTTAGATATATCTCGGAATAAAGAGCGAGCGCTCGGACCCCATGAGCCTAACGTTTCCACCCCAAACGGCTCAAATACGTAATTAGCTACTAGATTACTGTATTTGCGCCGTTTGAGGGTTTCCGCAGATGCAGCAGCAGCGCCAGCATGGCCTCCCGTGCTTGGAACATGTGATGGCGCGAGGGTGTCTACGCAGGTTGCGTTCCACACCAAAGGCCTATTTTCCATGGCAATAATGACATACAGAGAGGTCTCTTCCCATCGTCACGTACCAAACCATTTGGTTCAAGTACAGCTAGTACGCCAGACGTGACAAGAGCACGACGGATTATGTCATTTAGGTGAGCATGACGAGGAATTCTACCAGCGCTTCTGCTGCAGGATAGCCCATGGTGTCCGAGGCTATCGACGTCTTCTCCACAATGACATCGATGCGGAGAAACACACGGAACACCTAAACGAAGACAAGTGGCGATGCGGAACGTCTCATCGTCCAGCATGGTTCCTGTGTTGGACGATGGTAGTGCCTGAAGCCATAGACCGGATTTCCATTCCCCCACAGCCAGTAAGCGTGCTCGCTTTGTAACATTAATAGATGTATCCAAAAGATTTTTTCTCACAATGTTACAAAGCGGCGCGTCCCACTGTCTTTGTGAGAATAGGTTGGTGGGCAAATAAATTAAGTATAATAAGTGTGACATATAAGACTACTACTTTATTATTTGTAACTCATATTACTTTTCAATAAAGATGGATTATTATCTAACAGGAAAGGTAGCGATAAACTAGTAAAAAGATTAATATACCGGACAGATTAACATGCCACATCGTAACACACTGCTATATACGAATCGATGGAAAATACCTCGACGGAGGAATTTCAGCAAGGGCGTATTATCACAATTTCATCATAATTATATTTTATGTTCCTAAAAATGAGAACAAAATAATACTTACTTTGTGTATGATCAATGAATATGAATATCTTTGGTATATAGTGCAACAATTCACTTCAAACGCAATCTTCAGATTACAGTCTTGTCAGTTGCCAATGTGTAAAAAGTTATGCCTGGTCAAAAGTAAATTGAAAACGATAAAATCTGTAAATGATTATTTCTTATATTGATCTTTTGAATGAAGAACCTCTATTTTCCATAAAATAAAAATATATGCCTTTCCAAGACTTTTTAATCAAGGTTCATAATAAGCACTAACTTCAAATTCGACCGAACGAGAAAGTAACTAAGTCTTAAAATACTATACAAAGAAATATATACAGAACATACAAATAAATATACACCACTATTTTTTAATTAGTACAAAAAATTTAACGGGGCACTAAGTATCTTTAACTGATCATATTTATGTAGTTAAAAAATAAAAACACTAAGTCCCAAAACTGTCCACAAAAATACGTAATAATTGGTTAATGCATAACTAAGACTATGACCGACTCTTGTACAATTAGTTGTAAACAATTCCATTGATAAATTCCCCCCTGTCCCATTGCGCGCGCGCCGCGCTCGGATGCCACAAACAGTGCTAAATTGCTAGCGGACGAGAGCGTACCTATCGTGTTTTTCGCTGCAATTTGTCTGTCTACGTTTTCCCGACGCGATGGCTTATCAGTTTATAATATCACGGGAGTATGTAGCTATGCATCGTGCGTACTTTTGCGTGGAGGAATCGCGAGTGCAGCTGTGTGCCCATGGACATCATTTTGTGAGTGTACAAAAGTAAGCCGCCTAGTGTCGAACAATTACAACATCGCATATTGGACGCTTTTGACGAAGTAAAAAGACTGTGATCTGTGTATTGACAATAGTGGTGGACATTTTGAAGGACAATGGAAATACTTGTAAGTTTAGTAAATAATACCTACTTAAGTCAATAGTAATTTGATGCGGGCGGCTCAAAATCGGTCTGTGTGGAGAACCTTGAGGAAAGCCCATAGGCTTTCCTAGAGACGACCACTGCTGGACATATCCAGCAGTGGTCGTCTCTAGGCTGACATGATGATGATAAAATAATTTGTAATTAACAGATGATTCTAAGTTCATAAATATGCCAAAATTACTGTTTTCTTTTATTACAGAATACCTTCTTTTATTTTGATATGTGTTTGCTCTATTTACATATCTTCGTATTTAATTATTTGTAAAACGGTAAAATTTGCCGGTCCTAAACCCGGATAAACTATGAATGAGAGGGTAGAATTAAGAAAATTAAAAAGTATTTACCTACACTGATTATTTTGCTTCATTTTATTGTCTAAGGCTACCTACATTATAAGTGCGACGGAAAGAATGCGTAAGAGTAGGACGGAAAGTAAATACTATCAATGAAGTAGTGAATGGATTGTAAAATATGTCTATAATTTTGGTGAGATTTTCTACAAAAAACAAATGATTATAACTTGGCTATTTATAGATATTATGAAATTCTTATGTGACATACATGATAATAATGCCTTCGCTAATATGTCCTTAAAGGTTTTGTACTAATAAAAAATAGTGGTGTATACAGAACGAAAAGAAAATAAAATTCACCCACATCGCCGTCAACTGGAAGCGTGCCCAGAACACTGGTTTGGTAGTAGAGCCTTGCTGATTTCAGCATGAATGGGCCGGCTCGACCGGGGAAGTACTACCCTCTCACAGAAAATCGACGTAAAGTAACAGTACCTAAACTGTTGCGTTTCGTTCAGTGAGTGAGAGTGCCGAAGGCCCTATCCCCTATTCCTTCTCCCTCATCCCACTCATTATCCAATCCCTTTTCCCAACCCCAAGGGGCGGCAACGCACTTGTGACTCCTGTGGTGTAGCGGGTGTCCATGGGCAGCGGTAATTGCTAACCATCAGGCGATCCATCTGCTCGTTTCCGCCTATTATTACATAAAAAAAGCATTGCCACGTTGTATGGCGATACTGAACTTCTGGGCTAAATACAACCCACCCTTCTGGGAACGCGAGGCGTCGACCAGTCTCTTTGCGAGGTCTCTTAAAAGAGATCTCGCACTTGGATCCCATGGCCCCAGCGTTTTGACCCCAAACGGCTCAAATACATAATCTCCTACTAGGTTTGCGTATTTGCGCCATTTGAGGGTCTCCGTTGTAGCAGCAGCAGCGCCCGCACAACCCAGTGTGCTAGGAAGATGTGATGGCGCGAGGGTATCGACGCACGTTGCGTCCCAAACCAAAGGCCTACCCAACTTCCATGGCAGTAAAGACATACCTTCTGGTCTTTTTCCGTCGTCGCGTACCAGGCCCTGAGGTTCAAGGTGGGCTGAAACGCCAGCGGTGATAAGAGCCCGACGAAGAATGTCATTAAGGTTGCCGTGTCGTAAAATACGACCAGCGCTCCTGCTGCATGACAGGCCATGGTGGCCAAGGCTGTCGACAGCCTCTCCACATTGACAGCGATGTGGAGTAACACATGGCGCACCTAAACGGAGGCAAGAGGCAATGCGGAAGGTCGTGTCAGCACGACAGCATGGTAGCTATGTTGGACGATGGCAATGCTTGAAGACGAGCACGCTCTACAGCATTAGACGATGTGCTAAGAAGGTTTTCTCGTATTCTGCTGCAAAGCAGTCCATCCCATTGCCTCTGAGAGGATAGGTCTCGGGGTAACTCAGTGCTTGGACAAGCTCTACTCCAAGTATTCATGGCATCGGCCTTACACGGCAGTTCAGAATCGACCAGTGTTGGTGCTAAGATTTTCTGGTCAGTTTTGCAGAGCTGTGGACTGAGGACAGGAACGCTGGTAAGCTAACATCGGAACTTTTGCGAATGCCGAGGCCGCCAAAACGTATAGGTAAAAAAGCCTGTAGCCACAATCGGTCATTCAAAATTTGACTTAGAGTATTTTGCATAATTTTGTCCATTTCAATGCGTAGGCTCGAATTTTTCCAAAAAGGCGAAGCTCGAATAGCGTGGGTACATTTAGGCACGAAAAGACAATACCGAATTATAGTGAAAGCCGAATGAATGTTAATTTTGAGGAGCCTGTCAGAAATTTTACTAAAGTTTGAATTTTTTCATGAATAAATGAATCGTGTGGTTGACGGCATAGAATACAAGTGTCACCACCCCCTATCTTCCCGTGGGTGTCGTAAGAGGCGACTAAGGGATAACATGATGCAAATACCATCTTTGCGTAGAGACGGAAAACTCGACAGCAAACCCTATACGACTGCCTCGTTGGTCTCGCGGCATAAATATGCGCGTGGGATCGGGAGGTCCCGGGTTCGATTCCTGGGTCGGGCAGTGTTATTGGGTTTTTCTGTCACGAAATTCTCAGTAGCAGCACGGAGTCTGGAAATGTGCCCGGTACGGCAATAGGCTCGCTCCTTATTACGTGGGACTAAAGTATATCTGGTGAAAAGTGGGTGTAGAAATACACCTCTGCCTACCCCTTCGGGGATAAAAGGCGTGACGATATGTATGTATGTGTATGTATAAATGAATCGAAACCTTTGTCTAACATCGGGGACCCAAGGAGGCGAAGAGATTTTTTTTAAATGTGGGTTATATTGGGAGTCAGAAATTTAAATTTGGAATGTATAGATGATTCGTTTAAATTGTCGTTTATGAAAATTTCACATTAAGTTGTATTTAGGTCTAAGCCTATGGATGAAAATTTTGATTCGAAGAAAGCCAGATCTTGGTAAACAGACTCTACATCGCCTCCCAGGGTGCCATCATCTAGGTACCAGATATTACATTTTGAATTTAACTGGCTGATGATTGGTTGAATAGCTAAGCTAAAAATGAGTGGTCCAAGAGGGTCACCTTGTTGACAGCCAACGGCGGATTCCAGAAGATTTTCCTTGAAGATCAATTTTGAAGGTTTTCTTAAACACTGCCAAAGGAAGTTGTAAATTTTGGGTGTTTCAATTTTAACTTGTGTCAACAAGGTGACCCGGTTCACTGAGTTAAAGGCGTTCTTTAAATCAACCTTCAAGATAACCTCACCCCCGTTACAGCCAAGGTACGTTGACAGAGCATGTATGGCAGCCTCGTAACCCACCTCGGATCCAAATCCGAGTTGCAGGGGTTGAAATTCATTACCTAAGTTGGTATTTTAATAGCGGCAGCATATCTTGGCTACCATACGCCTGTACGTACACCCCACGGCAATGGGACGAATGCCACCGTCCCTCTTTCGCAAGGCACAGAGATTGGCGCCGTACAAAATAGGGACGATGTCATCATTCACAATGCCGGAGAGCATAAGGTTGATTAGAGCCGTTAGCTCCCTCAAAAGCGCAGTCTCCGGCAGCTCCGGCGCTCGCACACGCGAGATCCTTAAGGTGCTGTGGTGTTAGGCCGTCGAGACCGCCGGCAGACCCACTTTAGAAAGAGCAAACATCAGCAACCACGTCCTTGGCTGTAACCCTGAGACAATCTGTGTTAGTGTCAGGTGGGTCAGGAATGGAGAGATTATCTGCTGGCGCTGGATGATTGCTCTGCAGACTTGCGAGTGTGTCGGCAGAGCAAGGCGCTACTACATCGCTACTACATACTGTCTAATTATATACCATTTTGTAGGTAGTGATAGAATTGGTCTAGTACTCTAGTATATTATAAATGTCCCGTTAAGTGCACCTCTCAGGAATATCCGCACGTTTGTCCGGAACAATCAAACCTATAGAGACGTTAGTTACACCCTCAGGGGAGGGTTGCACCGGTACCCAATAACGAAATAATAATATTAGGTGCAATGTTCTCTGGCGAATTTCTCAATCGATTATTGGCAGGCACGTCACTCGGGTAACGTAGCCGATATCCAATTTTGGCCTCACTAATGCTGATCCATAATTTCTTTTTTTTCTTTGTATTAGAATTTACTATTATTTTATCTGTTATTTATTGTTGCTGTGAGGCACAAAATAAACATTTTCTTGTCTTTTCTTTTTTTTTTATATCCTTCGGCTGCCGGCTTGGTTGGAACGAACCCCGGACTAGCTCACTATTTGGTTTTAATTGTAGAAGATCTCGGGTACTGAACGGTTGGTAACTAGAACTTAGTGAACTAGCTAGTAGGCGGCAGCTCTATTAGAATACTGTCTAGAGCGGAAGATTCTTAATAGAGAGAATAGATGAGCGTATTACCTGCTATCTAGATGCTTATATTTATGAAAAATTTATATGGAAACTATGTTTCTAATAAAACTAATTATCTTTTCTTTGGGAGATAGATGATGATATCTATGGATACACCATTGCTGCCGCTTGTAGAAAATTCCTCAATCCTTTGACAGATAGATCAAGAAATACAATAATTATGCTATGCTTTCTGTTATAAGATATAGATGGTCTGAATTCAGATCCCCGGCCGCTAAAAGTTAATAGAAAAAGAAAATTTATTATTAGAGTAGTAGGTAACAACAATGTAGGAGGAAAACGATGCGGAAATCAGTGGACTTTATAAGTATGTGATACTGCTAGTACCTCGCGTGTCGTTAAACCAATATTTCGTGTGAACTGAGTCTGTGTTTACTTTTGTCCATTGTTCTAATTTTTGTTATAATGTTATACGACGCAATAATAAAATTCATCCCATTGCGGGCAAAATGTTTATTCCATAAACCGTGGGTGTATTAGTATGAACTGAAAGATTATAGTCCGAACTAACTCTGACAATATTCAATTACGACTTTCAATCCTCTTTGAGTAATAAATTATAGTACATGTATGTACAGACTCCTAGATAACAGTTTTCATTACAACAGTAGCCTTTAGTGAATATTATACTACACAATATGCCGTGTCCAATTTGCAATGCCTCTAAAGAAGCGGGAAAGACAGGGGACGCGGTCGGAATACGCGGTTACGAACTTAATATACTATGACACTTGACAACAAACAGCGGGGCCGCTTAAGTAAATACTTCGAGTCGTATTCCTTGTTAACTTCAGTGTAAATAATTTAAATTAGATTGCTTCGAATGTGAGGCACCCGCTGGCACAGCGAAATCATCAATTTTAATACTTGCGATTACAATTCACAAACTAAAATTAAAGTCAATATACCAAACTGTGAACTTTGTACCCGGCCCATCAATTTTATACCTAGATAATTTATAATAAATACTGCTACCTTCCTATTAATATTCATTATTATTAATTAAACGTTGATATTTCAATTTAAATTGCCGTTCATAGATAAGTTTAACGTAAGTTGCTGTTTAAACGAAACATTGCTGAAAAACTGCATTTTAAGCCGTAGAGCATCGGACCAAACAATACAACTATTTTATTATCTGTGAACACATAAGCTGATTGTACAAAGACTCGGTCGAGTGCTGAGCACAACACTCTCACACATAGACACTCACGCATTATTCTACATACAGAATAATTATAGCAAATATGAAATGCGCTAGACGGTTTCTTATTTCTTCACATACAATGGGGAAAATATTTTTAAATTCATGTACACACTTACGTCTGTTTCCCGGAGGGGTAGACAGAGAGCACAGACTCTAAAATAACGATTTTGTTATTCTTATTATTTTCATGCAGGCTCGGTTTCTTTATAAAGCATAGGTGAAGAATTAATGTGTTTCGAATACAAAATTTTAAGAACATGAGGCATGAGTTCAACCGGAGGCACTGTGCCGGAGAAAATATGCTTCTTGTTCGCACCAATGTTAGCAGTTCAAATATACTCTGACTATTTAATATATAGTCTATAGAAATAAATATACAGTAGCGTACAAAGTTGTCCGTAGCCGAGTATTATCACCTTGTTGGTAACAAAACTATTGTGTGTCACACACTACCTTATACATTAGCAAGGCTTCACAGGAAAGGGATGTTTGACAATTTCACGCTCATTGTTCGAGTATTGGCTCACGACGGCAAGATACCGATGGTATTTAACTTGTGTTGTATATGTTTATGGAAGATGGAAACCTTCACTCCAACCTACCTTGCATAAGTTTTGATTGATTTGATTTTCCGGGTGTGTTGTGACCCTTTTCCTTTTTTTGTGTTTTAGTAAACAAGTAAATAGAAATCTGAACTCAATCGGTTTTATAGTGTTTCATATTTGTATTTATAATTAAGTTTGTTTCGCTGTTCAGAGGTTTCGTAATTGGTTGCTAAACTTTTAAAGAGCTTGATATACAATGGTTAGCATAATTTTGTTTCTGTTTTTCCAATAAAGTTGTACGTAAAACAATTTAATTCGAGGCATAAATTACATTACGGCCACGTCTATACACATATACGCAGTGTCTGAACGTCTAGGGCTACAACTACAAGACATTTCGGCAGTTACTGCCTTTGTTGTGTTTTATTACCTATGCATTAGGCAGAGTTTTGGAAAAGTCAAAGGGTAGAAGTTATTCTTAATTATTAAGTACATTCAAAAGTTTTGTCATATTAATCGATTTTAAACTTTCGCGATTTGTATACATCATACAATTTTATTAAAACGGGTCTTATTCGCGATATTTAATTAATTTAAGGTATAGATACCTCTGTTTTACTGACGTTTCGGCCGTATTACAACAGCCATGGTCGCGGCAGGACTGTTGTCATCTCAGCGTCGTCCTTGTGAAGCACGGGTTTCGGCAGCTACCCTCACTTGTTTTTTATTTTTATTCGAACTGTCGGTACGTCGACACACTGATGAGCTGTGTTACTGTGGCGGGGTTTACATTTGTTAATTACTGGATTCTAAGTTGTAGACAGTCTGTATCCATCCTCCCGGTTGAAATTTTTATGCTTTTTGATTTCAACCGCTTCACGTACTATCCTGTAATAATAGTGACGATCGGTAGATAAGTCCTTTGGTTGATGTACTTCGATCCAGTGGTTTGGTCCAGACTCCAACAAATGCTCAGCTATGGCAGACTTGTTAATTTGCCGGTTCTTTACAGCTGCGTCCTCTGTGACCCTGAACATTTGAACAGTGAGCTGTCACAAGTTCAGGCGGTATTTTTGTGCAACGGATTCAACAAGAAGATACAACGTCTGAAGAGGAAGGACCGTAAACCGGAAGTAAGCAGAGTAACGGTTTACATTCCTTACATAAAGGGAGTGACGGACAAAGTTGGAACAGTACTACAGAAATACTCCATTAAGACTGTATATAGTCCGCTCTCCAAGGTAGCCCACAATCTGCGCACTCCGAAGGATGTCATTCCTCTACAAACACCTGGCGTTTAAATGGTCGACTGCAGTTGTGGTAGTTCCTATACCGGACAGACCAAACAAACCATCGCTGAAAGGGTCAAGGAACATATCGCAGCTGTAAAGAACCGGCAAATTAACAAGTCTGCCATAGCTGAGCATTTAATGGACTCTGGACCAAACCACTGGATCGAATTACATCAACCAAAAATCTTGTCTACCGATCGTCACTACTACTCCAGGATAGTACGTGAAGCGGTTGAAATCAAAAAGCATTAAAATAAAAAATTCAACCGGGAGGATGGATACCGACTATCTAAAACTTGGAATCCAGTAATCAACAAATGTAAACCCCGCCGCAGTAACACAGCTCATCAGTGTGTAGACGTCATAAGTGTCGCGTGTCGACGTACCGACAGTTCGGATAAAAATAAAAATAAAAAAACAAGTGAGGGTAGCTGCCGAGACCCGTGCTTCACAAGGACGACGCTGAGATGACATCATTCCTGTCGCGACCATGGCTGTTGTAAGACGGCCGAAACGTCGGTAAAACAGAGGTATTTATACCTTAAATTAATTAAATATCGCGAATAAGACCCGTTTTAATAAAATTGTTATGTCATATTGACAAGTACAAACTTTCTGCAAAGTTCAAAATAAATTTCACTCTGTTTTTGCTCTTTCCTAAAATTACGTCAATTTAATGAATTTGTGTTTTTTTATTTATGACAAATTGGCTACCCACACTTTAAAGGAATAATACGAAAGTACATTTTTGGTCAAGATGAGTCAAGTTCATTTTGAATACACACTAGGAAACTTAATCAAATTCTAAAATGGAGTACCCTGCGTCGGTTTGCTACTACTAGTGCTGTAATGAAATGCTTGAATGTAATGTTATAGGTAGATATTACATGAAATAGCTAGTTAAACTGCGATTGGTGATAAAGGTAAGAAGTTACCAACTGTGACGTAATTTACGCTAAAACGTGATTTATAGTAAAACCCAATTTAGACGAAGGATAATAATTAGTTTAATCAAATCTATGCGAAGGGTTTACAAGACCGTAAAGCGATATAGATGGATTACAATTATATATGATTATGAACATATGAGTACTCTACGTCATCCGATAGGAAAACTATTTGTCTTATTTTAGGGTTCTAAATCAAGGTGCTGCCTCCGTGGTCCAGTGGATAACGTATGCGACTGCTGTTCGGAGGTCCCGGGTTCGATTGCCGGGTCGGGCATAAGTATTACTGGGTTTTTCCGAATTCTCAGTAGCATCATGGAGTATGGTGAAGTGGCCGGTAACGGCAATAGGCTCGCCTCCTATTACTACGTGGGACCTAAATATTCATGGCGAAATGTGGGTGTAAAATTACATTTTTCATTTGAGTTTATAAAAAACATCACGGTAGTGTTTGTTTCTTTTTTATGAACTTTTTCTGTACCTTACTATACATAAAGATATTAAATGACGTTAGGCTTTCGGAAGACGATCTATAATCACTAGCGACAGCACTCAAAGTCAGTCGGCTGAAACGTCGGCCATAAAGAGGTATTGATACTCTTAGGGCGGTTTCATTATACGCGCGTATAAGCTCGTTTTTTGAAGCGCATGTAGGCGCGTATAGGTGCGATTTTTGGCACACGCGCAATTCGTACGAACGTCGACGCGTTTCTTAGATCGTATAAGCGTGTGTCCGTGTGCTGACGGATTAAGAATACGGAATGTCACCACCCCATATCATCCCATGGGTGTCGTAAGAGCCGACAGAGGGAGCATACTGTGCAGAGAACAGTACTGCAAGAGAAGGAAAACTTGAAACAAACCCTATACCAACCCGTTTGGCCAGCGTGGTATAGTAGGCCAATTCCTCCTTTCAAAGGAGAGGCCTAGTCCAGCAGTGGACTGTAAGGGGCTGAAGATGATGGAAAGCGCGAGCCGTCAGAATCCATGTTGATACTGGCAAAATGTCACTACCGTTTCAAGCAAATACGCTGAAATATGCCTGTTTACGCGGGTCCGGTTTTTTGAACCGCGTAATGTAGCGCTCGTGTATGCGCTGAAACGACCATATATGCGCAGAAAAATACGCTAATCTAAAACCGCCATTAAAATAAATATGGCTGACAGATTGACCTACGCAATTGAAAACGTCAAAGAATATCGTATTAAAATACGCTTTAAAAAAAATTGCTTTTCCGGTATAATCTACTGTAGTGAGTAAAATTATTAAGAGCATTATTAGCCACATTTATATTTTAACAATTTTTAATCAATATGTATAACAAAAGAACTGAAATCCTTCTCCACCGAACTTACCAAAAATATAATTCAATTGTAAAGATCGAAGCTTGTTTTTAAAAAATATATATTGCTATCGTCTCTTACCTTAGGTCAGTTACAATATTAAAATTTTTATTCAGTTCATCTAGTTTTTGTCAAAGTATTTTTAGAGAAATGTCGTCACAACTCTACAAAAAATCGTTTTTAGGTAAGTTTAGTTAGTTTTAGTTTTCCCCAAGATTATTTTTATCAAGCATACACATTTTTGGAATAACATTCTTTGGTAATTTACACCACCTCCCCTGTGGGATCTCCACCTTGTCGTGGTGGGGGGCTCAGTAACCGTGGCTTGGACGCCCGCGGTGAAGCTAAGAGAGTGGACGCTCCGCGTGGGCTTGCAGAGGGCCTGCGCAGGATGCGTCCAAGGGTGCGGGTGCGGGTGATAGTTTTGCCTGTCCCTTGCAGTTGGGTGCGGTCGCAGGAGGAGAGGCGTGTCTGTGTTACGTTACCGCGCGCCCTATCTCCCGCGACCAAATGGGGGCGCACCATTCGATGCGTTGCGGTGAGGCCGCAGGGGAAGAGGAGATGCGGTGTTGTCAGGTTGCCGTCCTCCCTCTCCTATGCGGCCGCTGGGTGTGTTTGCGGCGGAGCCCAACACCTTCATCCGCCGCCAAGGAGGTTGTGGCCTTCGGGGTATCCGCCGGGGTGCCAGGGTAGAATGCTATCGCGACCCCTGATGGTCCAAAATGGCGTGAAAGTATGCGCTGTGGTTTTAGTGGGTATTACGGCCTTGCACTCCAGCCGTCGAGTCCCACTTTTCATCATGCGGGGGTACGCGTAAATGCATTTCCACAGAGGAAAAAAAAAAGGTAATTTACATCAAAGATAATAATCTTTTACGAAACGTGTACAGAGTACTAGTATTATTTTCTCGCAGAACAACCCATTAACTTGAAAAATTGTGTGTAAACATGTCTTGAATTAGAACTGCGATTTCTTTCGTTGTGTTCAACTCACTCCTTCACTGAGCACGTTGGACTAGCTTATACATACAGGCTGATATTTAAGCCTTGTAACCCCTTTTAACTATGTGATATAGGTATCGCTTCAGTTCACAGTTTCCTTCAAACATGAGAGTAAGAAAGAAGAAGAAAATATTTTTTAATTTTCTTTGCGATGATATTAAAATCCATAACCTGTACATATACTTGTAAAAGCATAAGGCCACTCTCTCATCCACTGACTAAATAAACTTTCTTAGTTTTAAACTATTAGTCACTTTATTATCACGTGGTTGGAGGTTATAAACCGACTTAAAACACTCTGTAGGTATACCACACGATAAATGTGAGGTATTTTTACAGGTAGCAGAATGATGAAGGTACTGAATTCTAATTTAATAGAGGTCGAGCTTGCCGTCATTTGTATATCACCCACCCTTTCGTATCGTTATTTTTTTACTGTCCATCGATATTATATTGATGGCATGGGATCTGCAGGATAAATTTAAAAAGTATATTAGCATTTGGGTACATGATGGTAGTTTTTTTTAAACGAATCAGCACACATAAAATTTGAGCCCACGAGCTACTCTGATCTACACCTGTGGCTCATATGCTCATGATGATATAACATGATGTTATATAGACTATAGCCTTCCTTGGTAAATGTCCTCTCATCCTCTCAAAATAATAATAATAAATTCAAATCGAACAAAAAAGGATATAGAGTATAAAATAAAGTTCTGGAAGATGCATAAAATACACGTCTAGTCATCATTGCGTCTGTATTCAACCTTCATTCGTCCTCTAAACTATAGACAAATAACACAATCGTCTATATTAAAGCTTAAATTACAGAATCAATATCCTGCTATAACGAATCCAATTAACGGACTTAGCGCTGCTCGATACACAATTAGTTTTATCGAATAGATCTCAAGTTATCGGTGGAGGAATTAAACCGGAATGTAAACAGTTAGTTACGTAAACTTTTAGCAAAGGTCCGGTCATAAATAAGTTATGTAGGAACAAGCAAGACGGATCTGATTAGTTCAACCGCTACCCTTTGACTGATCAGATTCAGACCAGAGAAACGACTTACACTCACAAACATCCACTTACACGTATGTTAGCCCAGCATCCAATCACCAAGTAAGCTTACAATGGCCCAAAGTTTAATCGCTCTATACACTTCGTCGTGTACAGAATGCTGTGAGATCACTTCAAATGCTTTTGAGTTCGAATAACGACACGAATTAAACCAGAGAATTCAAACTCTACCGCATGTGCGCAATCATGCACGTACACGCCTTATGTGTGTGCAACTGCTTTACTGCGCCTGACGTCACAGGATCAAGCTACCATTGAATCAGTGAGTGCCAATACATTCCCGGATAGATTTGCGCAAGTGTGCATGGAAGCTGTAATATAAATGGTTCAGTAAATGTGCTTGTGTGCGTTGAGCCGCACGTCCGCTAATCCTTTGAAGCCGTTCAGGGATGACCGCGTGTGTTTGTGCCCACGATCGCTCGACCGGTAGTTCGGGACAGACCGACTAATAAATACCACTAGTTTGACGCTCAAAGGACCCAACTTTCAGTCTTAGAATTTTATGAGCGGCGAGGCCAGTTTTGTTTGGATTGGGAACAAGTTTGGGACTTTATACTATCTAACAAGATCAAACTATTTTCCACACTCGAGGCTGGAGATTGATTCAAAATTAATATATTATGCTTATAATTATATCTTTGTTAACACTTCCATCACAGGAGTTATTGTTAAGGGACTATCGACTTTATTGTTAAGCTTCGGGTTGGTTATTGATAAACTTTGTTTTTCTTTTTAACGGCACTGAAGCAAATTGGGTGGCTAGAATGCACGGCTGATTATGGCTCGCAATTAAAATTAATGTTGCAAGCAACACCAGAATTGTTAGTTACATAGTAACCGACCAAGAAAAACGCTGCAAAAAAGCAAACTCAACGTGTTTTGTATGTGTACTGTTTTTATAAAAATTTTGAAGCTTACCCTTATAGTGAGATTTCGAAATAAGTGATATGTTTTATTTAGTGGCAAGTTTCAGAAACAGTTAATAATATATCAATGTGCATATTTGATGGTAGAAGGTTAGCCTCAAATAATATGAACGATACTCTGTACTAACAGCAACAACATGCCTAATATTATGAATAATAATATTACTACTAATAATATTATTATGTAAAGTGAGAGCATATTATCTTGAGTCTCGTTGCTCCAGTTTTGAATGGATGTGTTTTCACCCGTCCTTCCCTCATAAATGCGCTTGTTTATTGTATTCTCTGAGTCAGCATTTGAATCTAATTCTCTTACGAAGATACAAATATAAGTATAAGATACGGCTGCCTAAAAGTAAAATATAAGTACTTATTTAAATCAATTCAATGATTTTTTTTTTTTTTAAAAATAATAACTTTGAATGAGTGAATGAATTGAGTTTCTGTGGAGCTTCTTATTTTTATAACTTATATTACGGGCAAGGGCGACATTAAGGCCACAGGCAGGTAGGCAACAAAAAGACTGGCACTTTAATAGTTTAATAATAAACAATATGGAATTTCAAAGGAAGCAGGAAAGCAGTATCATCTGCTTGAATCGTCATATGACTATGTAATATTTCACCCATATTACTTTACCGGTTATCTTACCGATAACTCCGAATCCAAATTCACTTTCAATATTGAGGACTTTTATAATTATACTATTCTTAGTATTGAAAGCTCTTGCTTCCAAGATAATTATAATACATCCATTCATTGTCTTTTAATTAACATAGCATAGCCAAATTGTGTTCGTATAATTAACAAAAGTGAATGTGTGAGACTCAGCCGAATTGTCTTTTATCGTAGTTTGGCCAACTTTCGAGTAGTGATTAAAACAAGTTAGTGTGTAATGCTGCATATATTTACTGCGACGCCACAAGCCCACACTCTTTGTATCCTGCTACATTCAGCCACTTTATTCATGTTTTACACTACACGACATTCGTTAGTGGGTTTCTAGCACAAAAAGTAATTCTACGTGTAAAATATGCTTTGGAATTATAAATTGCTTGACGCTCTCCTATGAAGAGTAGCATATCGGTTGTATGTACCTTGGTATAAGTAATGTAAGTGGCATAATAAATTTACATTTATTTATAAGGTACTATCACATTTACATTTGACCGCGTTTTTTTGATGTTTAAATAAAGAAGTATTTTATTCTGTATGGTCGATATACATCCAGCATATAAAATAAAACACTTTTTATCAAGTTGACCTGTAATTGTAGCCCAGAAATTGTTGCCAAGCCAATACCTAGTATAAGGAAGTAAGAGGGTGACGAAGGAAAAAAAATTAGTGAAGGGATGAAAAGGCCTACGTCGACCTTATTTGTTTAAAATCAGTTTAAAGCGCAGAGGCGATGACTTGACGGCTTGTATGGTGTCATGGTTTAAATGGTCTGCTCGTTTTTTCAGGTCAGCTACGCCGTGTGTTGCGGGATCGATGCCACACAAGATAACACTATTAAACAAATTAATAATCCATCTCCTATAAGGAGGAAATGAAGGCTGGTTGTTTGCGTTTCTATTCGAGCGTCTCTGCTTCGAGCCACTCTGCTGTTATCTACATACTAACGGAATGAAATGATTCATTGTCATTTATGTTCTTAATCTGTCACCATACGGATTTTTTAATCCGCCTCCAAACGAATTGGCAGTGTCTACCAAAGATCAAATAGAGGAGATATCTACAACGATATAAAAATTATTTTTAAATAAAAACAAACCAACTTCAAAAAACACTAAGGAACTAAAAAACAAAAAATAATTGGTTTTGGAGCAAACATTTTTGGAGTCGGTGCCAAGCAAAGTATTTCTGATCTGACTATAAAACCTCTACACATTTTTATATAACTTTCGTTGTTGATAGAATAGGTAGCCCTTCGTGTGGCGTATTCCCGCTCCGGGAAAAATAGACAATTAGATTATCTGGCATCCGCCATTTTTGAAATTAGCGAGTATCTGGCACACTCCCGCTCCGGGAGAGCAAATTATTTGGCGCATGTGGCACCGTCCCGCTCCGGGAGATTCGCTAAGTGTTTTTAAAAACGTGGATTTAGGCGCCTAATATGCATTTCGCACTGCTTTAACATATACTGACGAAAAAAGATATAAATACAGTCCAACAGAAACTCAACAAGGCATATAATTCCATGAATGTTTATTGTTCCTGCAGTGTTCCGTGTGCTAGTGTTTGTTTACAACGAACGTCCGCGTATTTTATGAATTTTAAGTATATTTTGTTGTGTTTCGGCCAAAATTTCATTAGGAAAGGATGGGTGGGTAAGTAATATACTTCATATAAGTAATTTTCTGTGTGGGTTCAAGGCTTTTTAACAAAAAAATGCTTATTTCGTGAACCACTCCCGCTTTGCAATCGTGTTAGTCCCGCCAAAAAAGCTATTTCTTTTTGGCTATTTAAAATACTTTTGTGTAAAAGATTGTGAAAATCTAATTATTGTATAACAGTTAACATATTTCTTACTTTAGATTCATCCAAGTAAATCAATATTTAGCGAAATTTGTGATAAAATTACTGCCGGCATTGTGACCTCCCGGAGCGGGACAAATGCCAGACAGACACTTTGTTCACTGCTACATTAGTGTGGATTATTTCGGAGCATTTTATATTGCCATTATTACTAAAAATTAACATAAGATAACATAAAAAATAACTAAAAATCATCTATATTGCTTTAAATGATGTCTGAATGTCCCGGAGCGTTACAAATGTCGGTCTGGCATTTGTCCCGCTCCGGGACAAATCCCACACGTTTTATTTATAAATTCTCAATTATTTTTGTTTGCTAACACGTTTTAATTTTGTAACGTAACTTTAGTATAATAAATCTAGTTTTAGAAAATGTTATTAGTATTAAAAAAAGATAATCTGAAATTGTTTTACAGGTCATTAATTATGAGTACCTATTTAGAGTCGTTTTTCGAGAGGTTTATGTTTATGTCTCAAGCTGCCAAATTTATTACTTTACGAATGTAATTTTTTTTATAGGCTTACTATATGAACTGAACTTACGAATAAACAAAAAACATGAGCCACTTGAGCCACATCTCTCTCAGAACAAATCTTGAAACATGAGACACTTCATAACACCGGCGGGACGGCGCCTGATAAGGCCTACATATATTAATGTTCCTACTGCTAAAAAAATGTATGGAGTAAAGTGATTTTATGACTGTATGTTTTAAATTATGGTATAGTTTTGTAAATAAAACACAAATATTAACGAGAAAAAGTATAATTTATGAATGATGGTAGATTATGTATCGAAAAATGGAAAAAATGCCATGACCCTATCTTTACGTTACGATATTGTTTTAATTTCACACTTTATACATATTTACCGTATGCAATATGATAGTGTACTTAATCAAAAATCTGTAATGCTTTATTTTATTACACATGTAATACAGAAAAGCAGTAAAATTTAAGTTTTTCTAAACATCGAAGACTAGTTTAAATTGTCATTCCTAGGCTATGCCAGAGGTGGTATAGTTTGCAAAATGGCTTCCGCCATATTTACTATTTTATTAACTCTCCCGGAGCGGGAGCGCGCCAGATCTGCGTAAATGATCAAAATGGCGGCGCCTGGCGAAGGGGTAGTTTGTAATTTAGTAACTTTTTACGTAAGGGCTTGGCACCGAATTCAAAAATGTTTGCTCCAAAACCAATTATTTTTTGTTTTTTAGTTCCTTAGTGTTTTTTGAAGTTGGTTTGTTTTTATTTAAAAATAATTTTTATTTTTTGCTTTTTAGTGGTAAGTATACTAATAAAAAATAGTAATAGGTGGTACATAGGATAGTGTAGGTGGTACATGATGGGGAGGCCTTCCTTACGTGCCTCAATTCTGAAATGTAGACCTGTACCTTTCTGGCAATTTCAAGTATTTTTTGTTTTCAACTAAATAGCCTAAACACGTTCGTTTCAGTTCCATCGTCAGATCTCGGCAATCATCCAATACCAAAGACAAAACAAACGAGCTTAAACACGAAGATATTGCGTTATTGTATTACAAAGATCCCATGGCCACCTTCCTGCTCCATCATCAGAGTTTGGTAAACATTCAGCACTAAAGTCCATGTAAAGACGAATCCAAAGAGCCCAAACTCAATGGCATTGCGTCTTTGTATTACAAAGATGCCATGGCCACCTTCCTGCTCCATCGTAAGACCCTGGAAAAGATCCAGTACCAAAGTCCATGTAAAGACTAACAAACGACCCTAAACTCGATGATATTGGGTTACCTTCCAGCTCTATCATTAGACCATGGAAATCATCCAGCATCGATGTCTATGTAAAGACGACTCAAACGAGCCCAAACTCGATGGGATTGCGTAATTGTACCTATTACAAATATCCCATGGCTACCTTCCTGCTCCATCATCAGAGTTTGGTGAACATTCAGCACTAAAGTCCATGTAAAGACGAATCAAACGAGCCCAAGCTCAATGGGATTGCATCTTTGTATTACAAACATCCCATGGCAACCTTCCTGCTCCATCATCAGACCCTGCAAAACATTCAGTACCAAAGTCCATGTAAAGACGAATCAAACGACCTTAACCTCGATGAGATTGGGTTATTGTATCACAAAGATCTCTTGGTTACCTTCGAACTCTATCATCAGACCATGGAAATCATCTAGCATCAAAGTCCATGTAAAAGACGACTCAAACGAGCCCAAACTCGACGACATTGGGTTGTTACGGTCAAATCGCTTCAAGTGTGCTTATAAAATTTGAAGAGTTCCTTCGATTTCTCAGGATTCTCTTTTTTCTCGAGATCCTGACCTGATGATCATGGGACCAACAAGGAGGTATACAATCAAAACAAGAATTTTCGAAATCGGTCCAGGCGCCTTAGAGAAATCCGGGAACATACATAAAAAAAAAGATTCCGACGAATTGTAAACCTCCTCCTTTTTTTGAAGTCGGTTAAAAATAATCAATATGCATAAATAGACGTTCTATTTTCATTTTCGTGCTTTGTACAATATTGTTACTCTATATTTTTGACACGTGTGACGTTAGGGTCAGGTTTTGATTTTTGACTTATGATAAAAAAGGAACACGGATCACAGTGTAATAATAAAAAAAGGGTTTTCTAAATACTGCACATCAATCATCGTGGGATCAAAACACTGGCGAAAAGTGGGCGTTTAATATGCCTCTGCCTACCCGTTCGGGGAAACAGGCGTGAGTCTATGTATGTATGTGTATAATTTGCACAGGTACGTAATTCTTCATTACACATTCTGTACGCGAATTGCGCGACATTGCGCGATATTACACAATATTACGCGAGTGCGCAATTTATCGCCACGATTCGTTCGCTCGCTATCGCATTTGTCATCGTTAACGTGATTATGAATGTGATGAAACAACGATATGTGCACATTTATATTACTTGCGTGCTATGGGGAAAACCTTATGAATTTATAATTATTCGCCTCTATTTCAAATAAAGGGTAAACAATTCTTTGTTTCGTCTTATTTATATTTATGTTGAATGCTATAAAATCTTTTTGCTAAGATTTATTGTATTACTTCATATACGAAGTTTTTGTAAAGGCTTGATTATATAATGTACTTAATTTAATGTCAGTACATCAAAGGATTCTTCTAGGTATCTAAGTTGGTAGGTATGTTTAACCGCGAGAATACCAGACACGTTTAAAACCTATATTATCTCATGTAGATCTAGGCTGAAACATATCAAAGGTTGAAGTGTTTAGTGAGGTTTCAGTTTCTAATCCCGTATTTGAATCCAATATCCGAGGTTCATACAATGTATAGGTTTCTAGAATGTTCTGTAAAAATATTCAGAAGTAGTACAAAGAATGGATTTGGTCCGTCTAATCTCACGACGCATATCGGCATACTGATATATTCAACGTAATAATGTCGAATATATCAATATGCCAAATCACTAAAAGCCAAAAAATAATTCGGCAAGTCCTAGCTACCAGATCGCACCAATCTTCTCATCAATCTGGGGTATTGATCAGATAAATATAAAATGGTTGGGCGCGTGAAATTTCAATCAAAATGTTTACTCTGGATAACGAAATTACGTGATGCGTGCTAACTGCAAAGGTTACCTGTGTGGTGGCGCTCGCAAGCTACAGTACTCATGCAGGTAGAAATATAACTTAATAGTTCTAATATTATTAATTAATACATGATTTACTGTTGAAGAATTTAATATAAAATCGATAGTGATGATTGATGGAGTCACGCGGTGTATAAAAATTTTCTTACATAAAGGGTATTTCAAGCGATGAGACTTCTCACTTTGATTCTCTCATGAGGTAAGCAGCTGTTAATATTGCTAGCTAGACTTGAGGTTAGTAGTGAACGCATGGCGAAAACGAGACAGTGGATCCTGTGGCGTACCCTGGCCTAATGGACGGCAGTAAGTTGATGATACGATACGATACGATAACGGAACGTGGACGGTACACGGCGGCGGCCACTACCGTAGGTAGAGAATAAATATATTATGTCAATAGTAAACGTCTGGGGAAAACTGTTGGATCTCAACTCAAGTAACGATAGCTTTTATCTTCCTCTAGCATTTTTAAAATAGCCTAACTCTATGACTGTTTTTATAGCAATGGATGTTAAAAAGTTACCGGAGTGTTTAATTTACATAAAAAATTGGCGTAAGTCGAATTTTCAGCAGACGATGAAAGTTGTTAAACTACCGTTTTAAATATGAAATAATATTTTATAGCAACACGGGTAGATGTAGTGCGTGTTCTAGTGCGACACAACACAAAAAATACGTTTCTGACCAACAAACAGAAATTTGAAAAATAAACCAATAGAACTAGAGCTTTCTACGTGTACAGTTTTCAGTGCATGTGGAATCCTTGGACAACAAGTGTTGGTGACACGATTGAAAATATCGATCCTGTTGCATTATATAAAGTCACTCTGACGGCAGCAATAGAGCAAAGAATTGGGTGTACTACGAATTTCAGTATCTGAACAGAGCAAGAGTGTTTTTGTCGCTATGGAATACTTCAACGTGGGCATTAGCATTAGTATTATCAGTCCCTAATTGTTGTGAAATATCAAAAAACTGCAGTAAACACTGAAGAAGCAATGCATCATCATCATCCTAGCGTTATCTCAGTTGCGACCCGGGGCCCTTATTAGCATAACGAATTTGTCTGAATAAATGCTTTTCACAAAGCTACTGCCTGTCTGACCTCTGCAACCCAAAGGGATAGCGGTATTCCATGGTTTAGGATAGTGTCAATTTATTCAGAGGTACTGACTCACCATAACGACTGTCAATGATTTTTTATGACAGTACAGTAAGTAATGTATGGCAACTGATTTCCAAAAATTTAAATATATTTCCATCGTATTTTCATACTTTATCAAATATTCTAACGATCATCTCTTCTAAAGTAAAATGTAAAGTCAATGTTATCAGCATCTAGGTGCTGATAACATTGAAATTTCCTGCAAGAAATTACGTAAATCTTGAGAACTCAATAAATTGCACGGTTGCGCGCGGCACTGAAAGATTTAGTACTTTATTAGTATGTTAATTCAACATTTACTAAAAGTGAAATTTAAAGAAACAAAATCTTCAGTGTCAAATGACGTGCAGTATCAGTTATCGCATGCAAAGCTTAAAAATTTAATCAAACCATCCACTTTTTATTTCGTGATTTATTAGCAATATATATGCCAAAACCAAAACGACTGGACTTTTCCAGATTGATTCGATAATTAGTATATACGCAACAGAAGTTAACGTTTATAACGTCGATCTTAAAGGGTTAAAGCACAAAGATTGGGACAGCTCCCAGTATTCAACTATTATTGTCTGTTATTTCATGACATGCATTCGTGCTTTACGGTCAGAAGAAGATTGAAAATCAACTGAAACAGAACCTGTATCCACGAGCCAGATTTACGACCTGTACGTAGCTTAAAAAGACACTGCAAAATCTCTAACATCGATTACATTTCGTTCTTAATTAAATCTTCAAAAATCCTTACGCAGTATACTCTACAAAGTTTAAAAACTATTCTATTATATAAGATCGTTAAGAAAATAAACGTCGAAGACCAACCAATTTTCATTTCCTATATACGTAGGTGAAACAATTCCACACTGAAAACAGATTCCGTGCGACAGCAATGATTGTGCGAGGCGATTCCAGCGAGGGGTTAGTGCCATCTACTGGTGGGCAACACGAAATAGCCGAGTCCATTGAAAATTTGCACACTGGACATATTCGTGCGTCTTGACCGTCCCATCGGAAAAGAAAATAAAGATAGCTAAAGACTCAGCTATGAGTTTATCTATACCAATGATAGCTAAGCGATGCGAATACTCTGGTTATTTCCGTTATGAAGCGATAAAAAAATACTAATCTCTCAGGCTACGAAGTTTGCGGAGTGTTGATCGATTTGAAAAGTTTCTCTGCCCACTCCGTGGCTGGGTATCGCGAAAGACGACACTAATTTATCATTTTATTATTACTAAATACGAAGAATTGTATTGGTATAAAGATTGCTGATATATTTATCGCAAATAAGAAGCTAGTACTAATACAGGTAAGTATTTTTTTTTTGAGTTTTATACGTTCAATTCAGAAACCTATAATCTGTTCAATGCACAATCTATTTATGTAGATATGTTTCGCGTGGCAGCTTAAGGGTTCTATGCAGGAGCAAGGTAGTTATCTTGTCTCAACAAGTGAGCTCGATTTCCGTACAAATAGTATATCCTTCACATTGTTTATCGAACAGGTGCGAATAAAGCAAAGCATGCAATACTAGTACTGGATATTAAAGTTTTAACTGTGCATTGGGTATTTCTCTAATTCTGCCAGCTTGCTTGTGATGTAGAATAATATATTATATTTTATCTGATAGTATTTTGATATTATTAAATTGTCGTTCTCTGTTACGTTATGTTTATTTCACGACCCTCTGCAAATGTCTTGTTTACATGAGTGCCGCAAAATCATCCCACTGAAATAAAAGTATGTGCACAAGTGTGGTATGTTATTTTAACTACAAACAAAATTGAAAAAATAAATAAAAGCAGGTCTTACTGAACTCAAAAGATACTTTTAGTTCCGCATTTTTTTCGAGTTCAGTCTTACATAACATCTAGTCCTAGAAGCGTATAGACATCATAAAATACTTACTTTTAGACGGGTACATAAATGTACTCTTACATTTGTAATAATAAATCACATATTATACTAATAATATAGCTATCACTCAGTACATCAATACAAATCTCACGTTACCAAATAAATCAGTTTCTGATTTCAATACATCTCCGCATACAATATCTAGTGTTAATCCGTAGTGCTTAAGGTAATCCCTCAAAACGTATCCGTTAATAGAGATTGGGAAAGCATTCAAACTATTTAGGTGAACGATATATACACGTTAGGTTTAATAACACGCCTTCCATTTTGAATTGACGGTAGACGGGTGAATGGATGGATGGATATTATGCAATATGTTTAGGAAGCAAGTTTCAAAATTTCTTATCATGTTTGGCAACTGCAAGCTAGCGTCTATCTAGGGTAGGATGTGGCTATGTTATAAGTAAAAGCGCGAGACCCGTCTTACTGCTATTGTACATGCAAAAGTTTGTGAGTATCGATGCTTGTTACTCTCTCGCGAAAAAACTTCAGAACGGATTTTGATGAATCTTCATTGTAATATAAGTTATACAATAAAAAAAATAAGTGTAAAAACTAAAACCCAACTACGTAAAAACGTCCGGCTCGAAAGACCATTGTACAAGTTAGGGCCTAACCTTCGATAGCTCTTAAGTATAGCCCTAAGCTTGCACGTACCTAAACCTAGACTTATCCTAATTTAAGCCTACTGGTTCCTATATCTAGCCTAACATATCTTATGATATACCTATCCCTATTTTAGATCTAACTCTAACCTAACTCCCTAGTCTACCCTAGCCCTGTTAGGTATAGTGTATAGCGAGGCCGTGTACACTGTGGTCACACAGACTGTCGCGTATACAACCCTAATCCCTAGTTCCCTAGCAGTCCCTGGGATCCCTAGGCCGGGATATCTGTCGCCGGGAGACCTAAGGCGACAGACGGAAAGTGGGTAGGATTAGGGTGTAGTGAAGTGGGTTTTCTCACTGCCGGTCGAGCAGACTCACAAGACCGATCATGGTGACGGCTAAGGGTGTCTTGGCCGCAGTGAGAGGTGAGGGGTAGGGTATGAGTCAAAGCCGGGAGTGAGCTAATGACTGGTTTATTTCTTAAAACTATAATCTTATATACTAAACTTATTCTATGTACACATATACACGTATTTAGTTGTGTGCCGTCGGTGTATTGTGCCGATGCAGCATGTCTGAGCCGACCGCCGTACGTGATAAATTACATGATCTTAAAATATCACGCATCTTCCTCGGTGATAAGTTGGATGTGTGTTGGAATGCCAAGAATGTCATGTTCATGTTTGAACATTCTGGCGTCTCTCCGGGATAGGCTTCAGGAAGGTCATGTTCCGGCGTGAACAAAGGTCTAAAAAGGACGAAACAAGAAAATAGCTTATTCAGATATAAATCCGGAAAAGTATAAGTATAGAAATGCTCAAGCTAGAGCCGTGGTCGCACCTATATTGTATACTGATATATGTTCTCATGCCATGTTTGTTTATTGCAGTTAAGTGTTCCTGGCACCCACATTAGGCATTTTGGCTTCCTTTTGGCTTCACCGTAGTCGGGTAAAAAAGCAGTACATTTGATAGCTTTTGTTACAGTACAGCCATTTTTGTTCCGGTTGTTGTACGTTTGACCGACATAACTGATAAGAAGGATAATACTACTAGTATTTTACATTCACAAGGAATGTAAGTCAAATTGAGATGCAATTGTTAGGATTTACGACGACTGACTATATTAGTCGACTTTTAATATCAAAGCAGTTAAATTAAAATGTCATTGCCTTGTTGACTATGCTCCGTTGACTATGCTCCGTTAAAGTTACTTAGCTGTTGCACACAAGGCACAAAGTAATTGTACGCACAGGAATAGCGATCGTTTAAACTAAACCAAAGGTGTTTAAAGTAAAGTGCGCGAGAGGGAGATGTAGGGATGAGTGCATTATTAAGATTAAAGAATGTCGTCACGCGGCGAGTCGCGAGCTCTCAATTATAATGACGTGTATACGGTGGCGCCTCAGTGCGGGCGAGTCACTTGTGTACAATAAAGCGCGTGTAATGCTGTAGAGAGGCTTGTCATCGATGGCACTCGAGCCGATAAAAGCGGCAATCAAAATGGCATGCTCCCTTGGTCAACAATCGAACGAGACGGTCGCTTGTTTGTCATAATTTAAATTTGTTTTGTTTTCAAGCTTGTTACTTCAGTATTTGTTTATATTCAGATAAGATATAAGATTTTTGCAATACCAACAATTAGATAAAACTACTGAGAGATATTGACATATATTGAGATATATCTATTGAGAGACTATTTGATTGTCAGTAAAGAAAGTTATAACTATTTTGTGATACTTTAATAAATATTTGTAATGTAATATTTTAACGATGACAAATGGATGATTGCAAATAATACGTGTATAATTATTTATTTCTGTACACGGTTTTATTAATAATAATAAGAAAGGCAGATAAAGAATGTAGTAGCTAGGTTGTGGAGATAATGATCTCCTCTCCGTTCTCGAACAGTCAGAAAAACCATAAAGGGGTTTGGGTAATTTTGTATGAACCAGTGGCATAAATTTTTTTTTGAGCGGCCACTTAATTTATTGTTGCTAACGTATAGTGATATTTATAATAATAATGACTCATAAAATAACTTTGCCCTAAGTAATATCGGAGTTGGAATATATGATATCGAAGTAGGAAGAATTTCAACATCATGTCGTCTAAATAAAGACGTAACCACGTATATGTATTGTGAAAAAATAGAGCACGCATGGCACAATACATACATTCATTACGTATATTATTGGAGGAGTATGTACGGCATTCATCATCATCATATCAGCCACAGGACGTCCACTGCTGCCCCCCAAGGTTCTCCACACAGACCGGTCTTGAGCCGCCCGCATCCAACCGCCTCCCTCGATCTTGACGAGATCGTCGGTCCACCTTGCGGGGGGCCTACCTCTGCTGCGTCTCTGCTCCGGTACGTGGCCGCCACTCCAGAACCTTTCTGCCCCAACGGCCATCGGTTCTTCGAGCTATGTGCCCTGCCCACTGCCACTTCAGCTTGGCTATCCGGAGAGCTATGCGGGGACTTTGGTTCTACTGCGGATCTCCTCATTTCTGATTCGATCTCGCAGTGAAACTCCAAGCATAGCTCTCTCCATCGCCCTCTGAGTGACCTTGAGCCTTCTGATAAGGCCCATAGTGAGCGATCACGTCTCTGATCCGTAAGTCATCACTGGCAACACACACTGGTCAAAGACTTTCGTCTTGAGACACTGCGGGATATCGGACGAGAAGATATGTCGTAGCTTCCCAAACGCTGCCCAACCGAGTTTGATTCGACGATTGACCTCCTTCTTGAAGTTGGACCTACCTAATTGGACTACTGGTACCAGGTAGATATACTTGTTCACAACTTCGACTGTAGAGTTCCCAACCTGAATAGGAGCAGGTACAACATGGACGTCCGACATGATTTTTGTCTTGTCCATGTTCATCTTAAGACCTACTTGTTGGGAGACTACAGAGGCCATCGAGCATTGTGCCTAGATCTTCCATGGTCTCAGCCATGACTACAATATCGTCTGCGAATCGAAGGTGAGTGATATACTCGTTGTTGATGTTGATGTTTATGAAGGCTATAAGATTTTCTTTGAAAATAATAGTTACTGCTATTTTGCAAGTAAACGTATGTGCCGTCTAGTATAATAATGGCGCTACAATCACCTATAGGGGCATCTGGATTTCCAAATAGAGCATTTGGAATGGATAGACATCGGGATATAACCTCTTCACGGGCCTGAGGTCATGTGTAAATCTTGTCTAACCAGTCGCATTAACTTCAATTGTGTTAAATTTTTAGCAAATGGCAATTTGATTTTATAGATAATTTACTTTAAATATCTTGGCTTCGATGAACGTGGGCAAGTAACGTTCATAGAAAAAAATAACGACTTAATGTGTTCTTTTTAACAAAACAATTTTAATTAGTGGCCGCGTATTTAAAAAAACATGCCACTTTTACCCAAACCCCTTTCTGATCCTGTTATTAAGCTATGATTTCCGAATCCCCCGTAAAGTATCTCTCTCCTCGGTTTGATTATTCTAAGTTTAGTTTTCAACTCATGCGTTTCTCAACAAGTTCATTGTTTTGCTGTTCTTGAAATCGAAATCGATTATGTACTTGTAGTAATTTCAGCACAGCTCAAGGAAGCATTTCAAATGTGTTTGTTTTTAAATTGCGTACATTTTCTATGGATAAATTTACGGCCATTTTCAATATTCGAACTATAGATAGATCTGTAGTGTGTGTTTGACATATTTTGTATGGAGCTTATGTCAAAAACTATCAAAAACAAATCTAAAATCTACAGATCTATCTATAATTCGAATATTGAATTCCGTAGATAGTTGATTTGGTCTTACAATCATCACGTGTATAATAACCGCCAAATGTAAGGAATGGCTTATGAGAAAGATTTCTAAATGAAAAACATAAAATTAAGTCACGTACGAGGCAAAAGTGGTTTACCACTAATACATAAAACATAAAGAACTCTTTAGTCAAAGGGTGCTTTTATCCTACATCATAAAGGTATTCGCGTAGGGTAATTTGAAGTCTGCATTTCAAAACATAGCACTGAATATACTTAACTCTGTGTGTAAGCCATTGTTCTAAAGTGAGAGTCGCTGTCACTCAGACATACGTCACGAGCCATTAGCTAACTGTTCGGAAAAATGACACCTTTTGACCAAACGCCCTCTCGCGGGTGAGTTGTCACAACCTTTACTCGCTTTCATGATGAATTCAACTCACCCCGTTCTCACAATAAACCGATATTTACGCACATTCAATAGCGTAACCCTTGACAAGAGAAAAATTTGCGAGATTGAATTCGGCTTTGGGCTATAATGCTATAAATATTTGGTGAAATATATTGATGTTGGAATACCTGCTGCAACCATGCGAACGGTGTGAAATTAATGTAATGTTTTTGTTTGTATTACTGATTTTTAATATTTTGGAATGTTCCTTGGTTATTGAATTAAAATATTAAAGTGCTCAAGAATTCCAATTAATTGTTAACGTTGAAACTTAAATTTTATTGTATCAACGGAATACTGAATTATTTTTAATTTCGAAACCACATAAATTATTTTGGACGGTGTGTGGGTCCATATTGTAAGATAAATGGTTTAAGAGCAACGTATTGAGCTTCTTAATTTTATTATTAGGACTTGCATTCATCCCCCCCGTGGGATCTCCACCTTGTCGTGGTAGGGGGCTTAGTAACTGTGGGTTTGAGGTACACCCACGGTGAAGCTAAGCGGGATCCCGGGAGGGGACGCTCCACGTGGGCTTGCGTGAGACCGGCGTAGGATGCGTCCCAAGGTGCGGGTTCGGGGGACATTTCTGTCTGTCTCTCGCAGTCGGGTGCAGTCGCGGGAGGAGAGGCGTGTCGGTGTTGCGTAGCCGCGCGCCCTATCTCCCGCAACCAAATGAGGGCGCACCATTGTTGCGTCGCGGTGGGGCCGCAGAGGAAGAGGAGATGCGGTGTTGCGTTGCCGTCCTCCCTATCCTCTGCGGCCGCTGGGTGTTTTGGCGGCGGAGCCCAACACCTTCATTCGCCGCCAAGGGGGTTTTGTTCGGGGCCCGCCTGACCATCTGGCGGGCCAATACCAGTCGGGGGGTTGCGAGGAATGCTTCGGTGATACCCGACCCTCCGACACAGGGGTACATGAGGGAAAAAAAAAGACTTGCATTCATATGTTATTCTAGTTTGCCAGAACATATGGTACTATACGAAATTCGGTACAGATATTGTAATTAGGTAGGATATATAGTATCAGTTTAACTATTTTAACATCATCGTTTCAGCTGAAAGACGTCTAGGGTTTAATATAAACCTCCTACAAGATTTGCCATTCAAACCGGTTTTGGGTAACCTGCATCCAAGCGTTTCGTACAAGCCTAGTAGGATCGTCGGTCCACCTTGCTCAAGATCTGCCCCCGTTGCACCGACCTACGCGAGGCCGCCACTCCATAACCTTCGTACCCCAATGTTAAATTATATATATACAATAAACAAAATTTTAAAAGCTTCTAGATTAGCAAAGATGCCCAATACAAACTTTTAAACTGTACCTACCCATAGTAATAATTATTATTCTTATTACCAAGTCGAGCAAAAAAGCGGCACGGCGGCCGTACCATCCTTTTCTCGAAGCAATTCAGACCATTTTCGACCCCCTATAACTTCGTTGTGGATAAAATTAGGAGCCTGATTTTTGTATAACCATGCAGGCATTGTATAAACATGATGTATTTAAAATTTCATTTATTTAGAACTAGTAGTTTAAGAATTATTACGAGTCAAAATTCTTAATTTTGTCACTCACTGACCGATCATCAAAAGTCTAAGGCATTCTAGCAGACATAGAAGTTTCAGATTTAGAATACGATTAGTGTTTAGTATATGAATCAAGGAAAAATTAAAATATTTTTTTCAATTTCTGTCCAGTTTTCGAGATACATCAACTGCATAAATAACTTTGTAATTCCATATTAATTATAAAGGATTACAAAATTACATTTGCCGTTAGAACTTTAACTAAGAAAATTCGTTTTTGGTGTACAAGAAGTAGAAGGTACCGGAAAGGACAAAAGTAAGACTATCTACAAAAAGAAAGGAGATCCCATAAAAACAATACTTGTCAAAAATACCATGTCTCGCAACCGTACGGTACCGTACGGTATTTATTTAAAACATTAAAGATGTTTAATTAACCGACTTGGTATTACATGGATCTCACAACTTTTTACGGTTGCGAGACATGGTATTTTTGACAAGGGTAAAATACTATCCCATAAAAACAATACTTAGTATTGTTTTCATGAGATAGTATTTTACCCTTACTTTCAAATTATTACGCGACATAGACCCATTACGTGACAAATATTTCTATGCCCAACAAACATTCGACATCATGATGGTAGGACGACTACTCATAAAAATCTTATAAATGTAACTTTTTTACAAATTTAGTATTAGCAGCCATTTCATAAGTAAATAGGACTTCAAACATATATTTGGCACAAATAATTTCAGTTTTAACCCCTCGCATGCCCCGCTCCAAAATGCATTTTTGCCAGTAGTGTCCAGCCATTTTGAGGATGTAATGTTTATAAGATCCTAGGTTATAAAACTTTGATTTTCTCGCGTTTGGTGTAATTATATGATGTAAATTTTAAACCGTATATAGTTCAGAAGTTACTCTATATGAGAATTATATTGAAATAGCTTACCTTCAACCTTTTCATGTCGAAAAAAATTGATAAATGCAGGTCACATTGTTTTTTCTTACACCATGTGAAACATTTTTCCACAATACACATAAATTATTCACGAAATTCACTTTCTCACTGCACTAATATTGACACGGGTAGACGACGCGACGGTTATATACATTAATTTAGCACAGGTCACCGATATCACTTCACATTAACCATTTATTCATAGCAGCGAAAAAATTGCGCCATTTTGACGATCCGACGGAAAACATTTCTCACTCACAAAACATATTTATACCTATTTATAGCAAAAACAATACGAAATGTCTAATTAGCAATGGATTCTAAGACAAGTTTGTCAGAAATCTATCTATATTTAGTAAAGTAATTAATAAATATTTACACAAATATGGAGAACGGCTAGTGGCCAACGCCCGAAAATTGCATCACAAAAATTACTAACACTTTTTTTGCAAATGTTTTTATACCTGGCTAAAAAAATATTTAAAACATATACTTCACAAAATTGACAATAATCTTGGGCGAAACTATTGGGCGCAGGAAGCTGAAATTTGGCATGTATATTCCTTGGCGACCGTAGGAGTGCACTAAGAAGGGATTTCCCGAAATTCCCACGGGATCGTCCAAAACGGGTAAATTAAAAAAAAATGCAGGCGTAGCTGCTGGCGTCCTCTAGTAATAAATAAAATGTTTGCCATTACACATCCCTGCTATTTAATAAAGTGATGATTTAAGTCTCTCATTAGATTTCTTTCGGTAAAATTAATGCTGCGCACATAAGATATACATATATTATGTACACATATTTGCCAATCTTAGTAGAGCTGTCTTTTCATATCGCGTCAGCGAAACCTTAGATCAGCTTATATTGAGTAATCTTGAAGTGTATATTATATATACGTAGCGTTTCGAGGTTTCCCGGGAGACAGCGATTAACGCGCTCTCTGAGTCCAATTCACAACAGACACTGGGACCGTTCCACTGACCACCTAAATCTATCAAATAGCCGATAGCAATTTATCTAAAACAAATAGAAAAATAAATCAATATCGTTACTATGAGATGGCAATGTCTCTATATGTATGATATAATAGTGACTGGACGAATGCGTGTTTGCTTTGGCACTTCTTCTCTCTTTTCATCTCGAATTCTTCTACTCCTCTCGTTATTTTATATTTAGTTATCTTATTGTGGCCACTATTACAAGCATAATTGCATGCTGCGTTAAATGGTTATAACTTAAGCAAGTCGTAAGTTTAGTGGCCCTGGTATTGACATTGGTAGGGCAAAAACGATTGCTGTAATAATTCTGATGCTTGTTTTATTGGATCCTTTTGAATTGTTGAAAACATCAATTAATTGTAATGAAGAGTAGCAGCATGGGAACAGATGTATATTGTTATATAAAGGGAATCTCACGAATTGCGCATCAATAATCATCGCAAAAAAATACAATATGGAATGATGCACCCCCGAGATGAAAACTCTAGCATTAAGGTCCAACTGTTAGCAAAACTCGCTGCTATAATGTTAGAGTGACATCGTATAGAGGCCACAATGTAACACAGGTAGGTAAAACGTGGCAGTTATTTAAGCTTGATTAATCGCAGGCTATTAAAGTAATGAGTGCAACGAGCGACTAATTAGATCGCCTTTGCGCGTACGCAATATTACACATATGCTTACGCTGTGTAAGCTGAAACCTTGAGTTTGCTGAACTCGTAGTGCGCTTAAAATAAATCTTGGATATTAAGTTAAATCAAAGAAGGTGAGCAAGCATGACGCAACATGCAAAAATAGGCTCAGCGTAAGGTGAACCATATGGTTTGGATCGCGGCAGGCAACTGGATACAGAGAGCTTAAAATCGGTCTGAATAAAAAGTCCTTAAAGGAGGTCTATGGTCAGGCATCTTTTGACTAAAATGATGATGATTCAAACATCATTCATTTTCTAGTGAAGTCGCAGTTGCGTATAAGCGTAAAATATGTAAATTTTGTATACGTCCTGTTTATTATACTTATATGGACGTATAAACAGATTCCAGTTAAAAACGCACTCAGTGAGATAGACTTTTTAATGAATGCATATGCTGTTGAGCCAGGAACCTTCATGTTAACTTGTACATATAAATTGTGCAGCAGAAAACTTGTTGTAGTTTCACGGAAATGCTATTTAATACGTGTTCTCAACCAACATGGAAAACGTTTTATGTTACACAACATGAAAAACAAAGAAGAAGTTGAGTAATTTAGTTTTATTTGAATTTGAAAACAAATCTCTATAAAGAGTGTTAAAGAATTGACACACGTGATACGTAAAAGTTGTCACAAACACGAAACTGAATATACAAAAATGTAAGAATAAAAAAAAATACACATTACGAATAATACGGTTGTTGTAAGCAGACCATAAATAGTCAAAAGTTCAGTCTGTGGATATATTACTTTGTATGACAGAATGTCTAGTTATGGTTATTTATCTATGTTAAACCTGAAACGAAAGAAAACAAACTCACATTAAAATTGTAAATGAAAGTACACTTGATTGGGAAAGTTACATTTCAGTCAACGTATTATTATTATAATGTGTAGTGTAGTAATTAATGTGTTTACTGTACATTGGAAGAAAGTCCCTCACTTGTTTTATTTACTGGATTTTTAAATTACCTAAATCGTTATATATTCGATGGTTGTAAAGTACTCACATAATCATGCGACCATCCCACAAAACAGTATAGGTGACATTATTTCAAAATTCAATGCAAATAGAAAACAAATTGTTTATTCATTGTTAGAACGATCCTTTGAGATTGGTGGTACGGGAACGACAAATGCCAGTTTACCTCGCTTTATGTAATTAATACATCGCAAGTGGCTTGTCAAGTACCACTGGCCGGTAATGGACCGGTACGACTTTGGAGATATTCTTTGTACTACCACAATTTGTACTTGTATATACGGACAGCTCTACCATTTGCTTTGAACGTTTCATTACGTGCATGTCATTCAAGGACCGCGGTACTTACGTGTTAGGTAGGAGCTCATTTTAATATGTGTTTTGTTCGCGATCTTTTAGAGAAATAGCGAGTTTATTTATTATGAGTATTGGATTATTTATTTTGTAGCGTTGCGCAGGTTTTATGCATTATCGATATCTATGTTATACATTAAGTTAAATCCAGCATTATATTTCGTGTATAGGTTTTAAAACATAAATACGAAATATAATGATATATTATTAAATTGGGTTTTCTTAAGCGAAAAGGTTAGTTCGTATTATGTCACAATATTCTTCTACCAGTATATTATGGCTAGTAATCTAAACGCAGATACGTACAGTGAAAAAACACATTGGAGCCCAGGATCCTCTTCTGGCAGTATTTCCTCCATTTCGCACGGTATTCGCCAGTTTGGCATCCCTCGTAGTGAGTCAAACTCTCACGACAAAAACGTTTGAACTGTTTAAAGCTATCTTAAGTTATTCATGACATAGTCTTAAATACCAGGATTGGGATTAGCTTTAACAAATAGAATTAGTTATGATTCAAAAGATTTCCGTTCGTCATATTCTAAATGGATAAGGTCTGTAACCGAGACGTTCATTACCCGTTACAAACACATTTTCGATTGTAAATTCTAATTGAGGACGTCTTGAAAATCGGATAAGTCCAAAGCACCCGTAACCGGCGAGCATGTATGAAAAGAGTAAATAATGTTGAGAAAGCGCGTGAGGTTTGCAAGGATAGAAGCACGTGGCGTTCTGTTACCTCTTCCTACCCCGACGGGAAAAAGGCGTGAGCATATGTATATTTGTATATTCTAATTAGTTCAAACGATTTAGCCGAATTAGTAAACTAAATTGTAGAAATTAATTGGAATTCTTGTAATATGAACCCAAGTCCTGGAATCTAACGATGGCTAAATGTTCTACATAAACATGAACATTTCTGAATATGGTTAAATGTATGGATGTTTGACTTTGCAGTAATATAGCTTATACTTTACCATTTGATATTCACGCGGAACCCCGGGTTCGAAACAGACCTTTCAAAGAGTTCGTTTGCTTTCTCAGTTATGTGTTGGGTAAATCATTCTTCATTATAATGTTCCTTTCATACGGCTATATTTCTTTAATTAAATGCACAATATTTCAATAACGTCCACTTATATTTCACTGAAAAATATATTTGACATGCTCAACATTTTGTTACCATAATACATTAAACATTTACTCAATATAATTTATGTTGGCACGTAAATTTCTTTGTCAACTATCTTTTGACATTGTAACAAATAGAACAATGGTCAATGTGTTCGAGACAAGCAACTATATTGCTTTTATTGTACACATTTATCATAAGAATTTTGTGGCTAATGAAATTAAAAAAACGATTCTTTCCTCGTAATTATGTCCTACGCCAATTAAAAGCACACCATACATACTAACGTCCATAATTTCTACTGCATGCACTGTTTTCACATAATAATACCAAAACCAAAATGCTTTGTGTGTATCATTGCGTATCCAAAAAAAATTTGTATCTGCCAATTATTATAATATTTAATTTTCAAACCATCATAACAAGGCACTCAAATATTTCTCTTTGTATGCATTTTAATATCGTACTTTAATAAAGCTACGCCACAAAACAGCGCTTATAATAAATAAGGATTATCCTCATTCCTCTCCATCACGCGGTCATAACCGCACATTATCTAAATCAGACGTCTCCTTCACTGCATTGTGCAGCGGGGCTCACTGAACATTTTATTGTATGCGTGAAAAATTGCATACATTACCAATGGTAGCAGGTCCAATCTGCGCTGTGATGGGGCAAATGCTACGTAATGGCCCGCGTTGGCTGTGCTACGGGCTACGTCGTAGCAGCGAAGCACACTTAGCATGCGTCTGACTCTCATGTTTTATTGCGCGCAGCCCATTACGTTAACGTTTGCCTACTTACACGAGCGCCTAATGTTCGACATGACCTTATTTCATATGTCTTTGAATATGTTTAACAGCCAAACTACATCTGATTTAACTGATTTACGAGTTTTAATGCAATGTTCCGCTACAAAAGGTTTTTGTGATAAATCAGTTGAACAGCATTAATTGAATTTGGGTTTTCATGTATATGCTCTAATGAAATTTTTGTATCGCTCTGTGAATTGTGTACGCTTGATTCCATCCGTATATGCATTCCTAATTGCCCACACATTGGCAGACATCATTGGCAAATATATCAAACTACTGGCCGGCGATATGCTCATAGCATTACTAAGCTTGTCGTTCGTAGTAAGTCGGCAAAGTTAAAAGCAGTGCTTGCATAGGTTACCACTTGGATGGGTGACAGCAGGTGGTATTGATGGCAGACCGGTACCGTACTGCGGAAGGCGTGTAAAGGTCTGGTCACAGGGCAAGAATCTGAGGCGGTCTGAAAATTCTGACACCAGAGTTTGATACTATAATACGAGTCTAAATAGAAAAGGAATGCAACCAAACTTGTGTACCGAGAGTCAAAAGGTATAAAATACCGATAGATTTCTTTACAAAGCTAATCCTTATAATGCAGGAATAAGTAAGTATAAGATGACAAAGAAATGGCCAAACATTGTGTACACATTCACAGATGTGATTATAATGTAAACCGACTATAGTATACGTAGAACAACATTTAATTCGACGACTTTCAAACTCGAACAATACAAGGAAAACCTGACTACTAATGGTTCGTATAACCGTCTCGGCAAGTGCTGACTTAACAATGACAACCCAAAAACTTTTTCTATCATCGCAATTCAATATAAAACACCCAGGTGCTTACGTAAACAAGTCGAAGCCTTACTTCGTATTTAAAAAGACAAACAGGAGTATCACGTAGAGAGACCGAAGCTGAGCGTTCCTAACTCGAACTAAACAACTTCGCGGATCTCCCGCGTTCTCTACCACGCTCTCGATGGATTAACGGCCGCCCCACACAATAAACTTTATATTTTACCCCCGATCTGTAGTTTTTTATTCTATCTGCAGGGTTTTATTACATTAAGAACGGATGCCTCCGGTAATAGGCTGTAAACTTTAAATACTTATGGAGGCTTTCATTACACATCGGTGTCAGTTCTCGCTGCGTTAACTTGGTATAATATCGGAGTTATTACGTAGACAGATGGCTGACTCGCACTTACACATTCGAGTACATGCGGATCAGAATTTCAGGCTGTATTGAGAGTCGTGTATAGAATATTCAAATATGGAATATAATTATTGGATTTGGTTGACTTACTACAGTAGAAATGTAGTAAAAAATAATGGCAGTGAAGTATCAATGATTCGCTCCATCTATAGATAAAGTCACTAGTCTTGTCTACCTTGTTCTGATCCAGTTATGAAAGTTATTCGAGTATTCTTATCCAAGTACACGTTTTCCTTTGAATCAAACTATGGGAATAACTTCTCGAGTGAAATCGAATAACGCTTGGCTGGATGAAGAGAAAGATCAACGTTGTATATCAAGAATAAAAGTATATTTGTGAAAAAAAATCGTCTTCATTTCGTTCATCCCGGTCGAGTTGAGCGTTGAGTGCAATTAATTACCACTTCAGTGTGAGTCGCTTCACTTGAAACAGGAAACAAAATAATACACGTGACGGCGTCCGGTATACGGTAGCCATCTTTCTTATTTCATCTGGCCTTGCTTCCTATTCTTTAGCTTTGTTAAATTTATATTTGTAAGATATTATAGTCCGTCCGTGTGGTGACGGATTGAGAATACGGAATGTCACCACCCCATATCATCCCCATGGGTGTCGTAAGAGCCGACAGAGGGAGCATATTATGCAGAGAACAGCTGTAAGAGAAGGAAAACTTGATACAAACCCTATACCAACCCGTTTGGCCAGCGTGGTATAGTAGGCCAATTCCTCCTTTCAAAGGAGAGGCCTAGTCCAGCAGTGGACTGTTAAAGGCTAGTGATGATGATTATAGTATTATTTTCGTTTTTATTTTCTATCTGTATTTGTTATCGGTATAGGCATTATAACGGGTGAAGCAAAAGTAATGACCCCATTTGGTTCAGCTACAACTTCGTTTCTAAATTAGAAAACTAGAATTAGTTTTTTAAATATATATATTTGTGCCACGAAATTTAGTTGCATTATGATTTAAATATGATGTCTATTAAATGTTGACCTCCAGAGTTAAAGCACATTTGAGCCCTATTTATGACATTTTCCATAACTAGTCGTAACACTTCCTGCGATATGTTTCTTATTTCTTGGCGTATGTTCACTATACAGTTACTTTTAGTGGATGTAAAGGTGTTTGTTGAATAATGCGCGGCTTTTCAGTGCCCTAGAAGCGAGTATTCTGCTTATTGACATGCTCCGAAAGATGCAAATGCGAGTCGTCACTCATAATCATATATTTTCCCGCCTTTTATCCCCGAAGGGGTAGGCAGATGTGTACTACCAACCCACACTTTGCCAAAAATGTTTCGGTCCCAATGTAATAAGGGGCGAGCCTATTGCCATCTACCGGGCACATTGTTAAGCGAGCGATAATTAACATTTTGAATGCACACATAACTTCGAGAAGTCAGAGGTGTGTGCTCAGGGTAACTGGGGATCGAACCCGAGACCATCGTCTTGGCAGTCGGTTACGTACACCACTGGCCTTTCGTCCCACTCATAATCAATTTTGAAGAAAAATATCCTCTTCAAGGTTGAGGTTTATGATGCGCTGGCTGTACTCTAGACGATCTCGGTGATCATCAGGCAGCAGCTAATTAGTCATCTGAGTTTTATATGCAAACATCTTCAATTTTTTTACCAAAAGACGCTGCAGAGTCCGTCTGAAGATCCCTAATTGCGTGGCACGTCGTTGATGTTTCTGGACACTCTTCCACATTTTCGCGCACAGCTTCAATATTTTCGGCTGAAAGGCCTGTTATTGGTCTGCCAGACTTACCTCTATCCAATGTTGAGCCAGATGCTTCAAGGCGTGGGGCAAAGCGTCAAATATTACGACCAACCAGTACCGGACGGTAGGGAAATCGTCGACGAAATTCACGTTGTGTTTTTATCACTGATGAATTATTCCGTAAAAACATTGACACGATTATTACACGTTCTTGGGGAGTAAAGCGGTCCATGATTATTTTTAGTGAATTTTACATTTGATTACTACAACATTTTCAATATCAGAGTGACAGTAGATATGGGGTCATTACTTTTGCGCCATCCTGTATAAGACGAAGAAACTTAATAAAAAATTTAAAGATTTTGTGTGAAAATTACAATCTTCGGTCATTTTAAAATCATCACCAGCCTTTAACAATCCACTGCTGGACTAGGCCTCTACTTTGAAAGAAGGAATTGCCCTACTATACCACGCTGGCCAAACGGCTTGATGTAGGGTTTGTATCAAGTTTTCCTTCTCTTACAGAGCTGTTCTCTTCATAATATGCTCTCTCTGTCGACTCTTACGACACCCATGAATGGGATGATGACATTCCGTATTATCATTTTAAAATGTTGTCTTGTAAATATATGTCAATCTCTTCTTTAGCACGAAGCTATTGCTCGAAGAACCGATGACCGTTAGGGCAAGGTTCTAGAGTGTTGTCCACGAGGGCCTTTTAATAGTGACAAAAAGACTTGCACTGGGCAGCTGGTTCAAGTCAATAATCCATAATTCAAGAATCCATAGGCAGTTATATTAACGCAGTATTCTGTATCGAAGCAGAAGACCCGTTTCTGAGAGCCGAAACTGCCAGTGGCTTGGTCTCTGTGCCTGACATCGGTGGGCTTTCTATGTCCCTTTTATATTAAAATTGCCTTTGTAGTTATTTATTTACTTTGCTTAAGGATTTCCAACAAACTCTGCCCACCTCTTATATATTAATTCATCATCAGCCTTTAACAGTCCACTGCTGGACTAAGCCTCTCCTTTGAAAGGAAGAATTGGCCTACTATATCACGCTGGCCAAACGGGTTGGTATAGGGTTTATATCAAGTTTTCCTTCTCTTACAGTGCTGTTCTCTGCATAGTATGCTCCCTTTGTCGGCTCTTACGACACCCATGGGATGATATGGGGTGTTGACATTCAGTATTCTTAATCCGTCACCACACGGACAACCCTTATATATAACAATTTCTTAAAATTACATTACAGGATTATAGCCGGTGTACTCCCTCAATTACAGAAAACCACATCATGCATAAATTATAAATTAACAAAATAGTGCACATAAGAGCAGACAATTTACAAAAGTTTACAAAATGCATGTTTTAAAATTAAAGTTACAAATACAAAGTTTACTTAGAATAAATAAAAAAGAAAAACAACAATATTATCAGAGACTGAATAAAATTTAAGGTAACAAAAGAACTCACCTATTTACTATACCTCAGTAAAAAATGTTTGTAATTTTTATGTTCGAATAATTTTTCACCTGTAATGTAATTTACAATTATTTTCAACATGGTTAGGAATTTATTGTTGAAGTGATAATAATATAGGAAAAATACATTTTATTTTATTGAATTATTTTACAACTTTATATATATATCAGATTGAAACGTAACTAAGTCTTAAAATACTACACCAAGAAATATATACAGAACATACAAATAAATATATACAGAACGAAAAGAAAAAAAGAAAAAAAAAATTGAGGGCGTCATGAAATTAATCCACATCGCCGATTTTTGTGTTTTAATGTTATGTTTTCAGTCGATTATTGTCATTATTCCCGTCTTAGTTGTTGCAAACTAAGAATAATCTTTTACTTTGAAGTCTGTGTTTTACGTATATACTGTGTATAATAAGTCAGTGTTTTCCCTAAAATAATGTATTTAGCCCACGATATAGAATCTTCCTATAGCTTTATATCATAAGGCATCTAAAGGAAGCCTGCAGCTAGGCTAGCTGTGGGCATCCACCAGTGCCAGCTATTTATTAAATCAAAATAAGGTGTACTGTTAAACAGCGAGATGACCTTTTATTATGGTTTCCTCGTACAGTTACGAGCTGACCTGAACTCGCACAGCTCTGTCGTATACGCAGTCTTATAATCAAACGTTATGGAACTCGAGCATAACCAATTTGATTTCTATTATTAATCCCACAGCTTGCGATATAGATTTATTTGAGCATTTTGTATTATACAAAGGTGAGTAGCAACATTCTAAAATACTGTATACGGCGCTGCGTAAAATATATTCATTTATAGCATACAGGCTATGCGTCTTACTCCCGTATAAAATTACGTCGCGTGCGTGATTGCGTATTTTACTCACGTAGTTCAAATTACTACTGCAGCGTTTATTTTGCGATTTATTACTTTAATTTTGAATTAATGTATAATTCAGCATTTGTTTTCGTAAAACTTTGAATGGCCGGGATGTAGATGAGACGCCGCCGACAAGATCTTTAAATTGACATATAAACTTACTACAGTAAAAAACCGTCCGTTGTAAAATGTCTAAGAGCTGATACTACTCGGCAACAGAACATAAAAAGGCAATATTTCTTGAGATAAAGTAGGACACATCTACAAGCACTTTATGATTTTTAAACGTATTCGTTGACTGATTACCTATTTAAACTTATGCCATCTACTGCCACTCTTATATTTTGCGTAATGATTATATAAATATATTTTAATGCTGACACATACCGAAATATTGTAAAAGTAAATTACAAATTATGGCCATGTTACATTATAAGCAATGTAAGAAAATACTGTGTTGAAGATGAAACCCTTCTTTCATAAAAGATGATTAATGAGCTTTACATGTTGTAACATTTTATGAAACCTACACGTTTCTTAAAATATGTTAAATTACCTTGTTTTGAAGATTTTGTTCATTTTTACTAAGTTACAAATACACGTATGGCGTATAAGTTTAAACCGTCTCCTCGTTGCTTGATATGAGTATTGAGGGTTCGATCGCGATGCAGTACACGGTACACACTTTGCGTAGTCTACAATAATTTGCTATGTCGTTCTCTGAATGCGGATTGCTCTTGAGTTCGTTGGTTAAAGTGTTTTGTAAAACAGGATTTATTTCAGGGTAGTTTTACTCTTTTCTGGGTAGGTTGGCTCTTTTACTCATTAAAATATTCAAACACTTTTTAATAGGTTTTAGTTTAGCTTGAATCAAGGCTGTCGTAGGTATACACCTACCGAATTTCTGTATATTTTTTGTAAATTGAATCTTATTAGAAACTCCAGTCTTGTGTCTGCTCCCACTAGACGATAACCCAAAGGGGCGATATGTGTTACCTTAGATCATAAATCGTTTCACAAGTTACTATCAGCGTACAGCAGGCTTAGATATCCCATGATTTAGTGTTCTCCTTCTGAACTTCACATTTATTATGGCAAGCCGACATTATTACCGTACTTTATTTTTGTTAAGGATTTTGTACTATGTTAATATGATAAGTCTTTGTTGGTTTGGCGGTTGCTGTCGATATATTTGGTTTATTTTTTTAGATTTCGGCATTCCAGGCAATATAATATAATATGCTTACCTTAGCCAATAAAAGTTGATAGCTTGGCAAGACAAATTGGTCACTTATAGGTAGAAAATAAGCATAAATTTACGCAAATGTGATAGCTATCATAAAACATTCATCATTATCAGCTTGACATAATACATTGCTGAGTATAATTCTCTCTCATACGCACACAACATTTTTAATATATTACCTAGGGTAAAAATCTAAGCTATATTTAAAACTACTGTAACCTAAATGATAATCATCCATCCTTATTCAAGAACGGTTAAAAGTCTTAAAACATGGACTATAAAATAGCATACTAACGACACCTATAAACTAAATAATTAGCCGCACTGCTACGGAACTAAAATAGAGTTTACTAAAATACAGTTTTAAAACTGAGAACTGAAAAATCCTCTGGAATTAATCGAGTCATTTCAATTTGAGTGTGAAGTAGAGAAACTGAACTTAATACAGAGTACCGTATCTAAAAACCTTATTTATATTCTGTCTCTGCTTTACTTTTATTGAGATATTTATAAGAGATATAAAAATAATATATTTTTGTGCTAAAAAGTTGTCTAATCTAAATCTGAACTAAGAGTACAGGCCAGTACAGTAACAGTAACGATCCAAACCAGCAATTATCGTGTAATTCAAAGTTGGCCAAAACATTAAGCCACACTTTTTTATATGCTTCATAATGTCGTTATCAAAAATGTGCGAGCGTAGCTGTGGATGGCAGTCTATTGTATATTTTTTTTTAAGACTGCCGCCCGTATCTCCGTAGGAGTAGGCAGAGGTGTAATATTGCACCCACATTTCACCATGTATTTTTAGGTCCCAAGTGATAGGGGGCGAGCGTATTGCCGTTACTGCCCAGTAACGGCAAAACGCTCACCCCGTAGCAGCATGGAGTCTGGTGATGTGCCCACATCACCAGACTTCGTGCTGCTACTAAAAATTCTAAAACCCAGTAACACTTTTTGCCCGACCGGGAAACGAACCCGGGACCGCCGATCAGCAGTCTCATACGCTATCCACTGGACCACGGAGGCAGTCAAAATTACATGTTTTTATAATTCTAATATTTTTTAATTTTAGAATTATAAAAGGTCATCTTACTTTTTAGTACTTTACATGATATTTATATGTACTGCTTCAAACCCAAGTCATATCATTACAGTAATTTTTTAGCAATAAATATCAGAGTTCAACGTGGCTTATAAAGTAATGGTAAACATATTTAGATGACATTAAGTACATAATTTACATACAAAAAGTCGGGTGAGTTGAGCATTCATCACGCTGACCCACATAAATTTACAAGTGTAGCGCTTAGGAAGTAAATATTGGGAAATAAAAATGCCGGCGAGTACGAGGGCGACTGTTGCACAGGGGCCTGTATAAAATGTTATAATAATATATAATTATGTTTGTTTATTCATCAATGGAGACACAGTAGCCCGGTGGGTAGACTGACGACTGCAACGCAGAGGGTCTCGGATTCGAATCCATGGCGCGGAAAAATTACTTTTAGAAACCATCACACCCTCATGTCTGAGAGTTTTTCATTATATTCTCGAAAGACATGTGAAGTCCGCCATCCTTTACTTGGCATGCTTGGTGGACTAAGCTTGGTGGCCTTACCCTTCTTATAGTGAAAAGAGGCCTACCCGTGTATTCTGCCCAGCAATGGGACAGAATACACGGGCTGATGATTATACATCAACATAAGTCAAGTAACACGATCAATTCTCTAACTACAAACATAAATAAGCAATCACAAAAAGATTTAAATGCGTCTGATACTTATTATGACGTTGTATAAAGAGCTTAATAGGCTTTTTATATTTAAGCTGAAAAATCTTGCCTCTTTCCAAATTTCATGAACCTTGAATATGAAATACGTGTGGCCTTATTTTTCATTGAATGAAAGTAAAATCTTATTATTTTTATGGCATCAAAGGATCATAAACTGGAGTATTTTACATTTATTTATTTATGTATTTAAAGTTCTTGCACAAAACAAAATAATTTGTACAAAGGCGGACTTAATGCCCAAGGCATTCTCTACCAGCCAACATTTGGGTGGTGCAGAGACAAATCAAGGTGGGTGCTAAAACTGCATGTAAACTACTAAGTAATCAAGATACATAAAATATTACGTATAAATATACATATAATTTAAACTTAAAAAATAAATATTGTACATACCTACAATATTTAAATACATACTAGAGGATCCGTGCTGCTCCACAGCATATTTTAATATTATAATAAAGCTCTTACATATATCATATTTCGAGTGATACCATCGCTACTAACTGCGTTGGAAGTTATGGATAAAATTCTCTTCTCAACATCACATGCAGTAAACTGACTAAAGACAAAAGGAGGGTGATCAGGGGTTGAGAGCGACGAAAGGTAATTTAAAGTATCAGTTTTTATTGTCCTATCAAAATTGGACGACGAAGAGAAGTGCTTGTTAAGCAAATTGATATTAATATTGAAGGATTTTGTATTCTGACTTTGCTTTCCAAGCCCTAATGATCTAAGGAATTTCCATACTTTCGCTGGATCTCCGTTTTGAACAGAATTATGGATATGCCGGCGTTGTGCATCCCTACACACCCTATTGCAGTGATTTCTTATCTAAATGTACTTTTCTTTATTAAGCTCCGTGGGTTTAGACTTATACTTGGATTTTGCAGTCGCTTTTTTATGAATAAGTAAGCTTATGTCTGTAGTAAGCCAAGGCGACGGTGCATGTTTTAGCTTTACGGCTCGAATAGGTGCATGAACGTCATAGAGGTCTATAATGTTCCTCTCAAACAATTGAACTTTATCATTCAAAGATTGTGCATCAAGTAACGGTTGCCAATTTATAGTTTTGGCATCCTCACGCAAGAGATCGCTATCCATTCTACTAAAATTGCGAAGCAAGAGAATTCTAGACTTAGCCTTGGGAGGACGGACTTTGTAAGAGAGAAAAATGAGATCGTGATAAGAAAAAACATCAGCATCAAATTGGCCGTGCTTAGCAACATGACCAAGTGATGAGACAAAGATGAGGTCTAGAAGTGAGGGAGTAGAATTGGGAAAATTATGGGTGGCGTTGATGGGAAGAATATGTAAATTACTGGAAACTGAAATAGAATGTAGAAATGAGGAGCGTGAGTCGTTCTTAAGGAATCAAGTGTTGAAGTCACCCATAACTATAGTTTGACTGTAAGAAGGAGAAAAGTTAAGTAAAAGATTATATATGTTCCACATAAAAAAAATATTCCTATTATAAAACGTAATTTACCCGTCTGTAGGGTTGATTTTCCCAACATTAGGCGGAAATTTCACTACATTTGGGAAAAATTCCTCGGGTCGCGGGTATACTGACGTCGTTACCGCGACCCCGTTATGAGGGTCGATAGAGGAACACCGCGGTGTTTTAGTGGGTACCCGAACATCTAGGGGGGAGAGCCGAGCCACACCCCCCCGCCACCGGCTCCAAACTCAGTAAAGAGTTGGCGGAGGGATCCATTTGAGGGACAGTCCGTAACTGGATTTCATCGCGATACAAAAAAAGGGGGAAAATCCTTAACATCAGAGGTCAGTTCACCCAACATTAAGGGTTAACTGGTAACATTCGGGGTATATTACCTGCCATCAGCGATAATTTCCTATAGTGATAATTTTACCAACATAGGGTATAATTTTGCACACCACCACACTCACACCCGTTTGAAAGTAAGGCAAGGTCACCTTAAGGAGGCATAACGGTTTTTCCTGGCAGTTACCGCAAGGGACTTATTAGATGCCATAAAAATATTTTTGAATTTAGAACCGTCCATGTAGAGAGAAAGCAATGGAATCTTAAGAAATTTATAGGAAACTATTGAAAAATAAGTTTAATGTCCACACCTATCTTCCTTCAAAGTTACCCAATTTAAATGAGCATACCATCAAATGAAAGAGCTCTTTTTAGCGCGTGTTATAGGCCTATAACGAAACGCCTACCTCAATGAGAACCAGATATATAGAAGCAGAAAGTCATTGACTACGGCTACGAAAACGTAAAAAATGTATGGAAGAAAACTGTTTTGCATATATCTTGATGAATGTGCAAGTTAGGTAATTTCTAATGCTTGATGACAAATCTATGCAGCGAGAGCTTTCGTTTAAAAAAAAATCATGCGATACGGTTGTGTACAACGGGCTGGCCGACTCGTATTATAAAACACAAATTCTTTTTTAATATATATATATATATATATATATATATATATATATATATATATATATATATATATATATATATATATATATATAAAGACCCCTAACGAAAACTGAAATCCCATGTTGTACCAATAACGACGAACATTTTTTACTTTTTTACTTCGGCACCATACCTGGGAAATTACTGGTTTCGGAGATATTGAGGCTCAAAGTTAGTATGGAATTTTTCTAATTAGGTGCAAGATTGATACATTTACCTCGCCAATGTGTTCTTTAGATGCCCTATGACCCCATGGATATGTAGGTATTTCGAGGATTGCACGCGCTTGCTTTTAATTGCGGTTTAAAAAATGTGAAAACTTAAAACAAAAATCGTTTCCCAGGTATAAGTTTTGTTTAGTATGACTTGCCATGATGTCCACAACGAGTAGACTTCGGCTTGGTGATGGGTCTTGTGACACCTCATTATATACATTCCTACTTATGTACTTATACACATAAATATACTAGGAAGATGATTCTGCCGATTGTTCGAATAACTGCCGTCGTAAACTAGCTTTAAAAAGTTCACGAGAAGAGGACATCCTAATTTCGAGAGGGAGTGCATTCCACAGAAGAATAGCCTACGAGTGAACGATATTAGAGTTATGAGAAGGACAGAGAAGAAGAAGATTATTGGTAGAGCGGAGATTTTTATCATGGCTGCTGCAGAGATATTGAAATTGAGGGGATAGATAAGACGTTTGGTGATGTTATAATAGAATATAGTGTAGTGAGCGTACGTAGATTACGACTTGCGCGTATAGGCAGCCATCGTTATTTGGAGCGGTGAGCGGAAACGTGGTCATATTTAAGGAGATTGAAAATGAACCGAATGCAATTATTTAGAAGTCGGTCAAGTTTGTTGAGTAGATCTGCATTCAGGTCGAGATAACATACATCACCATAGTCGATAATAGGAAAAATCAAAGTTTGCACAAGCACTGTTTTTATATTAGTTGGCAGGAAATTCTTAAGGCGGTAGAGAGATCGCAGTGTTCTCGTGACCTTTTTACTGACGCTCGCAATCTGTGCACGCCAGTCAAGAGCAGCATCAAGATGAAGGCCGAGATCCTTTTCACTGGGACTAAAAGGTATGACAGATCCATTGAATATAATGGGGGGAAGGGCCTTTACATCCACTTTGCACGTGATACGTGGGCTTCCTATTAATATAGCTTGACATTTATCAGGATTCACTGACAAGCCAAATCTGTCAGACCAGTCCCGAATCGTGTCAAGATCTCGGTTCACCTCGTTGACAGCAGTGCTAAGATTGTCTACTCTTCCCTGGGCGTAGATCTGAAGGTAGTTGGCATACAGATGATACGAACAGTGAAGATTGTAGGTTAGGAGATTTATAAACAATGAGACGAGAAGAGGAGAAATAATACCGTCGTATTACATTAGTCACAAGCCGAAATACTCACGCTTGCCTGTTATATACAGGTACATGGACGGAGAACAAGTGATTCTATATTAGTTTTGTTCTGCTTTTTGAAGAACAGGTGTCTATAAATTCAAAGGTAAGTGAAAAAGTTCAACTTTATAAAAGTAAGTCTCAAATTAAATAGTTCATCCGGGATTCGTCACTTTACCCTCTTCAACTTTAATTACTATTACTATTTTGGCGTGTAAAACTACCCTTAGAAGTTAACGTGTCATTTGCTTAAATATTTATTTAATCCTCGGAGACAAGAGGATAATTAAACTGAACTGTCTTTTAAAAAGAAATAGTAATACTTAGCAATATTCAGTTTCATTGAAACGTTTTAGCCGTATTTGTAGCTCACTAACATTTATTAGGTACGATAAAAGTTAAACGTTTAATGTTCCCGCACGTCCCAACGCCTCAAGTCCCAGCGTTTGAAATTAAATAACGGAAAGTCGAGCGCGCGTGATCTGATTAGATGGACTTGGGAACTAACCCCACCAAGCAAACGGTTAGAAGCTAACGTTGTGTGGTCTACTACCGGTGGTAGGTACTACCTACCTACTAAGTCTTAATCAAGTCAATTATATTTCAACAACAGTAAAACGACAATTATAGAAGTATCCGCCCAATAAAGGAGATTTGTACTACTCCGCCCCCCACCGCGCACCGCTCCGCAACAACGTTCGCCGCGTCTTGTCTTGCGCAGACAAGATATTTTTCGTGCACCGCTGCGAGCAGTGTACACAGTTATTTTCTAGTTACGACACGAATTCTTGCATAGGCCCGGCACTACCTACCTACTAAGTCTTAGTACTAAGTAGTTAGTAAGTATGTGTAAATACTTTTTGCAATTATATTTCAATAACAGTAAAACGACAATTATAGAAGTATCCGCCCAATAAAGGAGATTTGTACTACTCCGCCCCCCACCGCGCACCGCTCCGCAACAACGTTCGCCGCGTCTTGTCTTGCGCAGACAAGATTTTTTTCGTGCACCGCTGCGAGCAGTGTACACAGTTATTTTCTAGTTACGACACGAATTCTTGCATAGGCCCGGCGTATTTTCTTAACGTGTATGTACAAGCGCCGTTAGTGTACCGAGTGTTGATGGAACGAAAAAATATCTGTACAAACATTGATTTAAATACTAAAGATACGTGCGACCGAACATTTGACAGACGCAGTCACCTTACAAAAAAAATAACGGCATCTATTCAAACTAGTATGAACTACGATGTAAACTGGCATGGTCTGCTCCTAGATATAACCTTGTAAGAGCGGGGTGAGGTATTTTTCGAGGTACAAAAAAAAATATTTTTTCCATTTTGGATTCGTACCTAATGTTTTTTGACGTTGGTGTATCTTTAAATTTTAGGAATCAATTAAAAATAATTTTGTTAAAAAATTATTTAATCTTATAGTAATAATAATAAATATTTAAATTTCATCGGGTACAACTCCCGCCGCTTCAAAGTTATGTACGCAGTTATGTATGTAGTTATGTACGCACTTTTACGCGGCTTCGCGCCGTTTTTACCAATATGAAAGAAATTTGCTTTAAATAATTTTAGAAGTTGATTTAATTACATATTTTTAAGTTACCGGTGACATGAAATGTTATCATATTTTTTATTATGTTTTTTGTCGTAGTTCACGCAACCTTTCATGGCACAATTGGCATTTTTGTTCGCAAAATTTACGACCGCTCCCGATGACAGCTGATCGCGTTCTAGTTCACTTTGTTAAAGAGAAGACCATTTTAGGACCAACTTCGAGGCGTCGTCATTGTAACATGCGGTCCACCCAGTCCTTACGCAGTAATATATATGTCAATGTGTACAAACCACTCGTCACTTGTGTTCCCAATGAACACAAAAAATATGCAATGTAAACACAAACTGTACTTTTTAATCATATAGTTACTATCTCTACCGAGTCCTCATATACTTTTTAGCTTTATTCGTATAATCATTGGAATAAAATACGTGGTTGTTAAGCTTCTTTAACTTTCGTGAGTTCATGTGCGACTTTATTTCCACGAAATATTTATTTTTGACTCGCGAACTGTATTTCCGTGCAAATTGAAATAAAATGAAGAGAGCGGGCACAAATCAAATAAAATTGATGGGTTTGGAATGAAAAAAGTATTTTACTATCGGTATATAGTTTCATTTGACGCTAGTTAGATTCTTTTGAACACTATTCGCATAATTAGCTCGAGTAGAAATAATGATGTTAATGATAAAAAAGAAACGTATCTAAGAACAGTCTGCAATGTCAGTCTACTGCCTTATCTCTGCGCCACGTACGCACCGTGCACTTGTAGCCGCAGCGGTTATACGTAATTTTTGTTCTATTTTGCAGCTGCCCACACAATATGATTAGCCGTCTGTACCGTTCTTTTCAGAGTTCACAGCTACATCAGCGAAAGATACCACTTCTATTACGTCTGTGCTATTGCAATTTGCTAATGAGTCTTATAACACGCATTAGATCAAGCTGTAAGAAACTATGTACTTACTTAATTTTAAAAAGCTGAATTTCATCGTCATCTAGTTATTGCATATTCTTTAGTCTCGGCAACTCTAATTATTATGTAGCTTAGATAGAAAAAGATTATGCAGGTAACATAGAGTTAGTCTTATAATGGAGCCCTGGAATGCCTTAAAACGCCCTACGATTTTTGGATCATGCTAAGATCCGAACGGAGGTAATCAGAAGTATTTTTTTGTTTATTTTTTAATTTTAGTGAGTTCAGTTTGGATAAATTAAAAACCTTACATATTTTTTAGACTAACATGAAGTATATTATCGTCACCATATCTTGTGCTGAATTTTATTTATTATTATACATTAAATAAACATCATTTTATAATCTATATGTAGCTTAATCTAATCTTAATATCTAAGTAGTATATGTACAAAAAACCGTTAAAAGAAATTAAAAATTGAAAATATTTACAAGGTTTAGGCGTTGCAAAATGCCTCCGCATCAATGTCATCTGGTAACGTGCCCAGAAGGCTGGCAGCATTGCCACGCTAGATGGCAATGCTGATTCTCTGAGCAAAGAAACGTTTAGAAATTTCGCGAAATAGTGAACGAGCGCTCGGACCCAATGAACCTAGCGTTTCCACCTCAAACGGCTCGAACACGTAATTACTCACTAAATTACTGTATTTGCGCCGTTTGAGGGTTTCCGCAGTTGCAGCAGCAGCGCCAGCATGGCCTCCCGTGCTTGGAACATGTGATGGCGCGAGGGTGTCTACGCAGGTTGCGTCCTACACCAAAGGCCTACCCATTTTCCAAGGCAACAATGACATACCATCAGGTCTCTTACCATCGTCGCGTACCAAACCATTTGGTTCAAGTACAGCTGGTACGCCAGACGCGACAAGAGCACGACGAATTATGTCATTCAGATGGGCGTGACGGGGAATTCTACCAGCGCTTCTGCTGCAAGATAGCCCATGGTGTCCGAGGCTATTGACGTCTTCTCCACAATGACATCGATGCGGAGAAACACACGGAGCACCTAAACGAAGACAAGTGGCGATACGGAACGTCTCATCGTCCAACATGGTTCCAGTGTTGGACGATGGTAGTGCCTGAAGCCACAGACCGGATTCCCACTCTCCCACAGCCAAGCGAGCACGCTCTGCAACATTAAAAGATGCATCTAAAAGACTTTTCCTTACAATGTCACAAAGCGGCGCGTCCCACTGTCTTTGGGATAATAGGTTGGTAGGCAAATCAGTGCTGGGACAAGTCACTTCTGAGTTAACTAGTGTAGGTGATAAAATTTTCCTAGTTAACTCTTCCGTGCTGTGAACCGAAGACAGAAACGCCGGTAAACTGACACTAGAAATTTTGCGTACACCGAGCCCACCCAGACGTATAGGCAATGACGCTTGTAGCCAGGCTCGGTCGTCCAAGTCCACATTTAATATTCTCTTTAAAGTAATTTGGATAATTTTGGCGACTTGTTCTAAAAGTGCATATTTTTTCCAAAGTTGGGAAGATCTTAAGGCATGTGTGAATTTTGGGACGAAAAGACAATATCGAATAATAGTATAAGCCGAGTGAATATTAATTTTGAATAGGCGATCTGAAACTTCACAGAAATTTCCTATCTTTTCCTTTATGAAAGAATTGAAAGATTCTTCAAATACTGGAGAACTTAGGAGGCGAAGAGATGTCTTATCAATAATTTTGATGTTTGATGCCAAATTATTAAATTTAGATTTCGTCACCATTAATAATAATATAAAATTATATGTACAAGGACTGGTTATCTTATTGTAGAACCCACTTCAGAAAAAGAAGAAACGTCACAATTCTGTTGTGTTTTTTAAGCGATATCGATAAATATCGTTTAACTAGAGGACGCCAGCAGCTACGCCTGCATTTTTTATAATTTACCCGTTTTGGCCGATCCCGTGGGAATTTCGGGTAATCTCTTCTTAGTGCACCCCTATGGTCCCCAAGGAACATTCATTCCAAATTTCAGCTTCCTGCGCCCATTAGTTTCGGCTGTAGCGTGTCTGTCAGTCAGTCAGTAACGCAAGGATTTTATATATTAAGATTGGAAGAACATACTTACTAAGAATACAGTTTGAAATAATATTTTTGGTCAATGTTTTGACATTGAAAACAGACATAATCTTTGTCTTCGAAGAGCCTGGAGGCAGGAGGGAGGTCGGTACCAATATGAATTGTCAAGTATTATACAGATTAATGGTTTGGGTAGCCAAGGTCACCAATATTAGCTTGGATTATAAACGACCAGGCGAACGAATCGAGATTGATCAAAGTCCATTTGAGACTATAATTTGTACAACTAAAGTTTAATACTATGTAAAAATGGAGCAACTGTTGTAGGCCTCCGTTTTTAGAGAGAAAAATTTAATTATGTACCTAGTCGCAGACTTTTGGAGAACATTTTTGTCGTCATATTGTTGCTGTTTAAAGTAAAATAAAAACATGTAACGTTGAAATTGAGCGCTTTAATAATAATTATATAAATTTAAATTTAAATTGATATAATCATTTGCTTTATAACGTCTTTATAAAGAGACAGGTCACGCATTTAAGATAGGATGATATGACGCTTAGTATCCAGACTCTAGAATTTCAATAAAATTCTTTCTTTGTGATCCTTTTTTATGTCGAATATTACGCGTGTCATTGTCAGTCAAATATCTTTCTCTTATGATAAATGCATAATTCAGTAAGGACGGATGTATATTTCTGACCCTTTCACGTAAAATTAAATACTAAAGAACGAATTTTGATCAAACTTTGCTGTTATATAGAGCTGCGAGCAGAAGCTAGTTATGCACACTAAAATTAAAATAACAATTTAAATTATTCGCCTTTCTTTGAAGTTTTGTTCGGGTGTAATGTGCAGGACTAGTTCCTGATACACATGAGCATTCACTGGTAGGTAATGAGCATTCTTGTGGATTAGGGTATTTAGCGAGTATTCTTTCATCTAGTGAAAGTGACGTAACGTATCTGTCAGATATGACATCTACGTAAAGAATATTTTTTACTAGAGCGTTCGATAGAAGGCTCATGAAAATGTTCGTATTGATGTTTGGCACTGTTCTTCGTTCAGTCCAAAAGTATTTAAAACGGCTAAATGCTCAAGTCTAGCAGTGCTTTTAGGCAAATCTAATGAGTCCAACCTTGGAAGGCGTCCATGGGTTTGGTTTCCACTATTGAGCTCCTTCAGCCGATCTAATGAATACGTTATAATATTTATTTGAATGTAACGGCTCTGTTCCGCATAAATACTTGAAAAAGAAAACATGGTCATTGGTACGGCGTTGCACCGAAATATGTACTAGGCGATTTGGTGATATAGAAATTATTAATATTGTGGACTGTATCAAGAATGGCTGGTAAATCGCCCAGTAGAGTGGGTGAATGTGAATGAGTATATTTCGATATTATAATATCTACGGAACCCTTGCTATGTTTTTCTGATCCCCCGATCCCCTTGACTACTAATTTAGTATTTTTAAAGTTATCCCACAGTCCGAGGCCTTTGAAACAATCAGAAGTAAAAAAGTTACTCTGTGAGGCGCTATCGAGTAAACAACGAACCGCTCAAGGTACCGCTTTAATTTGACATTTATCGCTAAAGCATCACGCGGTCGTTATCTGACCACCCGCGAAGCAAGGCCACTTGCCGTGATACCTTAAACCTAAACTTACGACTCGTCACTCGGGTGTTGATATATGAAATGATGTTTTTATGAAAGTAGATTAAATAAGCTTTGTAGTAAAGTTTGAATGGTGACTGAATGACGGAATGTTTAGTTTATGCGACCCGCCGAACTTGATCCTATTGTAAACAATGTCGTCTATCGACGACCTACTCGCCATTTTTGTTTGTCATGATAACGATATGGGTTATAAATTGCTTACTTTTATTATTTTGTATACCTGGTGGTATAAGCTTTACAAAAACATAAAATTAAAGCAATGCTTGCTTAGAAAATTATTTAAATGTCAGCATTTGAAATTTTTGTATATTTCGCTGTCTTTGCATGTTGCGCGCGGGGCGTAATTATGGATTCAAAACATCATTGTAAAGAAATAATATAATTATATTTGATATTTTTATGTTTTAATTATGAATTAACTAATTAGTTATAAAATAACAGCAAAAAATAAACAAATATTCTGTAATAATTGAATTCAAGAGGCTTTATTCATTCAATTACCGCAACAACGGCATTTTTTTTAATGAATGAAAATATATACATAAAGTTACATTTATGCTATGAATTATTGTTTTATTATGAGTATATAAATAAACCTATCGTGTGATATATAATACTCCTATAATTCATGAGATATAGGCTTTCGAAAGTTTTGGCGGGTGTGGTGGTTATTTTTTGCGGGAAAAAGTAAACAATTGTGCAAAGTCCAATAAGAATAATTCTTATCGGCATCTTATCAGATAAGGTTTTTTTAATTGGAAATCTAGTTGAAAAGAAACTTATCTAGGTTTGAATCTGATATATAACAAAAAAATATGAAAAAAAATAATATGAAAATTAATGGAAGGAAAGAGGAACCCACCACGCACCCTCGAATTGACCACCCCAACTATTGCAATAGAAAAAGGTTGACAATATCGAACTCCTCTAAAAGGATAAGGTATATAGGAATGGTATGGGTTCCAGGAAGATACCTGACTTGCAGTATCCCGCTGTATGCGCCGACTATTCTTCGACACGTGTTTCGCCTCTGCACGAGGCATCCTCAGGAACGATGGGCAACGACTGAGCGCTTTCCAACCGTGGGCATGTGTTATAAACGATTGTACTTTCTAATCCCCTCCCTCCGTTGCTCGACTGATGTGAGTCATTATGACGGTGTGCGAATATATTCAGCAATGGGGACCCGTTAAAGTTGGTTTGATCGTTCAGTAATGTATGCTTGTCCCGCTTTAAAATCTCTAATTGTTCCAATACGCACATTCTAATACCCTTCTCCTTAATAATTCTAATACCCTTCTCCTTAAAATTTTCTATATTAGATAATACTTCTACGGGTGTCCTGAGATGCCTCGATGGTGGCCAAAATGCTTTGAGGGGTTAATATCATAAACGATAACTTGCGCTGTTGCTAATAGAACCATTTTGGACGCCGTACACTGCGGTTTAGCATCGCGCTGAGCATAACAAGCGCGCGAGGGTTGTCCGCGTGTGTGCGCCGCCAGCGCAATGGACGACATAAACATCGATACTTCGCACTGAGACGCGGAGGGGGAAGCCACCGTGGCGGCCCGCACCTGCGACGTAGGCGGGCTAGAAATCGTGTCAAGGTTACCGGATTGACCCGACAACGGATAACTTTTATCAAAATGTAATAATGAGTGATGTCGTTGATTACATGAACGACACTTCGTCTTACTAGAACAATCACTCGTTTTATGTTTTATACTTAAACAATTAACGCAAGATTTGTTTTCTTTTACACATTTGAAACGAGCAGTCGCATTTAAATTATTAAAAGCGGGACATTTATAGAAATGGTCGTATACTATATTACTGCACAGACACTTCTGTGAATTCTTATTATTAGATTTCGAGCATGCTACGTAAGATTGCGGATTAGGGACCGAGTTATTATTGCTATTTCACGATTTAATCGACTTTTGTTTGCTATTGTTATTATTAGACGAGCTAGATGAACTAGACTGCGTATTATGAAATATTCGACACTGATCTTTGATGAAAGAAATAAAACTATCTAGTGTAAGTATTTTATGATTACGTTCAGTCATTTCGAAAGCACGAATTGTTTCAGTGTCAAACTTTTTTAAAGCGAGTTGAAGCAACATAAAGTCGGAAAGATCTTCTAATTTTAAGTTCCTAAGAGAATTAACCGCGGTTACGAAGTTATCAATAAACAGCTGGAAATTCGAGACAGATGCTGAACTGTCCGGCAACCAGTTTGAGATTTAACCTTTCGTATGCTTAAGAGCAGATCTGCACGAGACACAATAGATTTTAATTGTGTCTGGTAACTCAGCATACGAGAGGTTAAAGCTTGGTCAAAGTAGGTAGACGCTAGGACGCGCGTGTCTTGATATCTGTCAAGTAGTGACTCGAATATGACCTGATAGTTCGCAGCACTGGGTGTGATACCTGCGAATACGGACTGGGCCTTCGGTGACAGCTTACCTATTAAATAGTACAACCTGTCAGCATCTGTCAGAGAACCATTATCGTGCACTGTAGACTTAAAACTCGCATAGATTAACGGCCAATTTCGTATATCTCCATCAAATGACATAAGCTCTATTGGCGGTAATCTCGGCGCTCGAACCGCCAGTGAGGCAGAAACGGGCTGCGCGGAACACCTTCCCTCCAATTGTGATTGTATGCGCTTGATGATACAATAAAGATCTTTGAATGAGGTGTACGCCTGATAATTCGGCTGTTCATCAGGATTAATAGAAAGCAATCTTGCGTTATAATCGTCTAACAACTTATGAAAATCTGTTCGAATACTGTCATACAATAACTAAGAAATGATTCGCTATTAATATCGGAAGTAGCGGCAGTTTTTGAGCGCTCGTAAAGGTTTTGAATACGCTCAAATAAAATATTACGTTTAGTTTTCAAGATTGTCAGCTTTTTTCTTCCAACATGCATTTTTGTTGCGCCATGTTTACGTAAGTATAAGCTAATGAGACCGAATCAAAATAAGAATACCTAAAGTACCTATTATTTTACCTAAGTAGGTGTTTATGCGGTAGTTATTCGTAAGTAGGCAACAACTTTAAGACGGTGGAATTAAAATGTGCTTGAAGTATGGAACTTACAAGACAACTATGATAGTTCCAGTAATAATAATTGTGTAGATATATCAGATTAGTAGGTAGCTACATAAAAGTATATTACCTACGAAAGCGTGCGGAAGTAACCACGTAATGGTTATGTAAATGGACTAGGAGTATAGCTAGGTGCTATAACTACCTATGTAGGTACTTCTAGAAGATACCTACGCGATATGAACGAGAGGTTACGTATAAACGCAAATGAATCCGGCTCGAAGGACCAAAAAAATGGTTCGGCGTTGCACCAAAATATGTACTAGGCGATTTGGTGATATAGAAATTATTAATATTGTGGACTGTATCAAGAATGGCTGGTAAATCGCCCAGTAGAGTGGAAGAATGTGAATGAGTATAGGATATTATAAGGAGGCACGCCTTACCTTACAAAATGGCGGCCGGGCCGGATCCTCGAGAGTCCTGAAGCTGCACAGATATTAACGCCCGCGGGTGCTCCACTACACCCGCGGGCGTTTAGTTTAGTTCTCGTTTATAGTATAAAATAGCGGTAAAATATTGCGGTGCTGCATGTGTTCGTCGCGGCGCGGAGCTGCACCAGGACGCAGCCGGTCAGCGGGACGGTTGATCTTCGACTCCGTCGCAGCGTCATTGAATTCTGCGACCAATTAGAGCGAGGCGTGCCTTTGGTAGGGAATGGGATAGAAAGGGGCAAAAGATCGCTCGTTTTGACACTGCGGTATGCAAAGGAATTTATTAGCTAGGTGTTAACATAATTAACTATCAATGGAAAAGATAGATGGCGCTACCAGTCATATTGACCGATGTTCAATGCCCCCAGAATGAGGCTTGTTCATAAGTACTATGAACAGTTGAATACCTTACGTGTTTAAAACTTTTTAGACAGTACTAAAATCATAGCTGTTTTTTCTAGCTTAATATAACACAGAACGTGATGTCTGAAAGTTGAGCTTGAAGTAGCAATTAAGTGTTAGATGTTTCTCTTCTAACAGTTTACAAGTTTGATAGTGAATGCATACCCTTTACTTGGTTAAGTCTAAGTTGTACATTAACTGTTTCGTAAGCACTTTGTATGAGCTTTAGAAAGGTACGTGATATATGACATATATTGTAACCTTTGACATGAACATTACTATAGGTACATGTACCATTTAAAACTAGCAGTGGACGTCTATCGACTGATATGATATCTAAAAATTATCGATAGTGCACTAAGACTTACCTACCGAAAGTCAGTGTGCTGGAAAAGAAGAGCTAAGAATTAAAACCGCAAGAACAGATAATTTCTTTACTAATAAATCTGTCTAAAATTAAAAATATGAGCTTTTTTAAGCAAGCATAGTGTTGTTTTTCAAGCACGTAGTCTGGTGTAGAGAACAGGACATTATATACGATTTCCAGGCGGGTTAAACCGCGGGCAACAGCTATTTAAAATGAAATTGTATTTTTACCACGTGCGAAGCCGCGAGCTACAGCTAGTCTTCCTAAAATAAAAATACCTTGGACATAACCATCCAAGTGTACTTCGCAAAACGAAACACTTCACCCTATAAAAATACCCGTGAATACTTAGGAGTGTTTTAAAATACAAGCAGGTACGAGATATTCATCAAAATCAGTTCGGTTCCTTAGTTTGTTTTAATTCAATTAAAGCTTTATGTCCGCGTTTTAATCTAAAAGCGGTTTGTCTTAGCATTTCTTTAATTGACTTAGCGGTGGAGAGACGCCTGGTAAAGTAAGGTGAGAGGGATCCTAATAAATTCTCGGATGTAGTAGCGCCCTCCTGCGGGGAGATTACAGGCCAAAGCGATGTTTAAACACAGATATTATAAAAAAACCTCCACTTCATTGTCATGCTGCAAAGAGCCAGTCAGTATTTTATGTACCATCATCTCGTTACTTTTTTTAATTAATTTTCGGATAAAGGATATCGGCTGAAACTGGATATTGACCCACAGTTTATTTGTTCAAAACGAATTTAATTGGTATTTTATTGTTTTATATTTTCAATTACTCGCCTCTACCGTTGAAGGGATTCTGAGAGTATTATTTGTTCTCTTTGAAAGGTCAAATATCTGATTAATAAAGTGCCTTAGCAATAAATATAGTCTAGACGCAGCGAGAAACTCAGCTATGAGATTAATTATGTACTAACAGAACTGAGATACAGACTATTTGGTAACTTGTCTTCTCTGAATAGAAATAATAATACCAATAGATCGAAACAGCTCCCGAAAAAATATATTTTCCACAAGGAAAATCATTACGAGGTAGGAAGCATTCTAACAGAAATTAATCTGTCAGAACGCTATTATCTATACAGTCGCTCGGCGTATTTATTTATTTATGTAATTAAATCGTGTCGCGCGAGTAAATCACAAGCGAAGCAATGTCGCGGGGCGGGTGCCGACGTTGCCAGTAGACTACACTTGACGTTAACGGAGCTCCTCATAATTGAATCAACATTTTATTAAGTCGTCGCTGTTTGGTACACGACAAAGCGTTTAAACTCGGCGACAAAAACGTCCGCCTCCAATCGTAGCATTGATGACTCTCTTAATTGTAATAAATTCGCGATATTGTGCGATGGCAGAAGACAGTCTAATTTTAATAAAATTAGACTGTCTTCTCTCTCTCCTCGTACTCTCACTCTCCTCGTACTGACGCAGTAAATAAGTAAAATCCATAAAACCCCCGCCGCGCCGCGCCGAAGTACTGACAGACCTATCGACAGAGTGAATTCGTGTTTACACTAAATATTTTTCGCAAAAAAGTCGGGTAAAATGAATTTATGTGATGTTTCCGATAGCTGACGTAACAGGTCATATTTTTATCTCTGTTTTAATATCTGAAATGGAATAGCCTAAGGCTGTGTACACAATACGTGCATGTGAAGCGATCGCGGTCGGAGCGTGGTTCAACACTCGGCGTTAGTATTGTGCCAGCGCGAATGTTATCACGCACAACTTATAAAGAGAAAAGTTCCACTGTTAGATATTGGCATAGAAACTGCTAGTGCTTGATTTTAACTTTCACCGTCAGACGGAAACTGGCAGTGGCCGGTTTATACGAGGGGAATTATGTATGCTCATAATATGTGTATTTGATCGCGAACGTTTATGAGGAGAGTGGATAGAGCTAAAATAACTTAATATAATATAATAACTTAATATAATATAATAACTAGAAGTTATAACATAGCACATTGATAATATTATAATTATCAATAAACGTATGTTTTAATAAAGAACTGTAATAGATAACGAAATGTTATTGTACCTGTGTGCTACAACTTACTTCATTTAAAACAGGAATAATAGCTGTGTAATGGCTTGAATTTACATTTTGATATTTCAGAATTTTATCCGAAGTTCAAAAAATGAAATTAAATTAACATTCTCACTGCCAAAATGTACAAAATTTCATTACAGTAATAGAATTATTTTTCTTGGGAATAAAACATCAGTCAATCAAATTTTTATTTTGAAAAGAGTGCAATATTTGAAGTTACTAGTTTGTATGGGTTGCGCTGTATTTTGGATAGTCTGAGCTACCCATTAATTGCTTGAGCTTTACGCATGGCCAGTCAACCAGTCAGAATATCAGCTTGGAGACTGAAGTAGTGTTATCATGATTAATTCTCTGATTTTTATATACAAACAAACGACAGAAAGAATTTAAAAAGTTAAGGTGAATTTCCTTGAGATATTCTTTGACCGACTAGCGTAACCCACGTCGAAACGACGAGCCATATATAAGGTGTGATCATCATCATACGCCTACATCCAGCAGTAAACTGCAACGGCACGCCAACGCCACGGTCCAAAGGCACGCCACGAGTACGATTTTTCGATCATCGTAGGTTATGATTATAAGGTTTATTTATATCCCTTTCATTTGTAAATAATGATGCTATTAAACCAGATGCATAAAGATAGTAAATAGTTATATTATTTAGAATAATTTATGTTATGTACAGACATAGGTAGTTTTGATTAATCGCTCGCAACAATTCCGGTGGATCGATGGCATGTGACTGTAGGTCCTCATACCTGTTTAAATTACCCTTAAAGCATTCAATTTGAGTATATTTTACTTTCCTTCGCCATATAAAAAAATCTTTTTAAATATTTTATTTATGCTCCTTTTGAATAGAATAGAACAGAATATCGTTTATTTTCTAGAATATGGTATCATACATGTGTTATAAATTTAACGTCCAGCATATTCTGCCACATAAGGCGTGCAAATATTAAAAAGACATTAAAACATTGAGAATAACATTTTGAATAATGAGCATTACATTTGAAATAGTAATTATCATTGCATAAATTAATTAATAATTATTTATACTTAAAACAAAAAAAATAAAAATGTCGGTAGGCATCATTAAATGTCAGTGTTTCTATTGCAATAATAAGGAATGTCATAGTGTAATTAATTTATCATTCAGGTATTCATTGATGTCATAATAAACTTTTTCTAACAATAACTTACAAAGCGTAGTACGGAAATGTCTTAATGGTAATTTGCTGATATTATCTGGAAGATAGTTATATATTTTTATGGACATACAATATGAGTTTCTCCTATACAGTTCTAACCTAATCTGAGGAATTTTAAGCCTTGTTTTATGTCGCGTATGACTATTTTCTGCATCTCCTAGTCTTGTAAATACTGTAGGATTCTTTTTGACGAATAGACAGGTTTCTAATATATATAAACACGGCAATGTCAAAATTTTGTGTTTTTTAAATAGTGGTTTACAGCTATCTCGGTAGTCACAATCGAACATTGCTCTTATATATTTCTTTTGTGCTATAAATAATTTGTCTATATCTACTGAGTTGCCCCTAACAATTATTCCATAACGGAGAACAGAGGCTACATATGCATGGTATGTCATAATTGCTGTCCTTACATTGACTATTTCCCGTATTCGCTTTATTACAAATTTAAAGCGATCAACCTTAATTAGAACATTTTGGATGTGTGGCTTCCAGTTACAGTACTTATCGACAGTAATACCCAATAAAAATTATTTTTAAATGAAAAAAAGACCAACTTCAAAAAACACTAAGGAACTAAAAAACAAAAAATAATTGGTTTTGGAGCAAACATTTTTGGAGTCGGTGCCAAGCAAAGTATTTCTGATCTGACTATAAAACCTCTACACATTTTTATATAACTTTCGTTGTTGATAGAATAGGTAGTTTGTAATTTAGTAACTTTTTGCGTAAGGGCTTGGCACCGAATTCAAAAATGTTTGCTCCAAAACCAATTATTTTTTGTTTTTTAGTTCCTTAGTGTTTTTTGAAGTTGGTCTTTTTTTCATTTAAAAATAATTTTTATTTTTAGCTTTTTAGTGATATACTAATAAAAAATAGCAATAGCCACCTACACTATCCTATGTATCGTACATAGGATAGTGTAGGTGGTACATGATGGAGAGGCCTTCCTTACGTGCCTCAATTCTGAAATGTAGACCTGTACCTTTCTGGCAATTTCAAGTATTTTTTGTTTTCAACTATATGGCCTAAACACGTTCGTTTCAGTTCCATCATCAGATCTCGGAAATCATCCAATACCAAAGACAAAACAAACGAGCCTAAACACGATGATATTGCGTTATTGTATTACAAAGATCCCATGGCCACCTTCCTGCTCCATCATCAGAATTTGGTAAACATTCAGCACTAAAGTCCATGTAAAGACGAACCCAAAGAGCCCAAACTCAATGGGATTGCGTCTTTGTATTACAAAGATGCCATGGCCACCTTCCTGCTCCATCGTCAGACCATGGAAATCATCCAGCATCAAAGTCTGTGTAAAGACGACTCGAACGAGCCCAAACTCGATGGGATTGCGTAATTGTATTACAAATATCCCATGGCTACCTTCCTGCTCCATCATCAGAGTTTGGTGAACATTCAGCACTAAATTCAGCACTTAAGTCCATGTAAAGACGAATCAAACGAGCCCAAGCTCAATAGGATTGCGTTTTTGTATTACAAACATCTCACGGCAACCTTCCTGATCCATCATCAGACCCTGCAAAACATCCAGTACCAAAGTCCATGTAAAGACGAATCAAACGACCTTAACCTCGATGAGATTGGGTTATTGTATCACAAAAATCTTATGGTTACCTTCCAACTCTATCATCAGACCATGGAAATCATCTAGCATTAAAGTCCATGTAAAAGACGACTCAAACGAGCCCAAACTCGACGGCATTGGGTTGTTACGGTCAAATCGCTTCATGTGTGCTTATAAAATTTGAAGAGTTCCTTCGATTTCTCAGGATTCCATGATCAGATCCTGACCTGATGATCATGGGACCAACTAGGAGGTATACTCTTTCAATCAAAACAAGAATTTTCGAAATCGGTCCAGGCGTCTTAGAGTAATCGGGTAACATACATAAAAAAAAAAGATTCCGATGAATTGTAAACCTCCTCCTTTTTTGAAGTCGGTTAAAAATACACATTCATTTGTAACATTCAGTAGCTGCTTATTAAAGCTGACTTCTATGTCAGGTATGTTTGCCTTATATGTTTGGAATTGAATTATGTTTGTTTTTACTATGTTAATTTTAAGATTATTTTGCTTTAGCCAAGTCACTGTTTTGTTAATGCAATCATTTACTTCCGTTTCTAGCTCTTTTATACTATTGCTTTTTACTATAAGGGTTGTGTCATCAGCAAAAAGAATACATTTTTGAGTAATCGCATCTGGAAGGTCATTAATATAGAGCAGAAACAGAAGCGGAGAGAGCAGACTACCTTGTGGCACTCCGTATTGGTTTAGTAAAAATGAAGATCGGTAAATTTGTTGTATATTGTTACTGGTGTTAATTATTTCTCCGCATTGAACTCTATTGTTTGAGAAACTTTTGGTCCAATCATATGCATTGCCATGCAAACCATAGCTGTCTAATTTGACAATAGTTTATCATGGCAGACAAAGTCAAAGGCCTTTGTCATGTCAATGAATATCCCTGCTACCATTTCTTTTTTATTTATGGCTTGTGTAATCTGGTTGAAAAGATTAAAACATGCTAAGGTTGTGGAACTATTTTTTTTAAACGTTAAAAATGTATTTATTTTATTGTACATAACTTTTTCAAAGACCTTTGCTAAGATAGGGAGGGATAAGAGTTATAGATCTGTAGTTGTTCATGTCCGTCTTTACTCCCTTTTTATATAGAGGCTTTATTACAGATCTCTTTAAGCGGGTTGGAAATATTCCTTCCGTCAAGGAAAAATTAATAATATATGTGAACGGGACTACAATGTTTACAGCACATTTCTTAATTATCTTAGTGTTTATATCATCATATCCTGTTGAGTTTGTGTTTTTCAAGGATTTGATAATGTTTAAGAAATCAAATTCATTAACTGGGGTTAGAAAGAATATATATACATATATATATATATATATATATATATATATATATATATATATATATATATATATATATATATATACGGGAATTAACGCGAACATGCATTAGGTATTTACATACCTTATTATGGGTATTATATGTATTTACTTATATTATATGTATTTACATTCCATATGGGGTTAGAAAGATGCTCTTACAATTACTTGGGATTTTTGATTTTTGACAAGCATTTTCAATTTTTTGATTAGTTACAGATATGTAAAATTGGTTAGACAACTCGCATATTTGCCTTGGATCGTCATATTCAATATTGTCTACCAGAACAGAGTCAATCTCAGATTTATGGTTTGTATTGTTTGATGTGTCCTTTATTATTTTCCAAGCTGCTGAGCACACATTTTTAGATTTAGCAATATAGCGTTCGCTGTCAATTTGTTGCGAGGAAAGTATACATTTCTTAAGAAGTTTTGAATATTGAATATAGGTTTTTTTATTGGTTTTCTTATTGCACTTGTTTTTGATGTAATTTAGATATAGCAGTCGTTTCTTAGTGCAACAATGCTTAATAACCTTTGTCAACCATCTGTTTTTTAATGGTTTATTTATGCACTTAACTTTCTTGAATGGGAAATATAAGTTATAGAAAAGAGAGATTGTGTCATGAAATCTGTTAAATGCTTCTTCAGTAGTTTGGTGTTCAAATATTTCTGAGAAAGATAGGCAGGACAAGTATCTGTTGATTTTTTGTATGTTTTCCTCATTTTGATCCCTGACAAATTTGAACCAAATGCTTGGTATGTTCTTGATTTTGTTACGTATCTCTAAATTAAATGCAATACACTGTGCCGTTTTGTGATCCGATAGGGCCAAGTAATGAAGATTTGTCTTTTGTTCTAGTATATTGCTAACAATTAGGTCTAAGCAGGCATTCTCCCTAGTGGGTAAAATAATATGGTTTGTTAAGTTATTGTTCTGTAATATAGAATTTAGTTCTTGGGCTGGTTTACTTACTTTTTCATGTCTATATTCCAGTCATCACAAAGTATAAGCCTCTTGTTACCTCTTTTGCAAACAGTGTTGATAATTGTTCAAGTTGATTAAGGAATATAGCTGCATTTGGTGTGGGCGTTCTGTATATACACACTACTATAAGATTGAAATTTAAAATTTCAATGGCACAAAATTCAAAATGACATTGGATTGGTGGGATCAGAAAAGCAATTTCTTTGAATTCTAGGTTATTTTTAAGTAGAATGCATGAGCCACCTCTGCGTTGGTTTGGTCTAGAAAAGCATGCTACTAGTCTGTAGTTGTCTACTTTTAGATTACACTCTGTACCGCGCTTCATGAATGTTTCAGTTAAACATATGATATAAATGTCACCCATATCTTTATTCAATTCAGTAATAGCTGCGGAAAGTATTTCTTGTTTGCTTAGTAACCCGGCAATATTTTGGTGCAATAAAGTTATAGTTTTATAGTTGTCTTTATTAACGAAAAAGCGTCTTACCTGGGCTACGGTTTACTAATGTTTGCCATAATTTAAAATGCCATAATTTCATTAGAAATAACGCTTCAGTTGCCATAATCATGAAATTACGTAAAATTACTTTCACTAATTCCATTGGTCATAATCCGACAAGTGTGATAATAATTTAAATCCATAAATGTATTTTGCTATAATGTTCGTTTTCAATAATGCCATTTTCCATATTTTTTATTCACCATAATATAAACAAAGATAATTTAGTACAAGCGCCTGCAATTTTTATGTTAGTGAGTAAGTTAATATATTTTTTGCTATTAACATAAGGTTGATGGAGCCCTGTTTCGCAGGGCTCCTATTTTCGGATTAGGGTTCAAAAGAGAACCTAACATAACCTATTTAGTTACTTATTACAGTCGCACCTAACCCTAGGTACTCGAAAGCAATGACGCACAAATTTGACATTAGCTGTCTATATAATTCATACAAGATGGCGGTTGCGTTTCGTTTCACGTTTTTCACATAAAACCTAAATATCGCTTTTATTGATTCCACTAGTTTAATAAACTGAGGTTGACGGAGCCCTGCTTGGCAGAACTCCTATTTTCGGGTTAAGGGTCAAAAGAGAACCTAACACAACCTATTTAGTTAATTTCACATAAAACCTAAAATTACGTTCCGTTTTGCATATTTGAATGAAGAATTTTTAGAAATTATTTAAAAATATTTAGACGCAACTCCGGCAGCCAAAATTACTTTTAGGGGATAAAAAGTAACTCCCTTAAGCCCCCTACTCCACCAATACTCTAAAATTCGGGTGACTCGTTTCGAAACCCAACCCCAGATTTTTTATTCACAATTAAACCTAAAACAAAAAGGCAGCGATAGCCGAGTGGATATACCAATGGACTGCCATGCAGAGGGTATCGAGTTCAAACCCACGGCGCGCACCGATGACTTTTCGGAGTTATGTGCGTATTGAATTGTTAATTATCGCTTGTCCCGTGCCTCGGAGAGCACGTTAAGCCGTCGGTCCCGGTTGTCATGAAGATCTTTGACAGTCGTTACAGGGTGTCAGTACCTTCTAAATAAACTGACACTAGTCTAAACCATGGAATATCGCTATCCCTTCGGGTTGCGGAGGTCAGACAGGCAGTCGCTCTGTGGAAAAGCTAATATTCAGCCAAATCCGGTTGGACTAGTAAGCGGACCCCAGATTGAAACTGGGATAACGCTAAGAGAAAGAAGAGAATTAAACCTAAAACTAAACTTCATATGGCGTCTACTAACTCCTACTTCTGGGTGGTTCAAAAAAAAAACCACGAATACTAAGGCGGGAGCTCCGCTTCGCTTCGCTCCCGCCTTAGTCTTCTAACCTAACCTATCCGAGTGGGATTGCACTGAGTCGGGGTGTTAACGATAATTAATTTCGACCTAACAATATTATGTATTATTTTCATAATTATATCAAATTTTGATTATGTCAAGAGTCGATTATGAGATGTGTTACTTATGGAAACTAATTATTATGATATATGTTGTTATAGAAAGTCATTTTATGGCAAATAAAAGTTATCACTGTTGAGTTATTAAGGCAAACGTTATTAGTATAAATGATAACAGTGCAAGTAAATATTATGATCAGGGATGATTATGGCAAACAATATTAGTGCAAATGAATTTATGGAAAACGAGAGAATACCCTGGGCTACAGATACTTTTTAGGTCCTCACAGCGTTTGGCGCTAAAGTATGAGGTTTTTTTTTGAGGTTTTAAATTTTCGTTTGCACAGTTTTGTTTGTTATTATCGACATATTATTCGATTTAGTCGGTTGGAGCTTATACCTAGCTAAATTAGTCTTAATTTTGCTTATAATTTCACTATCGTAACAGTAACTTTCAATTTCGAACTTTATTTTAGAATTTAGGTTGTATATGATGAGTTTTATTACTGTACGAATGTGTAGGCTTGGGTATTTTCAGGTATTTACAATTTTTATAGTTACGTGATTACAATTCTAAGTTATTATTAATCATGTTTTCATTTAGGTAAGGGTTATGTTGTACATTAATGACAAATAGTGAATGACAGCGCAACTTAAACAAAACATTACATAGTTCTGTTCAGAAATTAGTATGTAGGGGTACATGTCATTTGATCCCACGGCTAGCAGGATGATATCGTTTGGATTGAGACCACTTAAAAATGTATCTGTGCAACTCTTAAGAACTTGCGTGCTCGTGGCATTTGGCTTGATAAAAGACATAACCAGGTAGTCACTTAGTTTCGTAAATGTCTGCGCTAATCCTTTGACTTGCTGGTCTCCAAACACATAGATTCGGCGTTTTGCTTCAGTTGGGGACGTCTTCGTTTCGGTGTCCGTTTGTACAGTGCTTGTGAACCGTTCATGTTCCGCTTGCTCGGGTTGACAGAGGTCTCCACTTATCTTGCGAGGGCTGGAATCACGTGAACGAAGGTTCTGGTTTTCTAAAAATAATTCTTCAGTATTGGGATTTTTCTTGGGCGGCGAATTTGAATTTTTCTTGGCCGGCGAATTGGTTGTGGTCTTACTTAATGTTGCAGTGCTCTCATCCTGGGGGCTTGCTTCCAGAGTAAGACGTCGTTTACTACTGGTTCTTCGCTTTGTTACAGTTTTACGTAAGGATGTTACAGGACTTTGACAAAGTTGTTTCAGAGTATAAATCTCCTTGTTTAGTTGCTTTATCTGGGTTTTTAGATCGGTGTTTTCTAAAATCATATTTTCGAACTCGTTTTGTGTGCTTTCGAGGTTTATTTTGAGGCCATCCATTTCCGTCTTCAATTCTGATATTACGTTTGGATCTGGAGTAAAATTTTTCATGTCTATACTATTTCCGAACAGATCCTCTTTTCGACGTCTCAAAGTAATATTTGTTGTATTCATTTTTGTCTATGACCTTTCAAGTCGTGAATTGAGTTCTGGCTAGTTACATTAGCTTATCTATGGTTTATTAAGGCGTAATGCTAAATAGTGATATAATTTCGCTGGAACGCAACGCACTTCGGTTCGTGTGTTTGATGTTGGTAGCACTGTATGATACGGAGTTTGATTGTTTTGAACGATGATAACGAAATATTTTCTTGGGTTTACGCGAATGTTACACATTGAAATTTAACTACAGTTTACGGATTTTATCGCGTTATATTGGTTTCACTTGTTATTACATTTAAACCGAATGATCTAGAAACTACATTTTTATTACTAGCCAACGTTTCGAATTCTTTACAGGATTCATGTTCACGGCAGACTGAGGTGGTGTTTGTCTTTGTCTTGAATTTAAAAGTTATCTCAAAGTACCCGAACATTTTTCAACTATTGGTGTTACTATCTACGCAGAATGTGCTCACTGTGTCTTGATGTCTTCTGGTGACTTTGTCCTTCTTGGGTTTCATTAGCCTGATAACAGGGTCCCAAGCTGGAGGAACATTCCAACCATCTTCCCTATTGAAATTAGGATGTTTTTTAACATCATTGACATCAAGACACAGTGAGCACATTCTGCGTAGATAGTAACACCAATAGTTGAAAAATGTTCGGGTACTTTGAGATAACTTTTAAATTCAAGACAAAGACAAATACCACCTCAGTCTGCCGTGAACATGAATCCTGTAAAGAATTCGAAACGTTGGCTAGTAATAAAAATGTAGTTTCTAGATCATTCGGTTTAAATGTAATAACAAGTGAAACCAATATAACGCGATAAAATCCGTAAACTGTAGTTTAATTTCAAGATGATAACGAATTTTATCAGCAATTTTTATTATTTAGGTTTAATTATCAATTACTGGCCAGTTTTTAGGATGAGTGTTTTATAAGTTATACCACAACGGGACCACTATTCATTTATCACTTTATATTAGTCACCTGTACACTGTTTATTGGTTTCCTATCTACCCGTGGAAACTTGTAATTCACCTTCTCCTGTGTGTAACATTCGTTACATATTTGTAAGTTAAGTAATTTTTGTCACCTAGCTGTAAGTTTCCCTAATATTGTAAAAATAAAATAAATTAAAATAAAATAAAATAAAATAAAATAAAATAAAATAAAATAAAATAAAATAAAATAAAATAAAATAAAATAAAATAAAATAAAATAAAATAAAATAAAATAAAATAAAATAAAATAAAATAAAATAAAATAAAATAAAATAAAATAAAATAAAATAAAATAAAATAAAATAAAATAAAATAAAATAAAATAAAATAAAATAAAATAAAATAAAATAAAATAAAATAAAATAAAATAAAATAAAATAAAATAAAATAAAATAAAATAAAATAAAATAAACTATTAATAGTCACTGTGATTTACTATAGTTGGAGTCCACTTATACACTTTTATTTATTAATAGAAATTGAATTACGGAGCTAGTGTTTACATCGCGGGGTTGCCAACCCACAAACTTGAGCTCGATATAATAAAGTTGTGAGTTAAGTAAGACATCTTTCAAATTCATGTCCTTTCAATTGTCAAAGGAGTCCTTTGACTATAAAGATGTCAATATAACTGTTTTAATAAAAGCAATATTACATAAATCATTCAAGCATAATGTATTAAATATAAATAAAGTACTCGCATAAAGGTTATCTACGTTTTTATTCGAGTATAATCTCAATAGGCTGATTATGAAGTTTTTATAAAAGTTAGTATAGAAACTGACTATACTTAATTTTATAAAAATTCGTCATCTTTATTTATTTAAGCATTTATTTTGCAATATGCTTATTTGCATTGATATCATTATCAGCCTGGATATAAGCCACTCGATTTACGGCCCTCTTTTTTAGCCAGTATATGTAAATAATATAAATATAATAATGTATACTTATTCACAATTCTACAAACTTCACTGAAGTTTTAGAAGCCAGTACAAAAAGTTCATGCGAACGCATGAACTTTAACAAGTATTATACTGAATCTAAAACAGAGTTATATCCTCTCTGTACCAGCTACTCTCAATATCATTCTCCCTAACTTATTTTCCCTTTAATTCAATCCTTTTTATTGCTCCGCGCTCAATAATATCTCAATAGTAATATACTTAATCCCAGACGTTTTCAGGATCAAAGCTTTGAACAAAAAAGCGTACGTTTCCCCGGCTTCCCACTTAGAGCAGTCATAAATATTCCGTTATTTAATATCTTCGCAAAGTAAGGTATATTTATTCATCGGTCACTTTTATAGAGTACAACCGCAGCAGTATTCTAATAGCTCGAATGAAACAAGGGTACTGATTTAAATCCTTTGTGTAATTTAATATTTTCGGAGGTCGTAAAAGCGGTGTCAAACTTAAGTTAACTGAAGGGTCCTAGACATAATACCGAAAATATAAGAGACGATACAACTAAATATAAATAGCTACTTGTAGATGTGTTTGGAGTTGTCTAATTGAGATTCAGGTCAAGTGCTTACTTAGAGAAGCGTCTTGATTGTCTAATCCTGCGATGTACTTCCATTTAGTATTCTATAGAGCAATGAAAATGTTGACGCGATAAAGGGGCGGTTACACTGGCTCGTTTAATACGCTTCAACTATGCTAAATTCTATTTGTAATGAAAAAGCTCGATGTTATATGTTCAACGCTTCTGAATTTATGATTGTTTGAGAGAAACATAATGTTAAATATTCAAATTTTATTTTAGTACTTTGTATTTTTACTACTTTTAGGGGTGTTATAATACAAATTATTCATGACAGATATATCTCTCTATAATCATGAAAACAGCTGCTTAGAATTTTGTGTTCTAATTTTGTATTCAATAATATACAGTTATAATCACTTCACGCGGCTAAGACCTAATAATATGTGCTAATGTGTGTAGATATAATATCTTTATTGTAAATATTTCAATATCTGTACAAAAAGAGTAGTCTGTATCACCTGAGCAACAAAGATCTTAGCTATGAGCACGATGATTCGTCCATAATATGTATGTATAAGAATATATAAGTACATAATTATGTTAGTCAGCAGTTTCAAATCATACGTGGATTGTCCTTGGATATAAACTAGGTATTGTTCGAGATCCAAATTACTTATTATTTGTATAACATTTATTCTTTAAATATTATACGATTCTATTCCTAGTGCACGCGCCGGCACCGCATACTTGCATGCGCCCCTAGCGATCGCCACCTAATATATCTCCCCCGTTGACTCGCCTTATTTATTACGAGAACTTTATCTCGATCGAGTTGCTCTGATTGTTTCTTTCAACGTAGATATGTGTGAACTTTACTGGAAGTGAAAGATTAGACTTTGAATATGGTCCGTTTTCTGAGAAATGTTGCTAGATTGCGGTAATAGATTTTAGTAGTTATGTGATAGGCGAAACGTTTTATTGAAATTAATATCCCTCCTTTGGATTAAGACTTCGTGTGTATTGGCCGCATTTTAGCAGGCACTCAGTCTTTATAGATATTATTTAACAAGAACATTTTACGAAGATAAATTATTTATTTTAAACAGTTTATTTGCCGGGTGGTTTAATAATATTTTTGCTATAAAAGGTTGATTGTATACGAAGAAGTATCCATTTTTTTATATACATTGAACATAAGCCCTCATAATCATCATCATCGAGATCATTAGCAGTGTTTATACTGTCCCGCAGTTGGGCACGGGTCTCACTATGAGATGGGTGAGGCCATACTCATAACTAAAATAGAGCAGTATTTTTTTAATCCAGTTAATAAGCTTTCAAATTTCGTTACCACAATATGTTTTCTTACTATATCTTCTTCTTCTTTCAGTGCCTCTCCAGCTAGTGGAGGTTGGCCATTAGCTCCGTGTACTACTCCTTGTCTTTAGCGAGACGGAACAGCTCGGCAACGCTCGCGATCCCCGTCCACTCCCTGATGTTGCGGAGCCAGGATTTCTTTCTTCGCCCGACCTTTCTCTTTCTAGCGACTTTGTCCGTCATTATGAGTTGATTTACAGTATAATATACATAAATCATTATCAAAGTTATTTCAAGTTGTCAAATGATCAAAAGGTCTCGACTTTCTCGACACCTTTTGATCATTTCATTCACCCGAGTGACGCGTACCCGAACACACGCTCAGTTTGCATCAAAATCGTTCGCCCTACCTACCTAAATCGTGGAAGAAATTAATTGGGCTGTGTGCGCCGAGCGGTTAACCGATGGTGCTCCGTATGTAACCAGGACTTGCACTTACACTGTGCTGGAATAACATAGAATGGTTATCGCAGACTAGGAGAGCGGAAATATACGTGGCGCTGTGGAAAATGCAAACAGTGTACTACTAGTAAACTACCCTCTTCACCCAGATTGGAGACGGATTCACAGATCCTGAGAGAAATAAAAGCCCTATCCGACAAGCTGATACCGTTGGATTTATTAAAAGATGAAATCGTGGCACTAGGAACGGAGCTTGCTAGCATCAAAGCTTTACTGAATGACACAAACAAAGAACTCTCCGAATTCAATGCCAAGTTTCAAGAAATAGAACAGCGTCTATTAGTCGTCGAGAAAGCTCAAACGCAATTCGAAACTATACAATCCCGGCTCGATAAGCTAGAAGAAGAGTCACAGTCCAACGAGCAGTGGTCTAGGATGAATAACGTGGAGATTAAAGGCGTACCACAAGTGAACAATGAGAATCTTTTCAATACTTTGTCTTCTCTTGCATTTAAAGTACAATATCCTGTAGCTTAATCACAAATCAACTTCATAATTAGAGTGCCAACGCGAGAAAAGGATCGTGTGAAGCCCATTATTATATCTGTCTGCAATCGTTACGTAATGGAAAACTTTGTCGCCACCGCTAGACATGCAACAAAAACCTGTCCACTCACAACAGGATTGATGGGCTACCGCACATAATAAGAATCTCCTCTCAAAAGTGAAGAAAGCAGCTCAATAGGCAAATTTTCGATACATTTGGATAAAACACGCCAAGATACACGCAAGAAAAACAGATACATCTCATGTTATTATAGTCAGAACAGTGAAAGACCTAACGAAAATTGCGTAAAACGAAATCTGCTATGTTTTAATGTAGTAAACACTGCTTACTTTATAATCAGTGAACGGAAAGGTATATTTATTAGCTTGCAGCTTGAATATCATTGTTCCAGATGTTTTGTATGTATTTTCTACCTTGCACTGTGTCCTGCCACAGTGTTAATTATTATATTTATTAATAGTTACTATTTCAAATGTAATCATACTGCGATGCTATTAACGCGTAATTTTACAGATTACTTATTACCATTTAAGATCTATCGTTGCATACTTATATCTTATTATATTATTATGTATCGGGCTTCTACTCAAAAGTTGTTATTTCGTAGTTATAACGCGTTTGTTTATTATCACTGTGTCTTACCGCGCTTATTCTGTGACGATACATTTTTACCATCTACCTGCGACCGCTCGATTTTTTGTAGCGTACAATTTTATTATTTGTTTCTGCCGTTACAAAACATACATTACGTTATATTCATTATTAACACAGTTATAATTCTGAGATTAAATGTCAGTTCTTAACATATACTACCAAAATGTACCCGGACTACGTACAAAAACGCGTAGCTTCTTTAGGAATTTGTGTTTAAACTCGTACGATGTCATAGTTCTTACAGAGACGTGGCTCGAAGATAGTGTTAGCGATAGCGAGTTGTTTGATAAACGTTATTTGTTAATGCATTGGGACCGCAATTGTAATCATACGTGTCAGACCCGAGGGGGTGGTGTCCTGATAGCAGTGAGAAGTGATTTAAATGTCGTGGAGAGGTTGGACTGGCGTAGCAGTGCTGTGAATATTTTTTTACAATAACCTTGAAGAGGTCGAGATCTGTGCTTGCATACATTTGTAGGGAAAATTTAGGTAATTCATACAGTGACCAGTTGCGTAATTTCACAACTAGACTCAATAGTATAATGTTATCGCACCCACTCCAAAAATTCGTGTTGATTGGAGATTTAAATTTTGGTAGTCAGGTAGATTGGGCTTCCAATGGGGATGGTGTTACCCTGACTTACTACCTGTTGATAACTGTGGCCAAAACCTTACTGACTTCTTAGATACCACGCATGCATGTAGCTTATCTCAATATAATGGTATACGAAATATTAATGGGCGACTATTGGACCTAGTTTTTTCTAACGGCGGTGTAATTGTTCAAAAATGTAATGAACCACTGTCGGATCCTATAGATACACACCATTATCCTCTCAGCATACAGGCAGATTTCATAGCAATACATTCACTAAAAGATAGAAAGATTACTAAATATCTCTTTCAGAAAGGAAACTATGATGACATACATGCGCGCTCGGTCAGGTTGATTGGGCTAAATTATTAAGCATAGGGCCATTAGGTCAGGCAGTTACCCAATTTTACAATATATTGTACGATCTTAGAGACAAATTCATTCCTATTAAGTCCGTAAGGCATTCATCACACCCTGCCTGGTACAGTGAAGTTCTCATAAAAGTATTAAAGGAGAAAATAAATACAAATACCACCGAAAATATAAGCTGTATGGTAATTTAAATGACTTCAATTCTTTTTGTGTACTGCGTAACAGGGCAGTTACTTTAGAACAAGATTGTTACAAAAGCTACATTGAGCGTATTGAATTAGCAATTACAACCAATCCAAAATTATTTTGATCATACATTAAAAGTCAAAAAAATACATAATCATTACCTAACGAGCCGCACTATCATGATAAATCAGCTACTATCTGTAACTTGTTAGCAAAGTATTTTAAAACAACATTTCAAGAGCTCGATCCCACAGACACCAATGATTTGCCTTTAAGTGCGGGATGCCCCAACGCAAATTACATTAGTAACATAGAAGTATCTAAAGATAATGTTCTTAAATTACTAAAGTTGCTGGACTTATCTAAATCGGGAGGCCCTGATATGATACCCCCTATTTTCATCGTGGAATGTGCTGATGGTTTGCTGACACCAGTCACTATTCTTTTTAAGCGATCACTTTCGGAGGGAACCGTGGCGCGTCTTAGGAAGTCTGCTTTCATCACACCTGTTCTAAAAAGGGTGACAAAACTAATGTTGAAAACTATCGTCCTATATCAAAGCTTTGTCTTTTCTCCAAAATATTAGAACGTATTGTGTACACAGATGTTTATACTGCTGTTCAAAACAATTTTGGGGAAGAGCAGAACGGTTTTCTTCGTGGGCGGTCCACCACCTCCAATCTTATCTTGGCATCCAATTACATACTGAATGCCATGGAACAGCGCGCGCAGGTAGATGTAGTATACACAGATTATAAAAAATATTTTGACCGTATATGATCATCAAGTGCTTTTACACAAACTCCTGCTCGCATACATGGTGACCTATACCGATGGTTCTCCTCATTTATTGAGAAGCGAACTCAGGCTATAGTAATGTATGGTTACACATCATGTTGGCATTCTATCCCTTCTGGAGTTCCTCAAGGTTCGCTTTTGGGTCCTTCTTTGTTCATTCTGTTTATTACTGACGTCAAAAGTTGTTTTTAAAACTCATACATCTTACTATATACAGATGATTTGAAAATCTTAAAACCTATACGTAATCTTGACGACACAAAGAAACTCCAAGAAGATCTTGATAGATTTGCAAGCTACTGCTTTCGTAACAAGCTACAATTGATTTTAGCTTAATGCTGTTACATAAGCTTCACAAGTCAATACAAATATATAGGCGTTGGATATACACTAGATACACCAACCATCTGTAGAGTAGCTCACATTAGGGACCTAGGAGTGATCCACGATAGCAAACTCTTATACGACAAATATATAGACTACATAGTTAATAAATCAACGAAATCTGTAGATTTTGTTATTAGATCATCAGCTTGCTTTCAATTTCTGAAAACCGTAAAAGTGCTATGTTGTTCCTATGTGCACAGCCACCTAGAATACGCATCTCAGGTATGGAACCCGCAGTACCAAATACATAAAGATCGTATAGAAAGTATCCAAAAGAAATTTATGCACTACTTAGATTATAAGGCACACCATTATTTACCCAATTATATATCTTGATGCAAACATTACCACTTCCTTCCTCTAGAATACAGGCGTAACGTCAGCGACATATGCTATTTGGTTAACATAGCAAACGGCTCCGTGGACTATCCGGAGCTTCTTTCTAATATAAGATTACGAACCAACTATCTCGGTATTAGGCAACGACCCATTCTTGACACACCTTTTGCTTCTACTAATTACAAACAAATCACGTTTCCCATACGTAGTGCAAGAAATTTTATCAAGGTAGCATCGCAGTTAGTACTCGACCTATTCTTTACTAGCTCAACTTTGATCAAGAAGCGTATGGGGGAGGTATTCTTCAGTGACAACCTGACTAGCGTCGCTGGAGAGCACAACATCGCGCACTTACAACACAGCGTAGTAAGTGTTCAAGCTGCAAGAACTTTTCGTTTCGTTTTCGATTTATTTTTGTGTAAATTATTAATTTTCTATACTTACCTATCCTTCTGTCACAGTGCATTGTTAAATATTTTTTCTTTTTAATTATTGTTTTGCATTTCTCCTTTTGTTTATATTCAACTGTGTCTCAAAATAAAACCCTATATGTGAGGGCTTGTAATTAGCAAATTAGACCCTTATTGATGTAAATTATAAGATCATTTGTCAGCCTTCCTAAAATTACTAAATAAATAAATTTGACAAGCAAGCAGATCAGAACATGATCTCTGGCAAACAGTTATAAATACGTGACAGGTGGAGCATATTAGATATGAATTATTGTATCAAAGAACTCGCATATCTCATTGTTTTTTAGATTTCTCCTTGGGAGCAAAGAATTTATTCGTTCTTATTCACGTTAGAATCTTTCAGATTTAAACTAGACAGTTAGTCTGTCTAGTTTAAATCTGAAAGATTCTCATATTTAGGAAGAGATTTTTCTTGTTATATTAATTTATTCAAATATTTGTGAAAAGTAAATCGTACGATGACGAAGACTATCAACACGGTGCCATCTATTGGATACGACTAAAAAAATACAAGTTCTCAAGCACATCAATTGGATCACAGTCCTCCAGGCATGTCACAGCCTGGTCAGAAAATCCTCCCTCTAGTTGGAGAAACATCACTCATTTCTTCCTCAGTATCCTCCTTAAAATCACATTATCTATTTATGAAACCACTGTATGTTACCGCATTGATACAAATGGACAGGATGCGGCCGGCACTTCATTTTATAATCTTTATACATATATTATATATTCTTGTGTGCGTGTGCTATCCCTTCTCACTCATCCCACTCCTCATCCTATCCCTTTTCCCGACCCCAAGGGGTGACAACGCACTTGTGACTTCTGTGGTGTTGGTTGTGTCTATGGGAGGCGGTAATTGCTTACCGTCAGACGATCCATCTGCTCGTTTGCCGCCTATTACTATAAAAAAAAACTGCGGTTCAGACTCTTTGACCTATATTTCTTTCTTTCTCTCTTTAGATGTGACAATGTATATATTCCAGTATTCCAGCAAAATACGGAAAAGGATTAAATAAAAAAATAAGTTTAAAAACGAACGGCCATTTCAAAATTCGATCCATACCCATGTAGAGTAGTAGTAGTATTTTGAGATTCGAGATTCGTGTTTGACATATTTTGTATGGAGCTTATCCGCTTAACCTCTCACCATTTTTAAGTGCTTACTCAGCATCGACAAATTTCAAGTGCGCGCCGCCACTTAAAGACGGGCGCGCTCAATTAATTAGTTTTTGTTCGATTTTTAATAACGTCAGAGGAGTGGTATTTAATTTTCTGCAACCTAATGAATGACTCATTCTAATGGTACAAAACAAATTATGTTTGAATGAAATGTTTACTTTATGCAAGCGGTCGTAACGTAAACAATGTCGTCTTTAACGACTTACTCGACACTTTTGTTTATCATAATAAAAGTATTAGCTGAATCTTGTTTGCTGTTGTTATTTCATGTACCTGGTGATATTATCTATGTAATAAAATAAAGTTATAGCAATACTTGCAGAAAATTATTTAGATGTAAGCATTTGAAAAAAAAAATATTTCGCTGACTTTGCATTCCGCGCGCGGGGCGTAATTATGGATTAAAAACATCATTGTAAACAAAATATGTAATTATATATCATATTTTTATTTTTTATTTTACATTAACTGATTACTTATGAAGTTACAGCAAAAAATAAATAAATACTGTATATTACTTTAATTATAGACAAAAAATTATCGTAACAACGGCATTTTTTTTATTTTATGTAAAAAAGCTTAAATACATATGTATGTATATAAGGTTACATTTATGCGTTGTTTTATTTTTTATTATGAGTATATAAATATACCTTTGATAAAATATATAAAACTCTATTATTTATGAGATATTAGTTATCGAAAATTATGGCGGGAACTTCAGTTTTTTTGGCGGGAAAAAGTAAACAACTGTGCAGCTTCCAATAAAAATAATTCTTATCAGATTCTTGTCAGAATTGGTTTTTATACTTGGAAATCTAGTTGGAAAGAAAATTATCTAGGTTTGAATCTGATATATAACATAAAACGGTATTTTTAAAAATAAAATATGAAAATTGGCGCCAATTAAAAAGAAATCTTTGTTTAATTTTTTATGTTTAATATAAAAATGCTTCTTTTCATTATATTTATGTCCTCTAAAAGTAAATTTGGACGTCAGCATGCACGAGATTAGTGTGGCTCTCAAACAGCTTAAAAACAACAAGGCGCCGGGTGATGACGGAATTACGAGCGAGCTTCTGAAGGTACACCCGCTAGAGAAGCCCTTTGGAAGCTATTTAATGCCGTCATTCTCGAGGGTAAAACGCCACAGGCGTGGCACAGAGGTGTGATAGTGCTTTTCTTTAAGAAAGGGGATAAAACCCTCTTAAAGAACTACAGACCCATCACACTTCTGAGCCACGTCTACAAGCTGTTTTCGAGGGTCATCACGAATTGTCTCGAGAGCAAGCTAGACGACTGCCAGCCTCCCGAACAAGCCGGTTTCCGTAAAGGCTATAGTACCATAGACCACATACATACGCTGCGGCAGGTTATACAGAAGTCCAAGGAGTATAACCAGCCCCTATGCTTGGCGTTTGTGGACTATGAGAAAGCCTTCGATTCGATTGAAACCTGGGCGGTGCTACAGTCTCTCCAACGGTGCCGGATTGACTACCGATATATCGAAGTGCTGAAGTGTTTGTATGAAAACGCCGCTATGTCAGTCCGCCTCCAGGATCAGAGTTCGAAACCTATTCAACTCCAGCGAGGGGTGAGACATGGGGATATCATATCCCCGAAACTGTTTACCACTGCGCTGGAGGATGTAAGACCTAGGCACAATGCTAGATGGCCTCTGTAGAGTCTCCCAACAAGTAGGTCTTAAGATGAACATGGACAAGACGAAAATCATGTCGAACGTCCATGTTGTACCTGCTCCTATTCAGGTTGGGAACTCTAAGCTCGAAGTTGTCGACAAGTATATCTACCTGGGACAAGTAGTCCAATTAGGTAGGTCCAACTTCGAGAAGGAGGTCAATCGTCGAATCCAACTCGGTTGGGCAGCGTTCGGGAAGCTACGACATATATTCTCGTCCGATATCCCGCAATGTCTCAAGACGAAAGTCTTTGACCAGTGTGTGTTGCCAGTGATGACTTACGGATCAGAGACGTGGTCGCTCACTATGGGCCTTATCAGAAGGCTCAAGGTCACTCAGAGGGCGATGGAGAGAGCTATGCTTGGAGTTTCCCTGCGAGATTGAATCAGAAATGAGGAGATCCGCAGTAGAACCAAGGTCGCCGACATAGCTCACCGGATAGCCAAGCTGAAGTGGCAGTGGGCAGGGCACATAGCTCGAAGAACCGATGGCCGTTGGGGCAGAAAGGTTCTGGAGTGGCGGCCACGTACCGGACGACGCAGCAGAGGTAGGCCCCCCGCAAGGTGGACCGACGATCTCGTCAAGATCGCGGGAGGCAGTTCGATGCGGGCGGCTCAAGACCGGTCTGTGTCGAGACCCTTGGGGGAGGCCTATGTCCAGCAGTGGACGTCGTTTGGCTAATATGATGAAAAATAAATTAAATAACCTTTCTAACTGTGTATAATACTTATATACCTCCCATAATAAAAAACGACGAGAAAAAGGAATATGTCAGAAATATAAAATCGCGCTCAAAAATGGCGGGAAAAAATGTTTAATTTTCACTTTATACTGCCCTTGCGTGGGCTTCAACCATATTATATGGTTTTAATTTATATCATTGGAAAGTTCATTTAATTTCGCGTCAATTGATATGCAACGTACCACAATCGGTTAAGTTTTCCGAGTTCCACAAACAGGTTAGTGCGCAGCGGAAAAGCGTGGGAAAAATGACAGTTTACGCGCTCATCTGTTTTTGCAAAAAGGGAAATTAGTCACTTGTGTGCGGTCAAGCGGTTATGTCAAAAATAAACCTAAAATCTACAGATCTATTTATAGATCGTATATTTTTTAATCCGACTACGTAAAAAAGGGGGTTAATAAAAAAATACATCAAAATCGGTCCAGTCGTTTAGGAGGAGTTCAGTGATGTCACTGAACTCCTCCTTCTTGTGTGCGTGTGTATGTACACACGCACACAAGAATATATAATATATGTATAAAGATTATAAAATGAAGTGCCGGCCGCATCCTGTCCATTTGTATCAATGCGGTAACATACAGTGGTTTCATAAATAGATACTGTGATTTTAAGGAGGGTATTGAGGAAGAAAGGAGTGATGTTTCTCCAACTAGAGGGAGGATTTTCTGACCAGGCTCTGAGGCATGCCTGGAGGACTGTAGTCCAATTGATGTACTTGAAAACTTGTATAAATACTGTTCGCGTGTGAAAGCTTCGCTTGCGCGATTTTGTTTTTTTTTTTGTCGTATCCAATAGATGTCACCGTGTTGATAGTCTTCGTCGTCGTACGATTTACTTTTCACAAGTATTTGAATAAATTAATATAACAAGAAAAATCTCTTCCTACACATACATACATATCGTCACGCCTTTTATCCCCGAAGGGGTAGGCAGAGGTGTATTTCTACACCCACTTTTCGCCAGATATACTTTATACGATATACTTTTTTTTGAGAATTTCGTGACAGAAAAACCCAATAACACTGCCCGACCCAGGAATCGAACCCGAGACCTCCCGATCCCACGCGCACATTTATGCCGCGAGACCAATGAGGCAGTCGTATAGGGTTTGATGTCGAGTTTTCCGTCTCTATGCAAAGATGGTATTTGCATCGTGTTATCCCTTAGTCGCCTCTTACGACACCCACGGGAAGATAGGGGGTGGTGACACTTGTATTCTATGCCGTCAACCACACGGCATCCTAAATACGTGAATCTTTCAGATTTAAACTAGACAGACTAACTGTCTAGTTTAAATCTGAAAAATCCACCCTCTAGTTCGAGAAACATCACTCCTTTCTTCCTCAATACCCTCCTTAAAATCACACTATCTATTTATGACACCACTGTATGTTACCGCATTGATACAAATGGACAGGATGCGGCCGGCACTTCATCTTATAATCTTTATACATATTTTATATATTCTTGTGTGCGTGTGTATGTCACTGAACTCCTCCTAAATGACTGGACCGATTTTGACGTATTTATTTTTATTTTACCCCCTTTTTTACGTAGTCGGATTAAACAATATACGATCTATAGATAGATCTGTAGATTTTAGATTCGTTTTTGACATAAGCTCCATACAAATATGTCAAACACGAATCTCGAATCTCAAAATCCATGAATCGATCGAATATTGAAAATGGCCGTTAGTTTTTAAACTTATTTTTTTATTTAATCATTTTCCGTATCTTGGCGGGGATACTGGAATATATACATTGTCACATATAAAGAGAGAAAGAAAGAAATATAGGTAACCCAAAGAGTCTGAACCGCACGTTTTTTTTATAGTAATAGGCGGCACACGAGCAGACGGATCGTCTGATGGTAAGCAATTACCGCCGCCCATAGACACAAGCAACATCACAGGAGTCACAAGTGCGTTGCCACCTCTTGGGGTCGGGAAAAGGGATAGGATGAGGAGGGAGATGTGTGAGAAGAAACGGGATATAGGACCTCCAGCACTCTCACTCTCCGAACGAAACGCAACACTTTAAGTTACTGTTACTTTACGTCGATTTTCTGTTAGAGGGTAGTACTTACCCGGTCGAGCCGGCCCATTCTTGCTGAAATCAGTAAGGCTTACCTGTAAAAATAAAATGAACACCTGTAAAAATTGTAAGTACGACCGCGTTTTAAACTTATATTTTGACTCAAACAGTATGTATAATATATGTACATTTTTATAATGTGCTCACCAATACCTTTCTTTTGATACCAAACACGTAATGATTATCTCAGTAAAATTATTTGCCCTTTGTGCATTACCTGTTAATCACAATTTCTATATGTATTTCCGATTGATGTACAATAAAGAATATTTTATTATTATTTTCTTTATTTCATATTTCTCTCATAAAATATTAACACATTTTTAAATATATGATATATAAAAAAATACATTTAAAAATATAATAATATCCTATGGAAACCCACCAGTGTCGGGAACAGGCTCCAAGCTACTGGTGGTTAGGGCTCGAGAGAAAGAAACCTCCTCACTATGCGTGCCGTGTCCAGCAGTACTGCCTTCTGTATCTGGCCCCTGACCCAAGGTTCCAACGCGAGCCTCCTAAGATGTTGGGCGAGGCTCTTGGGTATTATTTTTTTTTTTTTGAGGTTAGGATCTGAGGTATTTAATCCGTAATAGGAAATTTAGACAAAATTTATATAGTCTATGTCACCGGGCCATTTTTACAAATCTTTTGACACCTCTTTTATTAAAATCAGTTCAGTGGTTTGGGCGCTACAGTGGAACATACATACATAAATACTTACATACATAGATTTCCAAAAACATTACCCTTCCTTTTGGCTTCGCCGTAGTCGGATAATGAAGAAATTTAGTTTCGCAATTGTGTTTTGACTTTTGTCGCTGCCTGTACAGTATCACTAACAAACACTAAAGGGTATCAAGTAGCAGCTATAATAATTATTAATGTAATATTTCTGCGATGACGTCACGCAGCTAGAACACTATCGTATTACTGCAGTGTCTACTGAAGCCGAAGGCGATTCGATCATACGATAACAAGCTTAACTAAATTATATGTTAGCAGCTGCTTATAAATTATTATGTAATGAAGACTCTAATAAATAACCTGTTAGTGTAGGTGGTAGTAGGAGGGTATTCATATATTTTTAGCTATGTCAAAGATTTTTCAAAGAGTTTTATTTTCAGCGTGTTAAAATTATGCGAACAGATTATTGTTCGGTGGATTATAAATATCCATTAGCAGTCAGTGGACTATGAATGGCCGTCATGCATATTTTTATAAATAGTTAGAGGTCTATATCCAGCAGGGGCTGGATATAGGTCTCTACCAGTTTGCGTCAACATAGCATTGTGGGTCATCAATAGATAATAGCAATAGCTGGGTGCATTAATCAACATTAAACCCCAAAAAAACCAACCGCTAAATAACAAAAGCGATATTGGTTTCAGTATAGGCACAATAATAAAAGCTCTCTAAATTATTGAATGGGACACGTTCTGCTGTCCGAATAAAACGGCACAAACCACAATTAAATGCACATATTCCATTTGACGTAATATTCATAAATTACCACAATGTACTCTCGGACAATAGTTTGGCTCTCTTTGTGAAACATACCGCCCGTATCCTACGTAAAACTATATTTCTACGGAAGATGAGCGAGAGCATTGAAGCTGAGCGATGTGAGATGAACGCATTAAATGAGTCAAATTTTATTTTTCTAGGTTTGCTCACCGCAAGTGACATCATTCTAGTAGTTCTCCATACATCGCTCATCTGCCTTCCACATTTTTGTTGCATATGCAAGCTAAAGCAGTGTGCACAATAACGTAACTGACGTCCGCCGCTACTCGTTTAGTTTTATCATGAGTTTGAGACGATGTGCACACTGTCTAACAATCATGCACGAAGCCTGCTACAGTTGGTTTTGCATTTGTATAATCGTGTGCTCTTGAGCGTTGCGCCAATTTATAATTTAATCGAATTACGTAGCATCAGCGCTCCTTTCAGCATACATAGACTAAAGTGATGTCAGTGAAGACCTTAAGTTACCTACTTTTCAATACTCGAAGTTTGATGTATCTGTGCATTTGTATGAGGCATCGTAGCTTCTAAACGAATTGACAGATTATGATGCGGTTTTTCTTTATTGAAAATTGACGTGATCGAGCTGGATCCTACTTACAAATTTTAGAGATTTACGTTGGCGTTACTTATAATTTTCAATATTTTGTTTATTAGTTAATTTACGTCAGACAAAAAGACACAGCATACAAATGTATTAATACCTGTCTTACTCGCGATATTTAATTAATGAAAGGTATGTCAAAAGATGTATACAAATCTTGAAAGTTCTAAAATGACTATAAACAAATCACAGTTGTCACTATTGTTGGTAAATGTCGGATCGAAATCGAAATCTCACACCCAAAACCAATAGGACACCGTGCGAATAATCATAGAAATTTCCGAAGGTATTGTTACAAATTTTCCACCCGATTCGGTCGAATTGCACCGAGCCTGGACACGCTAACAAACGTACAAGCCCTTTCTAAACACGGGTATCTCATAAATAAAACAGTAACAAAGGGTGTCCTGTCCGACGACCGGTTGGCGCCGCGGGAGTGTAAGCGACTGCTACGCCGAAGGTCGCGGGTTCGATTCCCGCTCAAGTCAAACATTTGTGTGCTTGAACATGAATGTTTGTCTTGGTCTGGGTGTTTCTATGTATGATATGTATGTATTTACAAAAAAAAAAGGTATATATGTATGTTTATCCATTGTCTAGTACCCATAGTACAAGCTTCTGCTTAGTTTGGGACTAGATGGTGTTGTGTGAATGTAGTAGAATATTATTATTATTATTATTTTATAACATCTATTTTGATATTCCTTGTATATTCTTCTATATTTAATACTCATCTCATATAATAATATACTACACGTCTCAGGTAACAAAGACTACGCATTAAGGGTACAAACAAAGCTCTTATAAATGAAAATTAGCTGAAAAGCGTTCCGGTGTTCGTCACCTGCGCGCTGTGCGTTCGAGTGGAGAAATTAATATCCGGCCGGAGCCGCATCGTTTCCGGGTCAGCGCGCCCGTTTGCACCCATCCCCCTTTCGCCCCCTCTTGGGAGATCGAGGGGGGAGGGAGTAGCCGAAGGAGGATAATTAAACTGTTTCATTATGTCGGAGCGCTGAGATAAGGCGATCGGATGCAAATTTTTAAAACTTTAGCTTTATTACAGTCTGTTTTTATTCAGCGCTCGACGAGATTAAACGCCATAAACGCGCTTTGTACCAATAGACTAGTTTATGTTTAATAAGTAAAGCGTATTATGAATTTATCATTCACTTCTGGAGTGCCGAGTCTTGTGCTGCAACATTCAAAATCGTACCAGCATGGATTTGTATGGCGTGCCGAGCTGCGAGCCATTCACATGGCGATTTATTTGTTCGTCAACATGTCATTGATAATAGTATGATTGTGACCAACATGGTATCTTGAGACAAAGGTGAAATGCTCCTAGAGTCTTTGAACCTTTATTTACTCATGTGCTGTTATGACGTGCCGCCTGAAGTGACTCTATCCAGGTCGATGGATTTTAATAAATTATTTAGTAATTTTATTTGTGAATAGCAGTATTTTTCTTTCTAATTTTGAAGTTATGCCCTATAATCCCGCGATAACGTAGATGTAGTCACAAAATTAGAATAAGTCATCGTATTTCTTATATCCTCGCTACTCGACAGTAGACTGAGCGCTTACATGTTTTGTCATTCTACATGTAGGTTCCTGGACATCCCAATGCTCTTGATATAAGCAAGTGCTCTTAAAGCATCAAATCAAAATCATGTTTTATGTGTAGTCCAATCGTTTAATATCTAGCTGTACATTTTCAATGCCTCCGTGGTCCAGTGGATAGCGTATACGACTGCTGATCGAAGATCCCGGGTTCGATTCCCGGGTCGGGCAAAAGTGTTACTGGGTTTTTCCAAATTCTCAGTAGCAGCATGGAGTCTGGTAAGGTGCCCGGTATCTGCAATAGGCTCGCCCCCTTTTATGTGGCACCTTAATATTAATGACGAAATGTGGGTGTAATATTACACCTCCGCCTACCCCTTCGGGGATACAGGCGTGAGTCTATAAAAAATACATTTTCAATAGGTGATATATTTGTGCTAACTTACAAGGTACATACTTACATTATACTCACCTCTTATTGTTATAGAGTATTTCCTATGCAACAATTATCATTTTACAAGTAGTTATAATACGGTTAACAGCTACTAATATTATTTATTAGGGGATAGTCCTGCCTAGCTTTTAATTTATTTGATAATAGAGGATGCCCGCAGCTACCCCTCACCCTGCACATTTTATTTTAATTTGACCCTTTCTGCCCCAATCCGTGGGAATTTCGGCAATTCCTTTTTTAGTACACCCCTAAGGTCCCTAAGGAACATTTAAGTCAAGAATTTTATATACAGAGATGTCTTCGTATACGCCAATTCGTAATTATTTAGACGCTTAACATGGATAATAATCTCAATTCTGCTTTTTGCTCTTTCTCGTTATATCTGAATGACTTTTGATAACATATAGTATCCTCCATTACACTGTTATGAATCCTTTTAAACATTCTGCCCATTGATAATTGCCCAGTAATTGGATATTGGACTTTGAAAGAATTTGCTCGATTCCTCAAATGAAATGTGCTCATCCGATAATCTGGCGGATCAAATTAATTCCTATCGTAGATATCATCGTCTGATTTTATTCTCAGAGGTCGAATTTATAGCCAGCGTAGTTGTCAGTCTTATCTACGACTAATGCTCACTTAGAAATTAATGTTTATGATAGTAGTAGTAGTGATAGTACCCAATTGAAAACGTATTGTTGCAAAGAAATTTAGGAAGCATTGTAAAAGGTTAATTGTTTTTTGAGACATTATGCGAAGAACTCCTACAATAGATTTATCATTAGAAGTTGCCGATTCCTAAAAACTCAATGATAAATTCGCGACACAGCAAGCAGAAAATGATTTAGCAAGATAAAACCTTAAATCAAGGTCGCTAATTTCAAATTAAAATATTCGAACTTTTTTATAGGCGAATATCGACCAGACGGATCGCTTAATGAACGCAACAGAGGCTCAAGCACGAAATATTTACGAATTTGATAAGTAAATGTATCGAGTCCTCGATGACAGAATTAAAGCAGCCAGCACCAACCAATTTTGACATCTATCGTTTACTCGATGACTTTAGATTAGTACATAGCAAAGAAATATAACCTTATTAAGTCATAGAAGTAACACTAAAATAACAACAGCGGTTGCTATGATTGATATCTTCTTTCTTATGGCACATGCAGTATGATAGAAAGAGCTATCGATAGGTTTGGCAGCACGATCTTATAGCAGCAGTCTTATGGTAGCCAGACAGTAGACAAAACATAGAGTTAGGAAACCAAGTGTTGTTCGTAACAGTGATGATTTATCGATAAATATGTTTGGTCAAATGTCTAACTTTAGTATGTGTCGATATATTTAAGACATAGAAGTAAACAACTAAAATATTGAATTTTAGTTTTTGCTGTCAACCGGCTGACAGTGATTTGCAAAGACTTGCCAGACAGACAGTATTAAAAAAATCACGTGTTTAATTGTTCGTTTTAGCCATAAAATCTATTGACAAAAAGTATTCATAAACTAATGAGCGATGCGTTGCGATGCGATGCTAAGAAACTGTCACTTGGATTATGTATTGTACGAATTATACCAAATTGGCTAATGCGGCACGGCAGGCTTTGGCAATTTGTTTGCGTCGCATCATATCACGTTGCTTGCTATCGCTAACGCTGGACACTGCTCGATTTTTTTAGAGTTGTAGGTAATCCGACTGCCACGCCGAAGCTTGCGGGTTTGATTCCCGCTCAAGTCAAACATTTGTGTGCATGAATAGTTTGTCTTGGTCTGGATGGTACTATGTATAATATGTAATATATTTACAGAAAAGTATATATGTATGTTTGTCAAGTATCCGTAGTACAAGATATGCTTAGTTTGGGACCAGATGATGTTGTGTGAATGTGGAAGAATATTATATTTTATGGTAGAATATTATGTAGCGGACTACAAGGCAAGTCGTCTTTGATCAGTCAGGATAGCACTAATATGATAAATAATATAGAAGTAGGTAGATTAATTAAAATCGTTGTAATTATTTTATTTTATTAATATGTTCAAACTAAAATTACACACTTTTTGTGTAGCTTTGGATAAATAATTCTACCGGGTGTGCAATGTCCGGGCATAAACGTAATGAAGGCATAGCTTTCGGTGTTAAACGACGCCAGGTGCTTTCTGTCTTTAAAAAACAGTCTTTCTCAAAATTACGTGAACAAATACGATGGTACTTCTGCTAAATCAAACTAGGCCGTCCAACGGCATTTATCCAAAGTTTTCTTGTAACGTCATTAATTGGAAACCTGTAATAAAAAACACCTTCTTAATAATAAAAAATGCTACTCACATCCCTAATCCATCTACTATTTTATAGATGCAAAAATTTAAGCCTACGCACACGCGCGTACACTGGAACACTTGGCTTTAGGTTAATAGACGCTACTTTTAAGGTAGGTATCTAAGTAAATTATGTACATTGTACATTAAACTGCGTTTTCTATCAAACGCGCGATAGAAAATTAGACCGCTGGACGTCTTTGTTTAGGGATCCCTTCTATTTGCATAATGTTCTTTGTCCTAATATACTTCGGCATAACGATTGTGGTACAATTTGTTATGGCATAATAATACTTCGGCATATTTTTTTAGGCATACATTTTATGTTGGCATAATCATCTTAAAGACTAACTTGTTTTGGCATAAATTTGATGCGCATAACGTTAGTAGGCCTAATGACTATTAGCATAACGTTAGTAGGCCTAATGACTATTAGCATAATATTTATATTATTATATATTTAACTTGTAAAAAATGTATATGCTGTGCAACAAAAGTTAGAGACAGAACCGAATTGCTGCAAAACCGACTCCACGTAGTCTTGTTTGCCCTACCCTTAGAGTGTTATTTAAAATTGCGTAGGCGCGTAGAGGCGAGGCGGCCCGCGGGCTGAGGAGCAGGTGACTGCGAGCGAGCCGCCGCGGCTGAGGCTGGTCGGCTAAGCCGGCCAGCAAGCCGAAGCTGCGGTGGTGAGCGAAAGCCGTCTGCGACGATTAGCACGCGTGGGGCCGCCGGAGATCCGCAGCGCCGGAGCCGTGACAGAAGCCCTGCCTGCTGCATGTTGCATGCTCGCTTGATTGCTGCATGCTGCATGCATGCTTGTATGTTGCATGCTTGCTGCATGCTGCATACTTCAATTCAATTCAATTCACTTTATTTGCATAATATGGGTTTGACAATAGGTATTACAGATTTTAATGGTATCACCATATTCAGCCTTTCAGCATGCAAAATTTTACAAAGTATTGAGACTACCTATATGAAAATTTAATAATAAAATTATTTCATTACAATAAATTATACATTAACAATAAAACATTACATACTCAGTCAATCTAAGTTATCAATAAATAGATAGTAATTAAAAAATGTCAACATTTAAATTAAATAGAATTAAATATTGGTATTATATTAAATTGGTAAAATATAATATTAAATATTCTTATCATGGAAAAATTCTGTTAGTGAATAATAAGCTTTTGTTAGAAGTAAGTCTTTTAAATTCTTTTTAAATACAATCATATTACTTTCATTTCTTATAGCTAATGGTATTTTGTTTTATAACTTGGGTCCCATGCATAAAACACTCTTATGTACAAAAGCAGTTTTTGAGGGCCGAACACATAATTTATCGGCATTCTGTGATCTTTTGCGTTGATAAAGAAAGGTTTGATTTAATAAATAAAACCGTCTCAAAAATATAAATACAAGTGAGTGTTAAAATTTTTAATGCTTTAAAATGAGGAACGCAAGTATCGGTTTGGTCTAAGCCACAAATCGCTCGCACACATCGCTTCTGCGCTCTGAATGCAGACTCTGCACTAGTGGAGTTGCCCCAAAACATTACTCCGTATCGAAGAATGGATGATACGTATCCATGGTATGCCGTTAACACTGTTGAAGTATCAACGACTTTACTAAGATTACGCAATGCATATGAGTAACTGTTCAACTTATTACTTACAAATTCTATGTGTTGTTTCCATGTCATTTTACCATCAATACATAAACCTAAAAACTTTGTCGATTCTACTTCTTCAATTATGTTACTTTTATATGGTAAATTGAGATTAATGTCATGTGGTGTTTGTCTTTGTTTGAAATTCATAATTTTTGTTTTTGTCAAATTAATTTTAAGATTATTATTAGTCAGCCAATCAATTGTATTATCTAATGTCAAATTTATATTACTAATTAATTCAGTATTGCAGTATTTGTGAAATAAAATAGTACTATCATCAGCAAACAAAATCATGGGATTATTTGTTATAGTTGGGATGTCATTTATATATGTCAAAAATAATAATGGGCCTAGTACGCTGCCCTGTGGCACGCCGCATTGCACATGTTTTAAGCTTGAAGTATACGCATTGAGAGTTTTCGACCTTTGACAGAATTTAGAGATTTCTGTTTTCTGTTGTCTGTTAGTAAGGTATTTTTTCTAAATCCCATTTGCTGATTTTGATTATTATTTTCAGGGTAATTATATAACCTGCTGTAGATAACTTTTTCGAAAATCTTAGCAAATATAGGTAGTAATGCAATAGGTCTGTAGTTATTTATGTCATCTTTGCTGCCTTTTTTATGGAGTGGTTTTATAATCGATATCTTTAGCCTATCTGGGAATATACCGGTTTCTATCGATTTATTTATTATATGTGATAGTACAGGAGCTATTATATGACCAGACCTTTTTATGATATTAGTACTGATTCCATCGTATCCTACACTTTTGGTAGTTTTTAGTGAAGTGATAACTTTATATATTTCTTCAGTACACGTCGGTAGCATGAATAGCGATTTGCATGTATATGGAGGACACTTATTATTTATATTACAATTTTTTGATGTCGTAGAATGGCGGTCAATAAAAAAATTGTTAAATATAGTTGCTATTTCTTTTGGGTCGGCAATCAGTCTATTTTCAAATATAATATTATTTAATTGTTCTGAAGGTTGGTTATATTTGGTCTTTTTTATAATTTGCCATACTGTCCTAGATTTGTTGCTTGACGTTTTTATAGCATAAGAGTTTTGAGCTTTTTGCGTTAATTTTATAATAGCTTTGACTCTTTTAGCATATTGTTGATATATAAATTTATTCTCTATTGTTCGTTTTTTCCTATAGTTCCATAATAGATGTCTCTTACGCCTACTACATACTTTAAATCCTTTAGATATCCAGCTAGGTCGTTTTTCTTTTTGAAAATTTCATTTTTATTATTGGGAAGCATAAATTATATAATAATAAATAAATGTCATGAAAATTATTGAAACTATTATTGGTATTATTACAGTCATAGATATCACTCGTATATTCGTATTTGTAATAGTCTTCAAAATGTATCTTAAATAAAATATTATATTAAAATAGTCATTTGTTGTTTTAAAGTCTTCTTCTCCTATGAGTATAACGCAAAAGTCATTCAATGTGAAATGTTTTAATTTAATGTCTATGCCCCGTAGCATTTGGTTCGTACTAGTGTTCGGCATTATGTAGAGACATCTATTATGCCCGTCTCCAAATGTATGTTCAGCTATATTCAGTATATTATTGGATTTGTTGCTGCTGAGTATGCATATCTTTCGGTTCACTTTCTTTTCTGTTGATGTTGCCGATGATTGCTGTAAAGGCTTAGCTGCATCCTTATTTATTTTTTGGTTTGCGGTATTTTCTTGTACCACTGTATCCGTACCTGTCTCATCTTGTTCAAAAACCAGCGTTTTCCTGCATTGCTTTTTGTTTCGTTTGCTACGTATTGAAGTGGTCCCATCCTGTGGGGTACCAGAACATATAGATTTTAAATATGTAATTTTCTTTTCTTGTTCCTGAGTGAGTTTATTTAACGAACTATTTTCTAACAGCAGCTCATCTATTTGTTGATGAGCACTGTCAAGTTGACTGGTTAAATTTGCTCTCTAAGCTTTTTAATGCCGTTGTCGTGTTCATATTGAGTACACTGCTCCGGTAAACTGTCAGCTATAAACGACGAATCTGATGTAGACGAACTTGTATTTAAATTATTACAAGATACAGTTAACTCTTTTTTAGCCTTATTTTTATTACGACGGACTGTTACATTATTCATACTCATTTTTTAATAACTCACAAAAAGAGCTCACTCCGTCAGGATCGGTACCGACAACCACAATTTTTGCAACCGCGTGACTTTGCCACTCGGTTACGAGCTTGTTGCGTATTATCGTGAAATTGTTGATCTTAAGCGTCGTATGGATTATTAATGCTCCTGGTACTGTTTTCACATCTATATAGATGCGACACCTGTCGACGTATTTTATAAATAAATCGTATACTATAGCGAATTTGTTCAATCGATTCATAACACATACGCATGCAAGCTGTTCCTTTGATTTCCAATACAATGATATTGTGTAAACTTAACACTCATTATAGCATTAATACGAGAAAACTAAAGAAATTTGTTGGAAAATGCCGACTCACTGCTAGAAGATAAAGTTTCTCCTGTTATTTCCGTGCCGAGAATAGCGGCATCCACATCCCGATATGACATACACGATGTGTATGAATTAATGAGTACACTATTTAATAATTTTAAGCTTACTTACTATTTAAATGCAAAAAGTTATTATAAATGTAAACGCAAACGTCCAACAAATTTTACACTGATGACAGATCACAGCACGGCTATTTAGAGCATGTAGTCAAAGATATGAGTATGTAAAGAGTCTATGCCTCTTTAAATGAGACGCGTAATTTGACGTTATGATTAACCAACTAAGATCAACTGACATTACATGTTGCACGTTCGGTATAAGGAAATTTATAGGGCATGTTCTCTGTAGTCTAAGCCTAGTTCAACCTCTCTGGTACATAGAGATGTGGCCATGTGAGCTAAATGACCGCTTAATTGAATGAATGGTACGTTCAAAACTAGGTGAAATAGTTAATATTTATAAAATTTATATTGAAAAAGCTCTTTAGTAGAAAACAAAAAAAATATTTTATGGTTTCCGAATGTCCTTTCTTGTCATTGTCAGATGACGGATGTGTGTCATTAAATGAAAATCTAGTAAATCAAATAACGTAGTATCCCCTAAGTAGTCTGTGATCAAATACGTGGAACTAAATCATTGGCACATTGTTATATAAAGAATTAAATACTATTATGGAAGGTTTTCGTGATACATTATTTTATTTTGGTTAAAACTGCGTGAATACTACAATGTAACGTGTTCAACGAGAAGTTTATAATAATATAAGTTTACAAGTTTCATTGTTGTTGGATCACCTTAAATGTATGATATCTAATGAAGATTTCGGTTATTTGCATAGCTAAGAAGCATGAAGTAGGTATTATACAGAAGCTAATAAAGTGAACCAGTGTTATGTACCTGACATTCAAAGCCTATTTTTATAAGAATACTAGAGGACGCCAGCAGCTACGCCTGCATTTTTTTAAAATTTACCCGTTTTGGCCGATCCCGTGGGAATTTCGGGAAATCCCTTCTTAGTGCACGCCTACGGTCCCCAAGGAACATACATGCCAAATTTCAGCTTCCTGCGCCCAATAGTTTCGGCTGTAGCGTGTCTGTCAGTCAGTCAGTAACGCAAGGATTTTATATATTAAGATTTAGTTAAAAATAAAATAATGGTTATTGTTGTATTGGTGTTTTTCATTTATTACTACAGATTAATAAGATTAATAGACAGCCATCTTATCACAATCATGTCTTCTTCGAGAGGGCTAGGTAAGACGCTGATATAACACTCACGAATTATTTATGGCAGATACTCGTCCGTCACCTAAATTTTATTATTATACTCGCTGTGCCCGCATATTATGGTACCTACTTCAAAATAAGAGGGTTTTAAAACAATCTTACAAACCCAATTTTACCCCCTTGAAGATACTATATGAAAATCCTTCCTAAGTGTTATAAAATGAATCCGCGGTCCAAATTGTATGTTTCTATCTTCAGCAGTGTGTTTATAATTATGTCAGTCAGGATAAGTTATTTTATACTTGTAGAGTAGAGTACCTACTTAATTGTAGAGTAGAGTACGCAGGAGTGTTAAAAGAGTCTCTAAAGAACATCTTATGTTCATATTAGAAAATTGATATGATGTCGATGTCGATTGGTACTTTCGATTTTAAACTTTCGCGATTTGTTTACATCATAGAAAATAAATTAGCGGGTCTTAATCGCGTGCAACTAACTTATTTAAGGTATAAAATAAAGACCAAGTGAGGGTAGGTACCGAAACCCGCACTTCCACAAGACGGCGCTGAGCTCTCATCAGTCTCTCCGCGACCACGCTCGGTACAAGACGAGCGAAACGTCGGAACCAAATAGGTATATATACCTTAAATAAGTTAATTGCATGCGATTAAGACCCGCTAATTTATTTTGTATGATTGGTACTTTGTTTTTCGTATATAGATAATTTTCACATATATTTTTACATGCTCGCAACCAAAATATGGTGTTATTTACTACATATTTAAAGTGGCGAAATTTGCGTGTTTACTTCTTTATTGTGTCAATAATCATGTCCTACATTCAAAAGGATAGGACGATACATTTATAGGTTTCGAATCTTTTCTCACCAACAAATTCTAGGTGAAAATTGTTTCGACAAAATGACATTAGATTGACATTTACTTTGCTTATGTCAAATCAGAGTTCGTGCTGCCGTTTTTTGCTTATTTATTAGAAAGCTCGATACATTTGCATGACATTTACCGCAGGATTGTCGTCGAAAGTAGTTTGTGCTGCCAATATTAGTTGCATCTTACACACGATAGGGGCGCTGTACAATTGTCATACAAATTTTGACATTTACGATACGAATACTTTCTCGAGAGTTTTTCGTGCTCGGGCCTCTGTACTGTTACTTTACGACAATTTTTTGTGAGAGTGTAGTACTTCACCGGTCAGGCCGGCCCATTCATGCTGAAATCAGCAAGGCTTCCGATATAATAAAAATTATAATAATAACTTTATTGATACTCAAAACCTTTGTTAGGTTAAATACATTTTTGACATTAATTTATAAAGGTGGCACTAATGATACAAACCCTGTCTCCCAAACTAGGGATACCCTGTGACTCGGGAGGCAGTGTTCTGCTGTTACATAACTACAAATTATCCTTACTGTGTGCTGTCTACATTCAGGTCCCAGTTTTTTACCAATAAATCCATGACATCTCTTGAAACAGATATTGATAACACTATTAGTCTTATTATAGAATGGTTACAGATACACATACATACATAGACTCACGCCTGTTTCCCGGAGGGGTAGGCGGAGACTACGGAACGCCATTTGCAACGATCCTGACATACCTCACTTGCTTCACTCACTCCCATCAAGTTTCTCATGCATGCTCTTCTGTTAAGGGTACTTCTGACTTGTCCTTTTTTCAGGATGTCTGGTCAGTCTGGTCAGAGAACGTTCTCCTAGGTCTTCCCCTTTGTCCTCTCCCATTCACACTAGCCTGATATATCTTCTTTGTCAGTCTATCGTCATCCATCCTCTCCATGTGCCCAAACCATCTTAACATGCCTTTCTCAATGCTTGTCACTACATCTTCTTTTACCCCACACCACTCTCGTATCACGCAATTCTTTTCTCTGTCGGTCAAAGACACACCACACATACTTCTCAGTGCTCTCATTTCTACAGCATTTATTCTACTTTCAAATCTCTTCTGCCATACCAGATATAAATAATTTAAAAATGTGACAGATATAAATAATTTAAAAATGAATCTTAACAAAACAAATTTTATAGATTTTAAACAAAAAAGCAAAAATACGGATTACAAATTGGAAATAAATTACAATGGTCATAAATTTGAAGAGAACGAATTTACCAAATTTCTAGGATTAATAATAGATCTATATATTAAAAGAATTTGTGTTTTATAATACGAGTCGGCCAGCCCGTTCTACCCAACCGTTTCGCATGATTTTTTTTCTTAAATGAAAGCTCTCGCTGCATAGATTTGTCATCAAGCATTAGAAATTACCTATCGTGCACTTTTATCAAATTATATGCAAAAACAGTTTTCTTCCATACATTTTTTACGTTTTCGTAGCCGTAGTCAATGACTTTCTGCTTCTATATATCTGGTTCTCATTGAGGTAGGCGTTTCGTTATAGTCCTAAAACACGCGCTGAAAAGAGCTCTTTCATTTGATGGTATGCTCATTTTAATTGGGTAAGTTTGAAGGAAGATAGGTGTGGACATTAAACTTATTTTTCAATATTTGCCTATAAATTTCTTAAGATTCCATTACCTACTTTGTCTCTACATGGACGGTTCTTAATTCAAAAATATTTTTATGGCATCTAATAAGTTCCTTGCGGTAACTGCCAGGATAAAACGTTATGCCTCCTTAAGGTGACCTTGCCTTACTTTCATACGGGTGTGAGTGTGGTGGTGTGTAAAATTACACCATCACAATGCAATGTTACTTACGATTGCTATCAAAGCTACCATTCCTGCCAAAACTACAATTTCGACCACAACTATAAACGTCATAATTACATTTCTAAATTATGATGGATTAATCACACCAATACACAAAACAAAATAAATCGTGCTTCTCACAGACATATTTAGATGGATAACAGAAATAAAACCAATTTTCTTACTTATAAAAAAGTTGTTTTAATATATTTTTAATTTTGATAGTAAAATATTGACAGATACTTAAAGAAAAAAGTGAAGTTAGCGTAAGTTAGTTACTTACTTAAGTTTCTGATAGCGTATTTTTTGTGAGTAGTTGTGTTTTCAATTATAATGACGGTGCTTGATAGGAAATTGAAAAATGCTCAGAGAAAGTTTGAACAAAGAATCTTGGTTAGTGACAAATCGCTGTTGGAGATTTGGTACCGGATGGTCCTCCTACTGCTAAAATAATACGGGTGGTAACGGGTTCAGATTTGAATAATTCTACCATCAACAATTTTATTTTCAAGTGATTTCCATTCTTGGTGATGGTAATTGCTTATTCCGCGCAATTTCTTATTGTTTATATAAAAGTGAGAATAAACATTATGAAATTCGTTTGGCCACTTTTGATAACATAGTCAATAAGTATGTATATAGTAACTTCATTGTTGGGGACGAAGCATATGGCCAGACCATTACAAAAGCAACAGATTACAAACGTGTGATGGGTGCCAATGGACAGTACGCAGGGCATGCTGAACTTCAGAGTGTAAGTGAGCTATATCCCGAGTGTCAATTCAGAGTTCACCTGGAAAACAGTAATACGATTACTGACTATGGTATTGGCGAAATTGTTCATAACTTGCTATTTTCTGGGCACCTGGACGAAGGACATTACAGTGTCCTAATGGAAAATATGGTAGGGCAGCACAGTCATATTGAAGAACTTTCTTTCGTCAATGTTCATATATATTCATATTATATATATCCCTATAGCGCGGCAAACTATTCAGTAATGCCAAGGTGGAAATTTCACGATACCTAAGGTGCAACGCAAAGCCAATGTTGTGAGAACTTAAGTTTTGTGATATATAGATTTTTGGTTAGAATATCATCTTTTTACTTATTAGATAAGGCTACCATGTACTTATCATAACTATATGTAAGAGCGTTTTTATAATATTAAAATATGCTGTGGAGCAGCACGGGTCCTCTAGTCAGAAATTAAATTGGAAAGCGCATATAGAACACGTTTGTTATAAAGTAAGCCAATTGGCCTATGGGCTTTATAAATTAAGAAACATATCCAATATATCTACACTGATAACGACATATCATGGTATTGTTTCATCAACTTTACGATACGGCATCATATTTTGGAGAAACTCTACTGACTGTCTACTAGCATTTAAAGTTCAGAAACGCTGTATCAGAACCATATTTAATATTTAAATACCCGACAGTTGCAAACCCTACTTTATAAAGTATAATCTAATGACATTACCTTGCATCTACATTATTGAGTGTGCCATGTTCATAAAACAAAATATAGACTTATTTGAAAAGAGGTCTAGGGTTCGCCATGCAGATAAGTTATGTATGGTGGCCAGCAAAACAGCTCTAATGCACAAAAGCTTTTTTTGTAATGCAGTCCGCATATATGCCGCGGCATACTGCGGTTCGCCGTGGTCTACCAAAGCGGATCATTGATATCGAATATACCCAAGTATTTAAAAGGCGTCTTCAAAAACTGCTTACAACTAAATGCTATTACTCTGTTCAAGAATTTCTAGAAGATAAGAATATTGAGAATTTTAATCAGCGATAAATTTGCTTTTAATTATTATATTTTAACTATCTTATTTGACATTACATTATTATTATACTTATTTGACATTTCTTTATAATTTGACATTTCATTATTTTTATCCTTATTAAATTATTTCGTATATTGTTTGACATTCCATTACAATTATATCTGTTATTATAATTTGACATATATTATTATTGCTACATAATTTTTTTTATAATCAATTGTAAACAATTTATATTATGACATTGTGTTTTTAATATTATTCTAAAGCTGTATACATGAAATTGGCAAATCAATCATATTCTGGTACAATTAGTACCAGAATATACCTACAAAAACTTTGCATGCCTAAAGGTTGAATATGCTAAAAGAACCTAAATATGTATTTGTATATAAGATCTGCTGTATACCCATATTCGCAAATGATTAAATGACTTATGAATTAGGTAGGTAAGTCTAAGGTAACTAAAGTAAAAACAATTTAAAAGTACATATAAAAAATAAAATCATTTTATGCTCATGTATGCGTGTGTGTGTGTGTGTGTGTGTGTGTGTGTGTGTGTGTGTGTGTGTATGTGTGTGTGCGTTCTGTGTATATGAATGTAGTATGCTTAGGATATGTAGGAGAGTAGGTTTTCCGTACTATCATAGCTCTGTTTGGACAGCCATTGTAATAATTTTCTTTTTAGTTGGTGTTTATTAAGGTTGTCAGTGTGGATGGACTTGCTGACTTTCCTGTAAATAAGTGAACTTATCGCATGAAACCAGCGACCCGCAAAAGCTGTTTTGTGTGATACTGGAAGACAATTACTTTTGCATATACGTTTTGAAGAGACCGGCTTAATTATTTGACTATGTCGGCGAAAAGTGGTTTGGAGTACAAAGAGTTGCCGAACAGTGAGGTGAGGTGGGTGATCTTAATGGTCTGCCTAGCATAACTTTTAGTAGAGCCCGGTGTGCTGGCTCCAGCGCTGTGACCTTGGTTTTAGTGGCACCACCCCGGACCGGAATACAGTAGCTGATGATGGACTCACAAAGTGCTACATATACAATTCGTAATGTATTTGAGTCTGCGCAACGTCTTTGTGACTTGAAGATATTTAACAACCTTCTAGCTTTTGTGGCTAAAGAGTCAACATGGACGTACCACTTCAATTCCTCGTCAAGTACTACACCGAGGTACTTGGTGTTGGTAACGCGAGAGAGCGTTGTACATGAGCATTTGGAGCGGTCAGAGCATGTATGTGCTGTAATAGTAAAGTTGGAAGGTGCTTTTGTCCTTTGGCTAATAGAAATAGAAGGGAATAATAATTTTAGACAGATTAAGCGAAAGTAAATTCTCTTGCAACCACTGTATTACTGTACGTCATGATTTTTCGGCGTGGTATTTCACTTCAGACCATTTGTTACCATATACTTCTATAGCAGTGTCGTCAGCGTATGTGAAGATATTAGAATTGGAGAGCGGCAACGTGCATATGTCATTGATATAAATAAGAAACAACGTTGGACTGATCACACTACCTTGAGGGATACCGTATGTTACGTTTTGCTCTTCACTGATGATAGAATCTATTTTCTCACTAAGTCAGGGGACTTAGTGAGAAAATAGATTCTATCTTGGAGGTAGCTTTTAAATAAGTTATAAGGTGTGCCACGGATACCTATGTTTTCCAGTTTGGAAAGAAGTCTGGGGACAGGGACAGTGTCGAACGCTTTTGTTAGATCAAAAAATATAGTAAGACATTTTTTACGATCATCTAGCTTTCTGGCCACGAATTCCGATAGGTCAGCAATTGTGTCCTCGGACGAGACAACTTTTTTAAAACCCTATTGGTTTGGAGCTATTGATTTATGTTTATTCAGGTCATCAACAAGGCGATTATTTATCAACCTTTTCATAACCTTGGAGATGGCTGGGAGTACTGAGATCGGTCTGTAATTGTTCACACAGTCCCTGTCCCCACTCCTATGTATCGGATGATCAGGGCTTTTTTAAATGGATCTGGGAAAATTATTTTGTCAATAGATAGGTTTATGATATGTGTGATAAGAGGTACAAGCTTTTGTCGACATGATTTGAGAAGTTAAGAGGGTATACCGTCCCACCTGGGGGCAATATCGTGTCTTAAATTTAGGGTGGTAGATTCAACCTCCGCCTCGTCCACTTTCAATAAAACTAATGAGGTAACGTTGTGGTGTGACTGAGTGTAAAGGTATCATAATCTTAGAGACAAGGTCTGCGCCTATTGAAGCGAAGTACTGACAAACGAGGTTGTCTGCAGTTATAGGCTCAGTAGATGTTTGCAGTAATTCTAAAGGGGGTAAGCAAGCCTTTTTTGTGTTGATTATCTCTTTAATTTTGTTCCACAGAGATTTTGGGTTGGTTTTCGCTTTTTCTAATTCAAATTTGTCATATTCTGTTTTTAAATTTCTTAAGGGTTGTTGCTATAATTCCGATATCGTTTATATGAGATTTGTAATATGTGATAAGGTGGTCTGCGAGCTTTGACATGTAGTTTATCACGATGGCGAATACACCTTAATAAGCCTGGGGTAATCCAAGGTTTGAGGTTTCTTAACTTTTTAGGAGCATTGATTCTCCTAGTGTGCTTTTTGAGAATCGTTTGTAGGATTGAAACGAGATTCATGGAAGTTTCACTTCACGATTCACGATGTTAGGGTCATCCATATTAAATATTGCAGAGAAATCGTGGTTCTCGAGATCGTTTATAACACTGATATAATTGGTTTTAGGTATTTTATTATAGGGAATGGGGCGTTTCATAGAACCTCCATAATCAATTTGTACAAGTAGTGGGAGGTGGTCAGTAATTTGGGATTCTAGGACAAGAATATTAGTGCTCTTTATTGATTTTACGAAAACATAGTTTATGCAACTGTTTGTTCTGGTTTGTAGGAGGTACCTGGGTAGTAATCCATGAGCAGCGTTTAGGATTAGGTAATTTGCACAGTGTTCATCTGAGTTTGGCGGCTTAGTATCAATGTTGAAGTCACCGATAAGGTAAGTGTTATTAAATGTACTGATTGGCGAGAGAACACAGTCCAAGCTTTTCATTAAGCCATTAAATTCTGTATTTATATTGTATGAGGGTAAGCGATACAAACCTATTATAGCGAGATCGTTATTAATTTTGCAGGTAAGACAGGTGCCATTGTTGAAAACCGGTTCATTTATAGTGCAATTAATGTAGTTCTTTATATAGATAGCCACTCCATCATTTTGGTTTTTGATTTGTCTTGTATAGTGAAAAGTGTAGCCCTCTAGTACAGGAAGATCCTTGATTTTGCTCTACCAGCATTCAGTTAATATCAAAATGTCGCAATTAATTTCAATTATGTGTAATAGGGTTAACAGTTCAACGAAGTTCTTTTTTATGCTACGTATGTTAATATGAAGAATAGTGATATGATTAGTGCTCGATCTTTCAACAAGGCTCTTACAATCCGCCGGCATACAGGTATACTCTTTGGCAACTGTAATATCTTCTAGGTTGGTTAAAATATTATTAATTGTATTAGCCATTTAACTGATAAAATATAACAAAAAAAGATACACATATAAACAAGGTAAGTTGTTCATTACTATTAGAACGCTATGTATAAATAGAGACAGAGAACTATATTCTATCAGGACAGAACGTCTGTGTGTTTGTGTATGTATATGGTATGTTATGTTGAGGGATGTGTATATTTTTGTTGAATGTATGTTGTAGTATGTTGATAGTGTGTAATGATATGTTACTGTGTATATTTCCGAGGTGTGGATGCGTGGTGAAGATCTGATCAATTAGTGAAAGTTTTAACAATAAAATCTCTTCAGAGTGTATAATTAGAAAATGAACATAAATAACTTTAAAAATATCTAGTCATTTATTTTTTTGTAGCTCTTTCAGAGTTGTTTCACCTTTGACGAGAATATGCGGGTGGCCTGGTTGTTTGCGCAGAAAGACATTACCATTTCTTATCCAGCAAAATTGAAATTCGTGTTGCTTTGCAAATTCTCTCACCAAGTAATATAGCTTTTTGTAGAATTTGGAAGATGCTCATCCACATACACGGCACGTTTTTGGCCGGGTATTCCCAGTAGTACCGAGTTCAGTTTATTTTCGCTATTTGATTGCTTAACGTTGAACGCACATACACGAGATATAAGGTTGGTCTTCGTGTGCACATCTAAACTCTGCGACGATTGGTTTAGTTGCGCTGTTGTTCCCTGGATTAGAGATATCTACCGTATGGTAGATATCTCTAATGTTTGTGGGCCCGATCGGGAGACTTATTGTGTTTCCGATGGCAGTTACTATTTTTGTGAGGTCCGGAGTGGACTCGTTGTCACAGCTAGGAATATTACGCAATTTGATACTAGATGAGCGAGATTTGTGTTGTAGGTCTTTCACCGGTTTTTCTAGGGTTTCAGTATACTTGCGATATTCATTACATTCATCTTGGAGCCGCTTCACTTTACTCTGCATGTCATCATAAAGATCGCTGATTGTTGTAATGGATTTTTCTATTTCGTTATTTGTTTTTTGGATTTGTGAGTTTTGTAGCTTCAGTTCAGCAACATCGGAGATTAATTTAGTCACTAACACCGTTTGTTCTGCCATATATGCTGCCATGGTTTTATCCTGGTCACATTTCCAAGAACAAAGCATTTCTTTGATTTCTTTCTTAAATTCATCAAGTATTTTCTTATTTGAAGTATCAATGGGCCGGGGACGTTTTTGGCGGATGTTTAGATTAACATGCTCCGAATCACTCGTTGACTGTGATCTATTCAGTACAGATTGTGTGAGGTCCATCGTAGATTTTTGGTATTTTTGTGATTTGTTTGGTGGTGAATGTTGCATGATCTTAAATATGATAGATTATTGGGCCACCGATATAGCGCAGCAAATAAAAATAGACAGGTAGATAGACAGACACGACCCAAATAGCTTAGCATTTAGAAGTGAAGAGGTATTAAATATTAAACCGCAAACAACGAGCTATTAGGACGGTTTTATGGGGCCTACCGTGAGCACGAATTTAATTGTATAGATTATTTTCAATTTCATATAAATTTATATTTATATTTTCAGCATGTAGCGTCCCACTGCTGGGCAAAGGCATCCCTCTTCTTTTTCCACAGATCTCTATTTCATAACAACTGGTTATAACCTGTTCCTAAATTGTCATAGAGTTTTCATCGTCTTACCTCGGTGATGGTTTTTTTGTTTTTTTTGCTGCCGAACAAATTGACAGCCATTGAGGCCACGTCTCAGCGTAATTACAGTGACTCAAGAGTCTTAGTGGCCTCTGGATCCCCAATGATACGGATAGCACGCCGCTGTAACCTATCGAGGGCATCCAATAAGTACTGATCGGAGCCATTCCAAAGGTGAGAGCAGTATTCCACGCAGGAGCGAACCTGGGTCTTGTATAACAGAAACAACTGCTCCGGCGTGAAAAACCTCCTCACCTTGTTCAGGACTCCGAGTTTCCGAGATGCGGATTTGATGACACGCTCGATGTAGTTCTTCTGGTTGAGATTTCTGCGTATGTCCATACCCAGGATATTGAGGCTGTCTTGAATCGGTAGTGGAATGTCCAGAAGAGAGGGATGGGGAAGGAATGGAAATACCTTGGCTGAGAATGCGCACACCTGTGTTTTCTTGGCGTTGACTCGACCAGGTTCTCATCACCCCAATGCGAGAGGCAATTCAGAACCCGGTCAAGCTCAGCAACAAGTGTTCGCCTATACTCCTCAGTATCGGCTTACTTGGCCGCAGGGTGTCCGAGATATCGCCCATGTACAGTACTGTCATCTGCATAGCAATGTATGCCCTCAAAAGTGAGCATCATTGGTATGCAGAAGAAAAAGCGTGGGCGATAACACGGACCCCTGAGGCACACCAGCATTCACCTGGAGAAACTTCGATGACTCACCGTCACAAAGGACTCGTATACAGCGCTCATGCAGGAAGCTGGCAACCCAGTTGCACAATCGAGGCGGCAAGCCGTAGGCTGGAAGCTTGGAAAGAAGCGCACGATGCCAGACTCTATCGAAGGCTTTGGAGATGTCGAGACTAATAGCCAACGACTCCCCATGCCTGTCCATCGCCTCACCCCAAAGGTGAATGACATACGCTAGAAGATCACCCGTTGATCGTTTCGGTCTGAAACCATACTGACGATCACTGATGAGAGAGTGATCTTCTAGGTAGCGAACGAGTTGATTGTTGATTAAACGTTCAAACACCTTGCAGAGGATAGGGGTGATAGCAATGGGTCGATAGTTGCCCGGATTAAAACGATCCCCTTTCTTGGGAATCGGTTGTACGTTTGCCTCTTTCCAAGCCTGCAGCACTACGCCAGAGGCATATGATAGGCGATACAGGCGTGTAAGCATTGGAAACAACTTGGCTGCGCATTTCCTAAGCACAACCGCTAGAATTCCGGCAGCTCCACTGGCTTTCCGGACATCAAGAGATCGCAGTGTCGCGCGAACATCGCATTGCCTGATTTTAATATTAGGTGGCCGCAGTAGGGAATCGAAGGTGGCTGCGCACTACGATCATCGATTCGGGAGTTGGCAGCAAAGAGGAACAAGTAGGTCAGCTTTCTCTTGCAGCCCATGGGCCAGTGATTCATCAGGGCATCGCAACGGTGGCAGTGAAGGCTGGCAAAAATTAGATTGCACGGCTTTGGCCAATCGCCAGTATCCCTGGCTGCCCGTGGGGTGCGACAAGAGTTTTTGACCAAACCGTGCAATGTGCTGTGCATCCTCTCTTATGTATGCCCTCTTGCAGACCTCGGTGGCTCTATTACTGTGGCTGCTTTGATGAGATGGACATTCGGATCGCGATGAGACCGAGCCCTGATCCAAGCGTGGTAAGCCGACTGTTTTTGTTTAACAGCATTGGCGCACTCGCGATCGAACCAGGGCCGTACTCCGCTGCTGCTGGAGACGTCAGTGGATGGAATATAATATTCCATACCCAAGATGATTTCCCCAGCAACAGCAGACGCACTCTCCGACAGATCTCTCCCACCAAAGCAGCGTTGAGACCACGGGATGGACGCATAATAGTCTCGCAGGCCATCCCAATCCGCTGACAAGTAGTGCCACAAGCGTCGCTTTGCCTTCACTGGTTGCGGAGGTGAAGCGAATGGCACTGTAGTGCGAACCAGACAATGGTTGGAGAAACCCAAAGGGGCTTGTACCGTCACACTGTACTGGGCCGGGTTACTCGTCAGCACAAGGTCTAACAACGAGGGCGCTTGACCCGATATATCTGGTATCTTGGTGGGCTGGAACACCAGTTGAGTCAGGTCATGCGTTAGAGCGAATGCGTGAGCAGCTCGTCCCGCGTGGTCCGTTTTGGAAGAGCCCAGCCAGGTCTCATGGTGGGCATTGAAATCTCCCAAAAAGACCAACTCGGCGGTCGGGAACTGCTCCTGCGCATTATATGCTGCCTGACTTAAGTAGTCAAACATTCGAGTTGTCTCGGCATCTCAGGTATGGGAACGGTATAGGCACACGTAAATCCGGGCCAATGAACCCAGACTTACGTGTACCCATAGGTCCTCTAGGCAGCGTAGACGTCGACAGCAAATATCCGCTCTGACGAACAAGCATACCGCGGCTTTTGCGTGAAAGTTATCCTCCAGTGCATAACCGGGATAATGCAAATAAGTCGTGTCATCAGGACGGCGTATTTGAGTCTCAGTCAAGAAAAGCATGGCCGGTCGGGCCGTCTCGAGATGATGGTGGACGGCGTTGAGGTTCGAATGTAGTACGCGGATGTTAGCGGACTCCACCTCAAAAAGTGAGTTGGTGGGGAACGAAGACGCCGCTGTTTGACCGAAACCATTTCTTGGAGCTGCCATAGAAGAAGAAAAGGGGGCGTGAAAAGAGGAGGCAGTCAACGCAGCAGCGCGTGACAAAGCTTAGAGTATTGTATTGCCATTATACTGTGAGGTATAGCGGTGGCCGACCCGCCGGACGGAAGGGCCCCCGTACCCTCCCGGAAGTGGTCGCCGGGTCCCACCGTCCGGTCACCAACCGGCACGACGAGCCACCCCGAGATTATGCGCGGCCTGGTGGGGCAGCCTCCCGAGATGGTTAGTCCCAGTTGGGCCCCTATACTATGCCGCGGGCGGCCAGCGGCACCACCGTTTCTACGGGTCTCCCTGGCCGGCGAGTCGACCCACACTACCCACACAATGACTCCATGGATACTCTACTGGTCCCACGTATGCTGCGGTAACCGCCCCCTCAGCTAATCCTCCTCATCCTCCCCTCCTTCCCCATATGTGCAATGAAGAGAGGATGGGGAGGGTAAGGTTGAGCCTCCGGCTCTCCCACTTACCGAACGAAACGCAACAGCATAAAACATACTGTTACTTTACGTCGATCTTCTGTGGGAGGGTGGTACTGCCCCGGTCGAGCCGGCCCATTCGTGCTGTAAACAGCGTGGCCCTACCACCAAAAAATTTCGCGCGCGATTTCGAGCGGTCGCGATTCATCGAGCTCAACTTTAAGCCCCGAGGTACAATATGTGTGCCCGTGATGTTATTCAAACTTCAATATAACAATGCTCACGTTAATATAAGAAGTTTATTAAAAGTAATGGTTGGTACTAAAATGGTAATTATCTCACAAATAAACTCAATCTACGTTCAACAATAGTTACAAAGGACAGCACAACGCACCTCCTAGATTTTGTACTAAGTAATTATCACTTTGTAGTTGATCCCAACTTTGTTGTAGCCAGGTAGAATACATCTTCAATTATACGGCTTAAGAGATAGTGCCTGTAATTTGAGTAAAGGTATTCAAACCTAAGTTGTGATAGGTCCCAACAATCGTCTATTGTTACATCGTACATTGTTTAAAAGCGGTAGCTATAAAGATTTTTACAACATTTAAAGGTATTGGCACCGTTGGCTTGTTATGCATTTAATGACGCCCACTGGTTCTACTTCTTAAGCTTTAGTGAGTCTGGGTGAACATTAGAGCTACCGTGCTTCAGAAAGCACATAAAATGTTTGGTCCCGGTTCTTGTCTCAGGGCATGAATCGTTAGGCCGTCTCTCTGTCAGATGCCTTTGGACGATCTGAAAACTCCGTCACTAGTTGGCCATAAACTCACACGTAAAAGATTAATAGAAGAAAAAAAAAGTCTTGATAGATAATACTTTATGGTAGAGCAGATAGAAGGTCGTCATAAAGAGACAGAATAAATTACAATAATGAATGTAGGCGTCGTAATAGAAGGCGGCCTTATAATAGAGATTGATTCCAGGGATTCGTTACAAAAATAGACCAGGGAATCAAAATCATACAATGCTATGGACTAAAACCAGTCCATGGTTCTTTTAAATATACATAAACGTGTACAAATATAAATGCATTATATTTTTTTAAATTGTCAATCATTATTTCCTTAACCCTGAAGGCAAACACCGTCAGGGATGTTCCCGGACGGTGTTTGCCTGTATACCTATCCAAGAGTTCTCCATAATATTCTCAAATGATATGTGAAGTATTTTGATAGGCTCACGTTTGACTGTGATCTCGCCTGATGCCAGGTGTTGATACGACCAAAGATGAAGCAAGCTTGAAATACAAAATGAGGACAGAAACGAAAATATAACACAAACTTAGGGAAAGACTTCCAATTTGGTAATGTCAGTTGTCAGTAGTTCACACTTAGATCCAATTCTGCCTACCCGCAGTGTAGCAGCGAGGTGGATTGTGGCCTTACCTTTCTCAACATGAGAAGAAGTTGTGCTCAGCAGCAGGGCAAATGTTTTTTATATATGTATAATTAAAAACCTGTAGATACAATTTTTCATAGTATTCATTCATTGTTACAAAGCACTATTAAGGTAACATAAAAACCAAAGTAAAATAAGTCTTGAAAAATAAAAGACATTACTCAACAAACTATCTACTGTAGTAGATAGTTTCAGCGAGGCTTGTATCCTCATTCCCAAACGTCCACTACTGCACGAGAATACGATTTACCTAAAAAGTATTCGAGTTCTCGCTTGAAGTGAGTTTACCGTCTACCAAAGCTAACTGTAGTTGTTCGAGTTTAATTCCAGCAATGAGTTATGCCTTTGTTTCAATGTAGAGTAAATGCACTTAATGATAAGTCCTTCCACACTGAAGGACATGGCAAAAAGATATTTATGAAACTAAATGTAGTCAAAACATTTGTATTTCGTGTATACTTTTGCAATTGTGTCAGAAACGTTTTCTAATGAAATTTAATTTAAACCCCCAATGTAAACAGCGAGATGCTATAAGTTTAAGGTGTCTTCATGTCTGTCCAAAGCATTATTGCTCCTAAATAAGTGGAAAGATTACGATGCAGTATTTATATTTAATAATTAATTTAAGTTGACGTGATATAAATTAATGTTCTTAGCTACAATATTACTTCCAAGAAAATAAATAAAAACTATTTCTAAAATTTATTCAGTCTACCATTGACTCAGTCATTAGAATTCGAGAGTTACTAGTTGCCAGTAGTGATCAGTAAACAGTAATGAACGGTTTTTAAATATTCCACCCCTAAGACGGGTGTTGAAATTTAGGGCAGCCGCAGGCAATAAACAGCAACCTTATTATTTTAAAGAAAGTAATTATTTGATACAAAAGGTGTTATGCCTTGTATTTTTGTATCTATGACTGAAATTGTAGATTACACCACTGAAAGTACTTTGGTATGAAAATAATTTGATACTAAAATCTGAACATAGACCACCTTAAAAAGGCAAGTAGGCACTTGATACCTTGAGCTTAAGTTTGATACAATCATAAAGTAAATTCACTTACAACTAATACGTATTAAAAACTACTTAATGCAGGTAAAAACAACAGTGGGAAAAATATTGTGGGTTTTCAATCAGGAGGACTAAAATACAAATAAAGCAACTACTCGTGATCAAAAGTAAATAGCAGGTAAAGTTCAGTAAAACCAGTGAAAAGTTCGGTATCGAAATATTGGCAATCATTGTTTAGTTGTTTACTTATTTTTTTAATATACTTTATTTGAAACTGTTTATACTGAACAAATTAAACAGAAAAAAGATAAGACATTAAGTTATGTTAATATTTAGCTATTTACGTTTTAATCATATAAAATTTATAAATTTGTGGACTCGACATTAAAATGAACACAACCCTTCATTAAAGTTTCACGTGGTGCATTGAATATTATTGATATGTATCTGAGACCAATTTTTTTTATCTTCTTACTAAATTTTAAATTCAATCTCAAAAATAAAGGTACCTACTATAAGTCTAGTTTTCAATGTGGCCGCGGCCGAATAATCGCTTAGAGAACAAGTGGCCCGGGATGGACGAGGGATAGTCCCGGTCACATGGGGATTAAACACTGAGCTCGTCTCACAAGTGCTTCTCATTTTTCATTGGACCGTTTAGAAATTGCAGGTTAAGAGTCTAATTTATTCTCCTAAAGGTTTGAAAGCGATTTGATTGTGACAGTTGGTGCAAGAAAGTAAATCAGTTTTGTCTTTTCTGTAATAAATATGAATCCTGCCTTTGTTTGCTATGGTAGTGATATAGCATGCAGATTGCTGATGACGTTTTCACCGTAATAAAAAGATCTTAAGACCGTTAAGATTACAGATATCTGACAATTTCTAGTGGGTTTGCCAATATAGTAGCTAAATTGTAGCTCAAAACACTGGCGAAAAGTGGGCGTTTAATATGCCTCTGCCTACCCCTTCGGGGAAACAGGCGTGACTCTATGTATGTAACTAAAGTAAGCTTCACAGACAGTTAATTTTCATTTGTAGAATTATTTAGTTCGGCAACATTAAAAACTAATCAAACTAAACTTTGATAGGTAATTTAACCTTTGAGTAATTTAAAACCCAAGAACTTTCGTGCGAACGCAGTCCTTAAAATACATCAACTTATAAACAGTGAATAGGTAGGTCGCTTAGTAAGTGTACGTAATAGGAAATTATCATCAGACCTCTAGACCGTCGCCTGCTTAGTCCACGACCCTATGCGTCAGGTGCCATTTTAAGCACAGCCCGCGTTATGCACGGGAAGGTCGCGTCTTGATTGGCTGTCACTTTAATTTCCCTTTGTTGAAAGCTTATTACAGACCCCATTGTTCTCGCTCGCCCTGTCTTTAGTCGTTCACCTTCCGTCGCTACTTAGGATTCATACTCAAACCCTATTCAAGTCACAAAGGCGTAAGCGATATAAATCAATACTGCGATAGCGGCAGTACTTAATTAACTGAAATGTTAAACTGTAGCTTGCAAATTAAATCAGGAACGAGGTTTGTTGTACTTTTTCATTTGGTGCGCGCACCATAAATAACATACATTGTTGTTGAGTTGTGCGAGTGCGGCGCGTTACAGTTATTCAATTCGGTCGCTCCGGACCAATATATCGACACGAGTGGTCCCGCTCCGCTTTCCGCAGACGATACCAAGGAGTGGCGAGTTCAATTTGCCCTCCTATTGACGTTTGCTCTCTGTAAACTTTGGCTTTGTTCATAATTGGAACTAGGCGGCTATTGTGACAGCGCATTAATGACTTGGGACTCTTTTAAGTTCCAGATGTAGTGGTCAACTAATTTGTATGTGGTGGTTGTTCTGTCTGTGTCGGCACTTTGCGGTGTAACTAGTCGGGGCTTACTCTGTGAATTATAAAGAAGCTCATAACTCAACGCGAACGGCGAGCCGACTCTCGCGTGATTAACTTATTTCATTAGTTCAACTTAATGCTTGACTACACCAAACTTACTCTCCGTTTATTCAAAATTATTCTAGAATAACTAGCCAACATTCGTGGATTATATCTAAGCAATGTATCATAAAAATATCGTAAAAAGTATAATAAAAGAATTGATTTCTTTTATAGCTTTCTGAGAAAAGAGTAGCTATGAATAAAACAAACGACATTAAATAATTATATGTATCGGTATTTGGTGGGATAGGGACAATATTTGTACATCTGTATAAATTATAAAAGCAAAAAGAGCGTTGCGTCACGTCAGTCGATTTATACGCGCGTTTGATGGTTCAGCGCGTAGCTCGGTGCTATTGCGGTGACACTTTTGACGGGTGGCTTTGTGCGGAACGAGCGCTGGGCTCATGTCTATCACTTGTCGCCCAAAACGGAGTGAACGCTAGCAATATAATATGGGCACCTCTATATTAATTCAACACCTACGATTGAAAAAGGGTCTTCACGGATTAAACTGTTTTAATATTCTACTCTTTGAAAAGTAAAAGGTATGAAAGAATGCCATTAATGTTTTATACGACTGCCGCTCGACCTCGACCGCGATTTGTGCCGAGAAAAGAAGATTTTACGTTTTGTACTGCATTGTAATTTGGTTTTCTTTGGCTATAAATATTTTTTTTGTAGGTATTTAAATTATATAGAAGAAGGAGGAGGGGTGTCGTTCTACAAATCAGAGGGTGGATTCTATGACCTCTTATGGTATACGTACAGATCGGGTCACGGCATGAAAGATCTAAAAAGATTTTTGACGAGAACGTTTTTATGATACTTACACACAAAGTAAATGTTGCTTGTCGATCAATGATGTAAAGAACAATGCCCATTTTTCTTAGAGACGCCGGCCCAGATGTGGACAGTCAAAAATCGTAGTAGTTGTTATTGCATTCGATAAAAGAGTGTTAAACTAGAATTTTGAGATTGATTAGAGGTCCATCACATTCATAGTTTTATTACAAGAAGTACTTTTATATGCTCACAAAACATTAGGTGTGTACCCACTTTTATTAGGATAGTTGAAGTATTTCGTAGTTTTGCTTAGAAAGGAATGAGTTAATCATTTGGTAAGGGTAGAAATCCGGAAGAAAAAGCCAGAAGTCGTAAAAGATCCAAAAACATAAAAAGCATTCACAATGTGCACGAGCAAAACAAATAGGTAACAAACAAAATAAACTAAATATGACATTATTGACATTTACTTAAGAGTCAAAAAAAGTGTTGCCATTTTACAGTTTTAAATGATATTGATTAATCGATATGGATTTCGGACATAGGTTATCTATATATTTGGTTCAAAATCGAACTTATTTGTAGTTAATCGCATATAAACCTTAAAAATACACACATTTTAAATGTTTAAGGATAAAGTAGAGATTTGCTATTAACTCAAATCATTTTGAGTAGAAAAAACGTAAAATAAAGAAGACGTTATAATCGGTTTAATATTATGATTTCTTTACTGGCAATTTCTGATCTATTACGTGTTGGCTATTTAGACATTAACACATCTTTTTAAACCTAGTTATTGAATAAGTTTCTCGGCACACCTTTAGTAATGCCTATACATTAAGTTATAAATAAAAAGGATTATTCAATAACTAATTCAAACTTTATTGTGCTGTTCATGAGTTCCAAACTGGGCCAGAAATGGGCATTGTTCTTTCACTAAGATTTATATAAGTGGTAATGTACTGAAAATCATTAAATGGCTTAAAAATATTTTAACGAGAGTCGTCACGCAGAATTGCAATATTTACGATCATCAATAAAATTATTAGTTAGGTCAATACATTACAGAAAACATCATCCAGCCAAAGCTGGATTTGTGCCTAAAAAATAGCACAAATGCTCTCTTGAAGAGAACTTCTACGCAAAAGCCGGAGTATGCTTGTTCGTCAGGGTGGATATTTGCTGTCGTCGTCTACGCCCCCCCCCCTAGTGGACCCCTCCTTTTCCGTCCTTTGGATACACGTAAGTATGGGTTCATTAGCCCGGATTTACGTGTGTCTATACCGTTCCTATACCAGTACGGGAACGGTATATACATACATACATATCGTCACGCCTTTTATCCCCGAAGGGGTAGGCAGAGGTGTATTTCTACACCCACTTTTCGCCAGATATACTTTAGTCCCACGTAATAAGGGGCGAGCCTATTGCCGTACCGGGCACATTTCCAGACTCCGTGCTGCTACTGAGAATTTCGTGACAGAAAAACCCAATAACACTGCCCGACCCAGGAATCGAACCCGGGACCTCCCGATCCCACGCGCACATTTATGCCGCGAGACCAACGAGGCAGTCGTATAGGGTTTGATGTCGAGTTTTCCGTCTCTAAGCAAAGATGGTATTTGCATCGTGTTATCCCTTAGTCGCCTCTTACGACACCCACGGGAAGATAGGGGGTGGTGACACTTGTATTCTATGCCGTCAACCACACGGCACGGTATAGACACACGTAAATCCGGGCGTCGAGTTGCCTCGGCATCTCCAGAGATGCCGAGGCAACTCGACTTTTTGACTACCTGAATCAGGTGGCAGATGATGCACAGGAACAGTTTCCGACCGCTGAGTTGGTCTTTTTGGGAGATTTTAATGCCCACCATGAGACCTGGTTGGGCTCTCCCAAAACAGACCAAGCGGGAAGGGCTGCTTACGCATTCGCTCTCACGCATGACCTGACCCAGCTGGTACTCCAGCCCACCAGGATATACAGGGTCAAGCGCCCTCTTTGCTGGACCTCCTGCTGACGAGTCATCCAGACCAGTACAGTGTGTCGGTTCAAGCCCCATTGGGCTCCTCCGACCACTGTTTGGTCTGCACATCAGTGCCAACCGCTGCGCCTTCACAACATGTGGACGTAAAGCGACGCTTATGGTACTACTCGTCAGCTGGGATGGCCTGCGCAGTTATTACGCGTCCATTCCGTTGCTTTGGTGGGAGGGATCCTTCGGAGAGTGCGTCTGCTGTTGCTGGAGAAATTCTGTTAGGTATGGAATATTATATTCCATCCACTTTTGTCACCAGCAACAGCAGACTTTGGCCCTGGTTCGATCGCGAGTGCGCCGACGCTGTGAAACAAAAACAGTCGGAGTACCGTGCTTGGATCAGGGCTCGGTCTCGTCACGATCCGAATGTCCATCTCATCAAAGCGGCCTATAACAGAGCCACTAAGGTCTGCAAGAGGGCATACACCAGAGCGGATGCACAGCGCGTTGCACGGTTTGACCAAGAACTTCTGTCGCACCCTACGGGAAGCCGTGGATATAGGCGGCTGGCCAAAGCTGTACAATCCAATTTCTACCAGTCTTCGCTGCCACCGTTGCGATGCTCTGATAGATCACTGGCTCATAGGCCGCAAGAGAAAGCTGACTTGCTTGTCAATCTCTTTGCGGCCAACTCCCGAATCGATGACCGTGGTTCGCAGCCGCCATCTATAAACCACTGCGGCCACTCCATGCCTGATGTTCGCATCAGGCAATGCGATGTTCGTGCGATACTGCGGTCTCTCAATGTCCGGAAAGCTAGTGGTCCCGACGGTACCCCAGCGGTTGTTCTTAAGAAATGTGCAGCCGAGTTGTCTCCAACGCTCACACGCCTGTATCGCCTGGCTTATTCCTCTGGCATCGTGCCGCAGGCTTGGAAGGAGGCGAACGTACAACCGATTCCCAAAAAGAGGGATCGTTCTAATCCAGCTAACTATCGACCCATACTTGATACTTGATGGCACGGGCTGTTTCCGCAACTCCACGTCTTGGCGTGTATTTTGCGTGCGGGTGGGAATGGTGTCGTCATTTGAGCCACCCCAGCTCTTCGAGGAAGGCCAGCAGACTCTTGATGTGGCCCACGGCCTCCCTCGGGGTGCTGTATCTGGTCAGGTACTGCTGCCTGTACTGTGCGACCTCAGGGCAGTCGACGAGCAGGTGGGCTGCCGTCTCTTCTGCTGCCATACAGGCCCTGCACAGCCTTACCTATAGTAAATAGGTGTTTATTAAAGAATCCGTGTCCTGTGTAGGCGGCCGTGACTGTCCGTAGTTGTTGTTTGGACAGCCGGAGGATTTGTTTGGCTATCTTACCGTCTACTGCGGGAAGAGCCTCCTTGGCCTGCCTACATGTTTCAATACCATAGTATCGACCCATAGCCATCGCTCCTATTCTCTGCAAGGTATTCGAACGGGTTATCAACACCCAACTGATTCGCTACCTGGAAGATCGCTCTCTTATCAATGATCGACAATATGGCTTCAGACCGAAACAATCAACGGGCGATCTTCTAGCGTATGTCACTCACCTTTGGGATGAGGCTATGGACAGGCACGGGGAGTCGTTGGCTATCAGCCTAGATATCTCCAAAGCCTTCGATAGAGTCTGGCATCGTGTGCTTCTTTCCAAGCTTCCGGCTTACGGCTTGCCACCTCGATTGTGCAACTGGGTTGCTAGCTTCTTGCATGAACGACGTATTCGAGTTATTTGCGAAGGTCAAAATTCAAAGTTTGTGCAGGTAAATGCTGGTGTGCCCCAGGGATCCGTCTTATCGCCCACACTTTTTCTTCTGCATATCAATGATATGCTCGCTTTTGGGAGCATACATTGCTATGCAGATGACAGTACCGTGCATGGGCGGTATCTCGACCATCCTGTGGCTAAGCAGGCCGACATTGAGGAAAATAGGCGAAAACTTGTCGCTGAGCTTGACCAGGTTTTGAACAGCATCTCGAATTGGGGTGCTGAAAACATGGTCAAGTTCTACGCCAAGAAGACACAGGTGTGCGCATTTTCAGGAAAGTTATCTCCATTCCTTCCCCAACCTTCTCTTCTGGACACTCCACTACCGATACAGGATAGTCTAAATATACTTGGTATGGACATACGCTGCAATCTCAACCAGAGAAACTACATCGAGGGTGTCATTAAATCGGCATCTCGAAAACTCGGAGTCCTGAACAGAGTGAGGAGGTTTTTCACGCTGGAGCAGCTGTGTCTATGATACAAGACTCAGGTTCGCTCCTGCGTGGAATACTGCTCTCATCTCTGGAACGGCTTCGCTCAGTACCTGCTATATGCCCTTGATAGGTTGCAGCGGCATGCTGTCCGTATTATAGGTGACCTTGAGGCTACTAAGACCCTTGAATCTCTGCAATTACGCAGGGACGTAGCCTCAATGGCTGTCTTTTACCGATTGTATCACGGTGAGTGTTCAGAAGAACTCTTTCAACTCATCCCACCCTCTCCTTTCCTATCCCGAACAACACGTGCCGGGTTAAATTGCCACGCTTACACGGTAGAACAGATACCGTCACGTACGAAAAGGTTCCGTACATGTTATCTTTGCCGTACCATAAAGATGTGGAACTCACTGCCAGCTCACGTGTTTTCTGCCTCCCTTGATCCTGGGTCCTTTAAGCGGGGCGTGAAAAATCATCTCTCAAGGCCGTCAAAGTGAGGGCCGTCATGTCACATTGCTTAACCAGCAGTTGGGGATGGTGGCTTTCCCAATAGGACTTCACTGTCAGCTAACCATCAGGTAGCGTGAAGTCAATTTGATAGGTTACTTTTAATAAAATAAAAAAAAATTACTTCTTCAGACAAGCATCTCTTACTTTTCAAAAATAATTGGCTGCTGCCTTGATTTTTAAAATAAAATAATACTATATAACTACTGTATGTAACTCACAAAATTATAAACCTATTTATATACCACATATCACCTTTACTCTTTTATTACTCCCAAAATGCGTTTTCTAGTAATATTTAACGGTGGACAAAGATATTTTATTCTGCTACAATCAGGACATATACATTTCTCGGAACAGCTGGAACGATTGCAGATTATTTCTGAACTATAACTCCTTTCTACTAGATGGCGCCACCATCCGTTCAAGTGCAATATAAAACGGCTCTGTGTTTACTTTAATATTTAAAATAGTTAAAGTTATTATTTAAAGTTAAAGCATGTGTTAGTATACTCAATATGGTCCAAATATAAAGTAGAAATGTTATCTTCAATTTTGGAATAGAAACAGTGCAAATAAAACGATAAAAGTATACTTTGTGATGAACATTAAAACAAGTGAATAAAAAGTGTAAAACCAATAAAACTTGACAATAAGTGCTATTAAAACTTAATAAATGATTATACATACGATTTTCTATAAATCAAATATAAAAAGTACATAATAGTGATGTTCAAAGTGCAAAGTCACTGTGCAAAGCGATTCAAATATTTTTTTGCAGCATGAATCATCACAACGAACTTTTTCTAAGGCACTTACAAGGCGTATGACAATTTCATCCATAAGCCTCTAAGCGTTCATAGCGAAGTCGGCAAGAACACATTCCGATTCTAATAATACAAATGAATAAATAAGTAACATATTAGACGAAGAAACAGACCTCGATGAAAGCTTGTCTAGTAGTCTGCCTGACTTAACTAAACAACAACAAAATGAACTCATCATTAAGTTGAAACAGCAAGTAGAAACATTGGAACTGGAATGAAATAGTGCGCATCAAGAAAAAGAGTCCCTTTTACTTGAAAACACGGAACTAAAACTTACAAATCAAAATTTAACAAAGAAAAATGAATTATACAAGACATTAACAAGTAGTCCAATACAATCATCTAAAACTACCACTCCACAAAAAAAGGTTAAAGTTAAGAAGAACAAACAAACACAAACAGAAACATCAGATATAATTGAGGGAAAGCAACTCAAACACTGAAGCAAAAAAACTCAAGAAAATACCTAGAAATATTATTAACAAAAGTACCACTACTGACAAAAAACACAGAAATAAAATATGCCTAATTAGTAGCAATAACACAAACAAAATCCTGTCAATATCAGAAGAAGCTTTTCCTAGTTCCCAAATATGCCACTATTGTTATCCAAATTGCAGCATCAAGCAGCTCTTGACCAAACTAAACGACAAAATTGTGGACTATACAATGGAAGACTACTGTATTATTTTGATAGGAGAAGAAGACTTTCGCAAAACTAACAATTATTTTGACATAATCATATATATAAGAGAAACATTATTAGCATTACAACATACTAAAATTATTCTTTGTTTACCGACATTTAAACATAATTATTATTCCTCAATCTTTAATGGGCGCATAGAAGTGTTCAATAATTTACTTTATTTTGATCTGTATACATATAACTACGCATTATTGATTGACTCTAATCTGGATTTATCTTGCGATTATACTGTTTTTAGAAAAAGTGGTCGTATTAACAACAGTGGTATGAAATTAATTTTTGACAATATTAAATACCTAGTGCAAACTGAAACTTTTGATAATAATATAAATTCCTGTGATAACTCAAAGTCATCTACTGAAACTTCAAATCAGTTGTTTCGTGCATGATAGTTTATAATGTATTCCATCAAAATGTAAACGGATTAATTAGCAAATCAGACTTGCTAAGTATACACCTGGATGAATTCCATAACACTATTGATGTTATTTGTATTACTGAGCATAACATGGTCAAAGGCGATGAGCAGTATTTGAAGATACCTAATTTTTATTTAGTTACATATTTTAGTACAAAAAATCGACATGGAGGATCCTGCATATTTATTAAATATGGACATATATTTGAAACAGTGGATAGAATCAATAAATTAGCCCTTGTAAATATATTCGAATGCTCGGTAGTGGAATTGACGCAACTTAATATTTACATAGTTTGCATTTACAGGCCACCGAAATACGATCCATCATCAATACAAATATTTTTTGAAAGACTTTACTCGCTACTATCTGAACTTTGCAAAAATAAAAACAAAAAACTGATACTTTGCGGTGACTTTAACATAGATTTATTAAAAAGAACTAGGTTATCAGTGGAATTTGAGCAAACACTGCAGGCATTTGGTCTTAAAATTGAATTTAAACAACCTACTCGGTTTTTAACTCCTACTTGCATAGACAATATTGCACACAATATCAAAGGATGTAAAAGTCAAATAAACGATTTATGTATCTCTGATCATACGGCACAAACATTAAAATGTCCAATAAGACAGAGATGCCTACTTAAGTGTTGGTATATCAAAAAAAGAGACTATTCTATTGAAAATAAAAATGAATTTAAAAATTACCTAGCCCATATTAATTTCGCTGATGTATTAACTGAAAAAGATCCGAACAAGGCGTTTAATATATTTTATGACTTTTTTAATCTCCTTTACTACTTATGTTTTCCAGTAGTTAGGATAAAAATATGCTCAACCAACAAAGTAAGCTGGATTACGAAAGGGTTAAAATTTTGTAGTTTGCGAAAACGGAAAATGTTGATGCAATTTAGAAGACAGACAAGTGAAACTAATAAAATAAAATTAAAATCTTATTCAGCAAGACCCAAAAAGATAAAACGCCTACCACAAAAATCTAAGAACGACCATTATATTAAATCTTCGGAAAACAAAACAAAAGTGACATGGAATATTATAAATAGTGCAAAAGTAACACAGCCTAGGCTAGGTATATGTTGTATTAATGTTAAGGATAAAATAATAAATGATCCTAAGGGTATTTGTAATGCATTCAATAATTATTATACCGACGTAACAGACAATCAAAATGTTGTAAAAGCTGACATTAAAATAAATAATAATCCTAATTCAATTTTTTAGCACCTGTAACTGACTTGGACATTTTTAATATTATCAGATCACTAAAAACACAAACAGCTGTGGATATGATGGAGTTACGACGCTCGTAGTAAAATATGTGAGTAGCATTATTTCCCCAATTTTATCACACTTAATTAACTTGTGCAATGAAAGTGGTATATTTCCTAGTGTATTAAAGATGACCATCATAAAACCGTTGTACAAAACAGGAAATAAAATGGACATTAGCAATTATAGACCCATCGCTATAATTCCTATATATGCAAAAATATTTGAGCGTGTTATTTATAACAGTATTTATTTTCATTTGGAAAAGGAAAATATACTTGTACCAGAACAGTATGGTTTTCGTAAAAACAAAACTATTAATTTGGCCATCTACAATTTTTTGAGATCTGTCACGAAAAACATGGACAAAAGACAGTCAGCAATAGGCATGTTTGTGGATATGTCTAAGGCTTTTGATCACGTCAGACATGATATTCTTCTTGACAAACTCTATCGCTATGGTATAAGGGGTGATGTTCATGAGCTTATAAAATCATATCTGTTAAATAGGAGGCAAGTGACTGAAATTACGAATATATATCTTAAATCCAAAAGTGAATTGGTTCATAGGTCAGATGTAAGAACTGTAAAATTTTAAGTCCCACAGGGTAGTATCCTGGGACATTTGCTATTCAATATTTATATAAATGACCTCCCAACAACAACTACCTATGATATGACTTTGTTTGCTGATGATAGCACAATATTATTTACAAATAAAACCTTGACATCTTATGAAATTGACATTAATAATTCTATCACATCAATTATGCAATGGCTAAAAATAAACAACTTAAAAATTAACTTAGATAAAACAAAAATAATTGAATTTAAACAAAGAAAAGAAAGAACCGATAAGAAATTAAATATTAATTACAATGGTTATCAATTTACAGAGAGCGAATTAACTACATTTCTTGGGTTAAAAATAGATGAAAAACTAAACTGGAAAGACCATGTAGACTACGTATGTACCAAAGTGAGTCAGTCCGCATATGGACTATATAGGCTAAAAAATATAGCCAATACATCAACATTAATAACAGCCTATCATGGCATTGTCGTATCAACATTACGGTACGGAATAATATTTTGGGGCAATTCCACTGACTGGCTATCGGCATTTAAAGTTCAAAAGCGGTGCATTCGAACAATTTTTGGTATAAACGTACCTGATAGTTGCAAACCGTACTTTGTAAATAATAATCTGTTGACCCTGCCTTGCATTTACATAAAGGAGTGTGCTGTGTTTGTGAAACAAAATATGGAATTATTTAAAAAAAATCAAGTATTCGACATGCTGGTAAATTGTGTGTTGTCGAAAGTAAAACGGCGCTAATGCACAAAAACTTCTTTTGCACTGCACCACGCATTTACAACAAATTACCTACTCAAATTAAAAACATTGAAAATCTACAATTATTTAAAAGGCATCTTCAAAAACTGCTTGTAGTTAAATGCTATTACTCGCTGCAGGAATATTTAGATGATACGCATAATGCAAATAATTAATTAGAAATAAACTTTATTTATTTTTAAATTATAATATTTACTTATATACATTTGACATTTTAGTTGTGATTAGCTGACATTATACTTTTATAATTATTATTGATATTCTATAATTTCATTTTTAATTATTTCATGACATTTTAATATTCTTATTTCTAAACTAGAGAATGCTCGCGGCTACGCCCGCACATTTTTTAATTTAACCGTTTTGCCCGATCCCGTGGGAATTTCGCGAAATCCCTTCTTAGTGCACCCCTACGGTCCCCAAGGAACATACATGCCAAACTTCAGCTCCCTGCGCCCAATGCTTTTGGCTGTAGCTTGTCTGTCAGTCAGTCAGTAACGCAAGGATTTTATATATTAAGATTATGACATTTTGGACTCTTATTTGATATTGTATATTTTCACGTTAACTGTAATAATTTATGTTGATTTTAATTTTACAATAAGTAATAGTTTACTGTTTCTGTGTTTGCATGCCTAATTGGTGGGATATGGTAATAGAACAATGTATATATTATTAAGATCTGCAAATGTATACCCATATTCGCAAATTAATAAATGAATTATGAACTATTTCTTTTTTAGTTCTACGCCACAATGAGGCGGCTGATCAACATTCATGATATAATTATCAAAGAAACTTCTTCGAGTTTAATTGTTTTCAATTTGTTCCCGTCTGAAATGGCGTCGAACGCTGACAGCAATAATTCAAAACGTCGAGAAATATTAAAAAGTTAATTTTAGAAACGTTAAGATGAATGGGCAATAACTCACGGAATATCTCACAAAAAATAATAGATGGCGTCTTAAATAGCTCGGAGTTATACAAGTTTAAGTGCCATTTAACACTTTGTTTAGTATTTGAACATTTCCTAGCTGAATTGTGCCTTTACGTAGGATCTGGTTCATGACTTGATATACGAAATAAAGAAAAACTACTAAACTTGCCTGGTACGCAGTTGAGCCTTTCCAGGCAATACTTGGAAATGATTAACTGTGTACTAAGCAAGCTTATCAGTATTATCAAAATATAGAACGCTGAAAAAAGCATTTTCTCGAAATGTAACGTTTGCGCAGATCCTTGACGATTCACGTTTTGCTTACGGTGAGGGAGGCTGAAGATGTAGTATCGCTTCGTCAATCAGTTCGTGATCACGGTTAGTTTTTTATAGACGATATTAACCGCTGTGATGAATGCGCCGTTATCTTACAATTGCCACCCGGTGACACCCGTTAGCTTATAATGGCCGCCACCGCGCGATAACATAAACAATTTTTTGTCGACTCGTATGTAACACGAATCTGCTCTGAAGTGATTTTTTTCTTAAAGCTAATAAATGACTCGTTCAAGCGTTAGCAAGTGTTTGTTGATATTTGGTTTTTAATTTATTATACTTAGGGCCGATTTTTCAATCCTCAGATAAACAACCAGATAGTATTTATTCTGAGGATAGCGTAATATTGCGTTTTTCAATAGTCAGATAGGGTTTATTCGTCGAATAAATCACCAAACTAAGGAATAAATTTAACTGCCCGATCCTCGGTCAGATAACCGCTTATTTGACTGTTAAGTTGACGTTGAGATACATTTGGTTGGATTTTGGGCCTGGTATATATTACGAAATATGGAAAATAGGGTCATTTTTTTATTAATATAAGAGGCTATTATAAACGAATAGGTATATTAAACGACCTAGAAGGTGATAAAGATTGTAAGACCACAAGGCGATCATTTTAATACCTATATTGGATTCAATGGAGTGTTGATATTATGAAATAGTGAAACAAATCAGATAGCATGTATTTCAAACATTTATTATACCTAATACACACATTTATGGCATAAAAATACAGACTTATATTTTCAAAAACGAATTACAACTTAAATACCTAGGTACTTACTCACTATTTCACTAAAGACAAATTGACAATTATTCAACTACCAAAATTTACATCATAATACTATTTAACAGTAATATATTATTACGTTCATAAGTCTTAAATGGTACTTAGATGTAAAGGTGTCCTGTTATGTTAAAACAGATGCCCAAAATTCTTTCTTTGGTCATGCTGGGAACGATGGCTCGTTTTTGAAGAGACGATTTCTTAGACTCTCGTACTTAAACTTTATTTTTTGTCACTAACGGCTATTTGTAGACACCACATGAATTAGAAACACTTTCTATCTTTCCACGCACATTCCTTGTCCTGATTAGTTACCGTATCAGTCGTTTTAATTTTTATAATATACTTGTATTTTTCTATTAAACTTACTAGTAGTTGACTGTCTTTAATCTCGCATTCGAATTTGAGGAACGCTGGCATTGTTATTAGAATATAAGTTGATTGAAAACGAACAGCACAACGCACACAAATTCTGCGAAAATACTACAGTCCAAACATACATAAACAAACAAGAACCCCGAAAAAATGACAACCATCATTTTGACAGTTAGAGCAGGACAGGCAATAAAGCTTCTGTTACCTGTCCTGCTCTAATTTCCTGTTCTGCTCTTACATGCACTTTTCTGATATATTTGTTTCACCTCTCTGAAGTTAGTGACGGGTACGATGATGTTATTCGGTCAGATAGTTGCCCACGGAATAAAAGATTATTGAAAAATTGACACAAGTTTAACGGACTGTTATACAGCCCAATAAATTTATCAGTGGAATAGTTATTCACCTCTTTATCTGAGGATTGAAAAATCGTCCCTTAGTGTCAAACATTGACGAGCGTTGAAAACACGTTTATATTAACTTTGAACGGGTTTATATTTAAAAGTAAATCGATGGCATATGTATTTTATGACTTTATCGACGTAATGGTTATGTTTTCATGCGATAAAATAAAAAAATCACCACTTTTACTGATTAAAATAATTTTATCAATGTTCAATTAGCGCGAAATTTTTGCCGACGGCGTAAAAAATTTTTTGTGTAACATTTCTTGGTATGTTTTCATTAAATATACTTACTCTTAGCTTAAAATTTTATTACATACACCTAAAATATATTATTAATTTATCATTTAATAAGTTATTTACTTAAAAATACTCATTTACAACTCAAAATAACATAAACGGCTATCATTAAGGCGCTGTCCTAAGCGACTGTTTTGGTAAATGAGGGGGTGAAGCAGGGGAGGTGAAGGGAGCTTAGCTCCGTCTACTGCGGGGTGCCCCCTTCATTCTCGTCACGTGCGGCCGTATTCTGGTGACATCCGTATTCCAATATTTCAAAATCGCAAGTAAAAAGTTTTAGCATATTGAATTGAGATACTGATATAAAAATTTATATTACATACATCAATCTGTTTGTACAATATAGGCATAGCGCAATTTTTGTTCTCAGTGCAGCCATGAGCAAAACTGGTTTACATTAGACGTTATAGGTATTAATAGTTGACGAAAGTAGGTAAATACCTACGTGCCGTAAGATGATAAAAATAATTAAGTCAGTTCCATGTATGGAGATGCCATTATTATGTTTGTTTTGTTTTTGTATAAAAATAGTGAAGCAGTTCATAGAATACCTACATCTAATTCCATTCCTGCCAGTTTTCAAATCTGTTTTGCAATAAATTGGCTGTGACATACGGGCGGACAGACAGACAGACATTGCGAATCTATAAGGGTTCCGTTTTTACAATTTTTGGCTACGGCTCCCTAAATAACACAATACTGTTCGACTAAGCGCAAAAGCCGTATCTCAACTAAAGCGAGTTACGAGATAATTGAAGTTTAGTAAAAGTTGATTTCTTTTATTTATTTATGGATGTTTATTGTTACTATAGGTATAATTATTATGGTAAAGATTTCGAAATACGACGCCGTTTTTAGGGGTTGTGAGTGATTGGAGAGGGAGGAGGGGAGGTCTTGAAACCCCCCCTCACCATTTTCACTTGCCGGAAATACTTGGTTTCCTCTGAAAAAAAATATCTCCAAACATCGGTGTGTATGGCACTGCCAACTTCCACATTCATCACACTAGTTTAATAAACTAAGGTTGACGGAGCCCTGCGAAAGGCTCCTATTTTCGGATTAAGGGTCAAAAGAAAACCTAACATAACCTATTTAGTTACTTATTACAGTCGCACCTAACCCTAGGCACTCGAAAGCAATGACGCACAAATTTGACATTAGCTGTCAATATGATCATTCCAAGATGGCAGTTTTGCGTTTCCTTTCACGTTTTCCACATAAAACCTAAAAATGACATTTGTAAAACTGTACTAAAGTATAAAAACTACGTTCCGTTTTGCATAATTGCCGAAGTATTTATGAAATTTTGGAAATTGTTTAATAATATTTAGACGCAACTCCGGCAGCCAAAATTACTTTTAGCGGAATAAAACAAACTCCCTTAAGCCCCCTACACTACCAATACCCTCAAATTCAGGCGACTCGTTTCGAAACCCAACCCATTATTATTTTTCAAAATAGATGAAACATCAAAAATATATGTGGATATACCTTATTCATGAGATACTGCTATGTCGCTTAGAAAATTATAGAATTAGAATTTGAGTTACTTTCGTTAGCTCTCCACATACACGTTTGTATGGAAAATATAAAATTTCTTTCGCTTCAAATATGTGTTGTTTCAAATAAAATAAATATTAAAAGATATTTATTTATATTCATTTATCATTTATTAACGAAATACAGAGTTTACAGCTCATCAAAAGTTAGCTGTCTGCTACAACCCGGCAGGTTTTCTTTATTCTCATCGAATGTTAAAGGCAGTGTGTGAGGGGATAAGACTTATTATTTGCTGTTGTTCACGAGGCACAGTTTCATTTACTTTCCTTTTACGGCTTGGTATTGTAGAAATTTCAAGCACTGATGAAACATTTTCCTCTTCGTGATCTCGCAATGCCATCCCTTGAACTTGACGAGAATCAACAATTTCAGGCAACTGCCTATTCATATAAAACGCCACAAGCTTTTCTTCTCCCAGAAAACATCATCTCTTTCTATAATTTCTATTTTTAGTGGTATACTTTCGCCACTCCACACAGCAAATAAACACTTTTGTTTGCGTGTAACGTGGCGTTGCCCCTGAATTTGGTAATAACAACTACAATATTTGCTTAGACTAGTCAGTTCACTTTTTTATCATGTTTCCACATTTGTATTTTATTTGCTCTTATACTATTCTCCAGGCCATTCTTATAAGCAACTATAGAACATTAAATTTCCACAATCGTGTTTGGACCTATTAATCCATCTGGCGTGGCACCAATAAACGGATAATCCACAAGGCTCGATTGTTACATTTTCTTGCTTCGCCAGTTGTTACAAAGCCAGTTCTTCATTTTAGATTCCATGCGCAACTGATTTTACATTGCAAATATTTTATTTGTACAAAATATTTTTAACTAAGTTGACTTTACTGCTGTTATCTGTTCTTTTTACCACTATACCAAAATTTCAATCTGTCAACATATTCTTACGCAATTCGAACCAGTCACTGCTATCCCTCTTGTAATTTTTGCTTATCACTACGGAATTTGAGTCAAATTTGTTAAGAAAATTGTTTGGCATTTCTTGGCTAGATCTTGAACAGATCGTGTTAGGAATGACTGCAGTCAAATGTGTGTAAGACGTTGCAGAACTGTTATCTTTTACTTCACTGTAATTACAATAAAGATAATTAGTTACGTACTTTATTATTAAAAAAAAAATATATATTTTGTGTTATAGCAAACAGAGAAGTCACCTTCTTACTTATAAATGATTGATTTTAGAAATTAAAAAGATATTAGGTGTACTGAGACATACCTAATAGTTTATGAATAATCAAAGTTTTACCCGATGTACCTTAATAGGTTTATGTTCACAACACAATAATACAACATTCGTTACCGCTTGTGTGCGGATTGCGGAGCGCCATATTAGCGCTGTTTATTGTTCGCCGTGGCGGCACCTTAGCGCTCCAGGCGCTCTGACAAGCTAATGAATTTGCAATATAGGTACATAAAATGATTCGATTTTATGTTATTACTCTTTCAAAAATTGAAAACTGTGGCAGCTATGTATTGTGAGAATAATTTATATAATTATATTATGCATAATCGATAATCTATAACATAGTTAGACATAAAAGACTCTTATGAAAATTATTTGTGTAAAAATGTTACATATTTCATAATCACTTGGCCATGGATGAATTTCTATTTTATTACGACGCTTTCTTGTACAAATCCTTCGTAGAATTACATTTCTCTAATGTTCCATAGTTTATTCTTCTAATTATATATTTATAAGCACAGAAACAATAACACATTAAATGCAACAAGAGTATAAACTTAGGTTAGGACCTAAGTTTACACACATATAATTAGGATTATATGTGCCCATAGTTACATGAAAAACCTATTTGATTCAAAGTATTCAGTCTATAACATAAAACATGAAATTACGAACTCAAATGCGTATTATAATAATAAACAGGTTTACGTAAAATTTCGTGCAGCGGTGACGCAAGCGACATGGCCTACCTCTCACAGGGCTCATAGCTGAATGATGAGGTCTGGGCGGGGCGTAAACTAGCAACTGACACTCAGTACACCGCTTATGCTAATAAAGTTTAAATTGCTGAAGCGTTTGATATTGATGGGATCTACCGAGCGTCAAAATCATAGACGTTTGGCAGATTTTATTTAATTTTACAAAATATACACGTATAATATGAAAATAAATAGGGTAATTCTTTAGTTCATTATATTTCTTACAATATTATCAAATAAAATATGGCAGCTTACGATCAAAATATTGCAAACAGTGAGACGAAAGATTATTTTCTGCTTCGATTTTGTGATTTTTTTTTTCGTGATTCTATTTTACATACATGAAAAATTCTTTCAAAAGTCTTTTGTTCAGACTTTTGACTTTAAGCTCTATTTTTTGCTAGTTTGTCATATGTACCGTTATGGCTAGATGCGCGACGAAAAATTAAGTGTTTCACAGCTTTTGAGGTATAACAGCGCCTTAACTTCGCGCGCCGTAACGCGTACCGCATGGGAACAATCGATGTTTTGTGTAATGGTTTATTTAATCTAAATAAACCATTACATTACTGTTGCAATATTTTTTATCTAGGAAATGTATTGAAGTAAGAAATTAAACAAAGAACAAGGCAAGTCATCGTAGAGTGAACAGCTACAAAACTAAAAAACACCGCAATTGCTCACTCTAAAAAGTTGCATACATTATTATAGCAAAAAAAGGGACAAAAGTCACTTGGGTTCACTCAACGGATATTTAATCAAAGGGACAAAAGTCACTGAGGTTCATTTGGGCGGTTAAGCTTTCTAAATTAGGTAAATAATAAAATAATGTTGGCAATATTTTGTGATGCAGCACCAACGCTCAATTTGTATCCCGCCTGCTGCATATGTAAGAACTTATCATTATATTTTTTTGTAATTATTCGCATTGTGTCTACCATGTTGAACCAAATAAATAAATTATTATTATGAACATATTGGTGGTTCAGAATCAAATCGAGGACCCGTGGCACATTTGCAGCGGTAAAGTGACCACCAACTCAACGGCATACCTGGAGTCTATAGGCTTGTACACATTTCTCAACTATTGGCCACAGCAGGACTAAAATAATTGCATAATATCTAGACCAACCATTTAACTAATATTATACAATACAAAGACAAACAACATAAGTTAATTAATCGCGTAAATAGTGATTTGACTTATTGGCTAATTACAAAATGTTTTATTGTTTGATACACAAAGTTGCGTTTGCTGTAAATCACTACCGCTAACCTATCACACAAAATCAGTTCAGTGTTTAGTCTGTTTTAGTGTCAGTACTAATGCTAACAGTATACACGTAACATAACGTAAGGTAAAGTCCAATCATATACGAGCAATTAGTATATTAATTTTCTTACATTAGTAGTACGAATACAACAAGATTTGTAGCTGACCGTAGGCATTTATCTATTTTCTGGGTTCGTCGAGTTAGGCAGCGTCTGGATTGTAGATGGGTAACCGGGTATAAATCTTTGGATTGCGGAGGGTACTCGGCATCCACTGATTTTTTAGATTAGAAAACGTATCCGAGGGTCCAATTGGATGTAACAATCCCACATTTGACGACGATATTTTGAGTAATTTATGGTTCACGATACAGTGTATTAGTTTTTTCAATAAGGATTAAAGCCGCGAATACGCGCTACTATAGGCAGTGATTTAGTAGCTTTCGAAAGTTCAATTGCACGTCTAAAAGCGTCACCCAGTACGCTTACAAACTTTATTCGTAGATGACAATGGACGAAATCGTCCCCACCCAAAAATTCAATGTAGTTCAATTGACACATCTTGGCAAGATTATATTTTTTTACTATGGGGACGTTGCCCAAAAGCATAGGTTTGTCATAGTAATTAACGTTTAAACAAATATTCGTATAAGTACGTATTTTTGACGATTATTTGTAAAACACCTACTCATTTATCTATTCATTAGTGCACAGTGAACAGATAGACCAGTAATATTAACACTCACTATTATTATTTACCTATTATAGGCATTGTTAGAATGAATAATTAGAAGAAAATGAATTAAAATGGTTCATTCATTTATATTATACTAGACGGCCCCAGCGGTTTCGCCCACGTTAATTATACATATAAACCTTTTTCTTGAATAATTCTATCTATTAAAAAAACTGCATTAAAATCCGTTGCGTAGTTCTTAAGATTTAAGCATACATAGGGACAGACAGACAGAATACCGACTTTGTTTTATACTATGTAGTGATTATTATATAAGGGTTGTAACGGGTTCTGGTAGTAAAACGCAGTACGAGGTTCTATGCGTTTATTTGCCGAGTATTGTCTCACTTCCCTTGCACGAGTATGACCGACCAACAACACGACACTGGCCTGAACACTAAGGGCTGCAGTCTTCCACGCTGTTCCCTTCGGTAGTGTGCAGGGCAGGTTGCTCGAAGGGCTGCGCGTAGCGGCAGATCCTCGCAGGCCGTTGGCTCAGCTGGCAGGTGCCGGCGGTGAGTGTGCGATGAGCGGGGCAGGCCAGACTCTTCGGCAGAGGTGACGCCGAAGGCGATGCAGCAGGTGTAGCGGTCTAGGTAGTGTAGCCCGGAGCTTTAGGTAAACCTGGAACCTGAAGGGAAACAGCATTAGGAAAGCCACAACCAATAGAGTCAGGCAGGCGGCGTCAGCCGGCCTCAGCTAGCAGGTAGAGAGATGGGCAGTACGCTAACGCAGTAAATGAAGTAACTCACCCACAGCTGGGACCAGGATACACGTAGAATGTATATGGATATAGCGATATAGAATAGAGTAGCGGTAGTAGTTAGTGTAGAGTAGCGGTGACGGCCTCTCTGTCGGCCCCTTTATATACCGGCCCTCCATCAGCGTTGGTGTCGGCGCATTACCAAATAAGGGCAAAACTTATGCTATAATACCGCCCGCCTTAGGAGAGGATTTTACGTGGCTAACAAGAATAATCCGACTAGCTGCGTTAGGTCTATGAGTCCGCTACTGTCCAAGCTAAGACGGCATATAGAGAGAAGGAAGGGAAAGTCTTCTACGGTTTGTAACAAATAGTTAGGCACCATAGTGTATAAGTTTTAGGTCCTTAATGTGCCAAAACCCAATAGAATTTCCAGACGCGTCCGACAACTCGTAAACGAGAGGCGACTTTTTATTAATCACTGTGCACATCACGAATTTAGGGGCTAGTTTCTTACAGAAAGACTTATCCTTGTCGCTCTGATAAAAAGTCCTTTTCCATACAGTGTCTCCCACATTAAACTCAGCTGGTTTACGGCGTAAATTATACGTTTGGGAATTCCTTGCATGAGCTTGAATGAGGAGTGCCTGAACTTTGTCAAATATGCCTGATAAGTGACCTATGTTTTCTGCGTAATCGTCCCTAGGTATGTATACTATATCATCAGCGTCCGTGTCGACATAGTGTGAGCCGCATGGAACTAATTCACGTCCATAGACTAAAAAACTAAGTGTATAGCCCGTGACTTCATTAACTGCAGTATTTAATGCAAACTGCACCTTAGGTAGGAGAGTGTCCCATAATCTCTGGTCATTTCCTACAAACGCCGCTAAGGTAGAACCAATGGTTTTATTATAGCGTTCGACCGTATTGACATGTGGGGAATATTTAGGAGTATAATGAAGATTAGGGATTTTGTACTTGCGCAACATAGCTTTTAAAGTAGCACTTACAAACTGTTTACCATTGTCCAATATAATTGTAGATGGTATACCATGAACCAAAAATATTTTTTCTTCCAAAATATTAGTTATTATTTCAGCAGTTGCGCGCCTGATAGGAAAAAGTAGACAGTATTTACTAAAACAACAAGTTACAACAAAGATGTAGGCGTTTTGTTTTCTTGTGACGGGTAATGGCCCCACCAAATCTACACTAATGGTTTGGAAGGGTCGTGAACACACTTTGGGTCGTCCCATGGTTCCCAATGGTGCATGGTTCTGATGTTTGTGCGCGATACAAGTGTCGCAAGAATTTATGAACTTAACTACGTCATCGCGCATTTTGGGCCAATAGTAACGCAGTGCTAAGCGCTTGTAAGTTTTAAATATACCGAAATGCCCCGAAGTGGGTTCGGCATGGTTCTCTAATATGGCATTATTTCGATCAGAAGAAGGTAGTACTTCTTTCCATTCGAACTCCTTACGTAGCATACACCTAGATTTGATCAAACGCTACAATTTATTATTTTTAATAGAATAGTCTGGATAGTCATTAGGCGAAGATAAACAACCATTGTAGGTGGCTGAATACCATTGATCAGTGTCAACATTAGGGTCATTCAAATTATTATTATTCGCGTTAATTATATTTACAGGTAGGGATCGTGATAACGCATCGGCTATAATATTATCTGCACCGCGCCGATGCTTTATTTCGAAGTTAAAGGCTGACAGACGAACCGACCACCGAGCTAATCTACCAGTCGAGTTGCTCAAGTTTAGGAACCATTTTAGTGCAGAATGGTCAGTATACACCACGAACTTTAACCCGTTATCTAAATAACAGCGCCAATATTCGAGGGCTGGTAGAACTGCTAATGTCTCCCGTTCTGTTATACTGTAGTTTTGTTCCTGTGCATTTAGTGACCTACTCATGTAAGCGATAGGTAGTTCCACGCCATCTATTTCTTGTGTAAGTAGCCCACCGATGCCGCTCGCACTCGCATCTGTGTGAACTTGAAAAGGTTTCTCGTAATCGGGACACGATAATATTGGTGCGGAGCTTAACAATTGTTTTAGTTTACAAAACGCGTCATCAGCTTCCACCGACCACTGAAATGGTGCGGCTTTCTTACCGGTAGAGGTAAGTTTGTTCAGAGGACCGGCAATAGTACTAAAATTAGGTATAAATCGCCGATACCATGATGCAATGCCTAAGAACCTTTTGACTTCTTTTTTATTCTTAGGCGTAGCATATTGAAGAATGGCTTCCACCTTACATGGGTCTACTTGTAATCCTTTAGAGTTTACTACGTAGCCCAAGTACTTCAATTCATCACGGAAGAATTTAGAATTTTCTAAGTTAATGGTAAGGTTGGCCGATTTTAATTTTTCGTATACTTTATTTAATAGTGACACATGAGCATTAAAAGATGGCGATATAAGCACGATACCATCTAAAAAAACGAATACAGAGTTTTCGAACTCAGGACTGTTCGTAAACAAGTGATCCACCAAACGCTGTTGTGTCGCAGGCGCATTCGTTAAACCAAACGGCATAGTCACAAATCTAAATGTTCCTCTAGTAGGCACATAAAACGCAGTCTTATCACGATCACATTCGCGAAGAGGCGTCTGCCAAAAGGACTTAGATAAGTCTATACTACTTAGATATCTAGCGTTCCTAAGGTTGTCTAAAATTTCGGATACGTAAGGTAGTTTATACGCGTCTTTTTTAGTAATAGAATTAAGTTTCCGACTATCTAAACAAAACCTTAGTTTACCGTCCTTCTTAGGCGTTAGTAAAATCGGTGACGACCACGGACTTTCGCATTTCTCTACCACTCCCAATGCAAGCATTTCGTCTAATTCGTCAATAATTATTTTTAATTTCGCCGGCGGTAACCTATAATATCTTTGGCGTATCGGCGCAGAATCGCCGGTGTCTATTGCATGTTCTATTAAGTGAGTTTGTCCTAAACCGGTTTTTTCAGTAGAAATCGACTCGTATTGCTTTATAATTAACTTAGCCGTTCTTTGTTGTGACTCACTCAACTCACTAAAAGATTGCAATACGTTCGTGTTACTTAGCTTATTTTCACTTAACACACTACACGGCAATGTTTTAGACATGCATACGGATGCGATATGGTTAGGCAGTAATTTAAATAGTTTCCAGAAATCGATGCCTAAAATTAAATTACTTGTAACTTCTGGAATAATATAAGCCTTCAATAAGTGGGTTTGATTATTAAAAGTAGTGGGTAAGTTGATAAAACCGCGCGGCAACAATATATTTCCACCCGCGGACCGAATGGAATTAGTGATGTGACACTGCTGTATTTCTAACCCGGTTTTAGTAATTACGTCCAGATGGAAGTTGTTACCTAGAATTGTAATGGCTGAACCGGAATCGAGCAATCCACAAATAGGTAAACTGTTAATCGTTACGTTAACATAGGGCCGTAGGTCATTTTTAGGTATATTATCCAGGATCGAGGCGACGGAATAACTTGAGAAATACACTTTTAGAGTGTTTAGCCAATTTCTCCAATCATCTTTGTCAAAATTGGTCGAATAGGTTGTAGAACCTAATTTAGATTTTGACGCGCCCCGACCCTGACTAACTTGTTTTTTGGTTTCGACGATTTACAGTTCGGGCAGTTAGGGAATGTCACATCCCTACAGCCGCACTTGAAGCAAATTGCGAACCGATCGCGTTTGCATTCATTCAAACTGTGATCAATGATACGGCAGCGCGGGCAGTATTTGGACGTGACTAGAGCGACAGAGCTAGGTTTAGACTTAGGTTTGCTAGGTTCGTTGTTCTCAGTGTATTCGGACGTACCCTCTATAGTAGCAACGGGATAATTATTGTAGGAATTATTACGCGCTCGGTTATTAGGTTTGTGACTGTAAGCTAGGTCTGGTGCCAACGTGTCGTTATTATAATACGGTTCGCGGAATTGAGAGTTCAAATATTTCATCCGTTCGTAGTTTAAACATAACGTCTGCAGTGTTGCTATACTGTCTATTGAAGATATTGACGGAGCTAGCACTAGTGAGTAGCATGGACGTATGTTATGCAATAGGATGTCTAACTTTTCGCGTTCGGACAATCGCTTTGACGGTGACAGCCTAGCGAACAGCTGATTCATTATCGAGAGATAAATTATTATAGTTTCGGTAGCACCTTGAGTACGTCGGCGGATTTCATTTAATAACCGGTAGTCATAATCGTACGGTGTGAAATCGTCTATTAATTTAGTGGTGAGTTCTTCCCATGTATTGAAATATTCTTTTAGGCCGCGGTACCAGTGAAGTGCGTTACCGGTGAAAATTTCGGAGACATATGATAAAATTTTAGTGGAAGGTAGATTACGCGCGGTTTGGAATTCGGTTACGCGTTGTAGGAACGCTCGGACGCATCCCGTACCGTCGTATTTTAGCTTAGACAGTTCGCTAACTCTCAAATGCTCGCAATGCAACACTGGGGCTAACCCTGCCTGCATCGAGGTAGACGGCGCAGGTTGGGCCTCAGCCACAGCATCAGCTGAGCGAACACCTGATTGTTCAATGGCGGACAGCTCCACCGAGAGCTTGTCGAACCGGCTGCACAATTTGGTTATTCGTTTTGAATACGCCGTAGGACGTTCCATCCTACGGAGTCTATGGAAAATGTGGTTGTGCAGTGCGGTAGACCTCCTAGCTAGGTTCGCGTCGTAAGAATTGGTTAATAAATTCACTCGCTTGGCCAGCTCAGAGACGGCCTCGCTAGCGTCCTCGAAGTCCACCGCTATGGCTAGACCCGACTCCAAAATGTCATCATTTGGAATGGCTTCCAGTAATTTAGGGAGCTGCTTCCGCAGACCTAGGACAGAGGTAGCCGGCTCCTCACCTCTAATCGCGACCTCGTAAGCTAACTCGTTCTTATTTAAAAAAAAGTATTTTATGGGGTGTGAGCCCATTGTGTATGAAGGAGTACCGCGTAAGTATAACACTACACACTACACTTAGTGCGCAAGCGTTTCGCCCTTACAAATGGCCTACTTTACGATTAGGCGTAAAAGTTCGACCGTTAGGACTAATTAGAAAAACGTTAGAATTCAAAATTGCGAACTAGTACGTAGTAGGTAGTTACACTAAAGGTAGACAATTAGTACAACAATACGTACCGGTTCGCTGTAGCCGCACCTGCTCGCTTACAATAATGGAGACCTGCTAGAAGAGAACTCGAGCACGGAAAGCGAGACAATAACCCACGTAGGCGCCACTGTAACGGGTTCTGGTATTAAAACGCAGTACGAGGTTCTATGCGTTTATTTGCCGAGTATTGTCTCACTTCCCTTGCACGAGTATGACCGACCAACAACACGACACTGGCCTGAACACTAAGGGCTGCAGTCTCCCACGCTGTTCCCTCCGGTATTGTGCAGGGCAGGTTGCTCGAAGGGCTGCGCGTAGCGGCAGATCCTCGCAGGCCGTTGGCTCAGCTGGCAGGTGCCGGCGGTGTGTGTGCGATGAGCGGGGCAGGCCAGACTCTTCGGCAGAGGTGACGCCGAAGGCGATGCAGCAGGTGTAGCGGTCTAGGTAGTGTAGCCCGGAGCTTAAGGTAAACCTGGAACCTGAAGGGAAACAGCATTAGGAAAGCCACAACCAATAGAGTCAGGCAGGCGGCGTCAGCCGGCCTCAGCTAGCAGGTAGAGAGATGGGCAGTACGCTAACGCAGTAAATGTAGTAACTCACCCAAAGCTGGGACCAGGATACACGTAGAATGTATATGGATATAGCGATATAGAATAGAGAAGCGGTAGTAGGTTAGTGTAGAGTAGCGGTGACGGCCTCTCTGTCGGCCCCTTTATATACCGGCCCTCCATCAGCGTTGGTGTCGGCGCATTACCAAATAAGGGCAAAACTTACGAGCGCGGACGATGGCCTTCCCTGATTGGCCGAGCGTATGGACGGTATTATGATGTACACTCGGTAGGTACCGGTCATACGCTACAGGGTAGCGATAGCCTAGTGAAGATACCAACGGATTGCCATGCAGAGAGTATCGGGTTCGAATCCAAGGCACACACCAATGACTTTTCGAAGTGAAGTGCGTATTAAATTGTTAATTATCGCTTGCCCCGTGGCTTGGAGAGCACGTTAAACCGTCGGTCCCGGCTGTCATAAAGATCTTTGACATTCGTTACGTGGAGTCAGTACCCTCAAATAAACTGATACTGGTCTAAGCCACGGACTATCCCTTTGGGTTGCGGATGTCCGACGGCAGTCGCTCTGTGAAAAAGTTGATATTCTTTAAGATCTGGTTAGACCAGTAAGCGGACTTCTGGCTCTAAGGCGTGTAAGTCTTGGATGCAACCGGGATAACGCTAGGGCGATGATGATTCATTTATATTCGTTATTTTCCTATTGTTCATTCATAATCATTTAAATGTTTCAAAATACATTGTGTTTTATTTTGTATAGTTACTAAATCATGTTTTGTACTGTAATATAACCATAATGTTAAAATAACTTACAAGGGTAAAATTAAAATATAGGTTAATTAATAATAATAAATTGTTTTTTATTTATATATGCCATGAATTTAAGAAAAAAAAAAAGGATTTTAATCAAATAGTGGATACTTATGGTACACATTGGCATCAGTTCCATATGTGTTTGTATATGGGGACGAAGCCCATACATTTTTGCCCATAGTCCTTTTGCAGCCATCAACTTTATTCCTAGCCATTCAAGATTCTAATAAAAGCTGGCAAAAAGTGATGCAGTATCGATAAAATAACTAAATTAAAAAATAATGACTGCCTCCGTGGTCCAGCGGATAGCCTATGAAACTGCTGATCGGCGGTCCCGGGTTCGATTCCCGGGTTGGGCAAAAGTGATACTGGGTTTTTCCGAATTCTCAGTAGCAGCACGGAGTCTGGTGATGTGCCCGGTAACGGCAATAGGCTCGCCCCCTATTACGTGGGACCTAAAAATACATAGCGAAATGTGAGTGTAATACCGATTACGCCACTGCCTATCCCTTCGGGGATACAGGTTTTACGGCGAGTTTTATTGCCCGTTCTTTCTCGTGGTTCTACCTATTGCTTTGCGAATGGGCAGTAAATGTAAATGTAGAAGCATTATTAATTTCATGTTCATAAGCGTCACGTTGTGACCTAGATGAATAAATGATTTTTGACTTTTTGACTTTGTCAGGCGTGAGGCAGAAAAAAAAATACAGTGAACGAAATAAATGTTGTGTCTTAATCACGGTGGAAAAAATATCAATGTATGTACACTTGTACAGTAGTCTTATTTAGTTACAAACCTTTTACACAATAATTTATTCATTTTTTATTAAAATTATTTATATTTAAAAGGATCTCAATCGCGTCATTAAAATAAAGTCTTCGACGTCCGCTACTGACTCCTTTCATTCGTACTCTATACAATTTTCTCATATTGCTTCGAGAAGATGTAGTGAATGTTGCGATGGCTTGTATTTTTTTTTTCTTAATATCCAAGCTGTTTGAAAGGAATATATTTCGATTAGAATGAGAATATCAGTTTGTAACATTTTTATCTTTGGTAATTATTTTTTGACACTGGTCTCATTTGAAAGATTGACAAATAATTCGTTTTCGGAAAACTTGGGAGTGAAGACACCTTTTTGTCACTCGTGTAAACCTATATAATTGAACTATATATTTAGGCGCGCCATGTGTTACTCCGCATCGCTGTCACTGTGGAGAGGCTGTCGACAGCCTTGGTCACCATGGCCTATCATGCAGCAGGAGCGCAGGTCGTATTTCACGACACGGCAACCTTAATGACATTCTCCGTCGGGCTCTTGCCTCCGCTGGCGTTCCAGCCCACCTTGAACCTCAAGGCCTGGTACGCAACGACGGCAAAAGACCAGACGGTATGTCTTTACTGCCATGGAAGTTGGGTAGGCCTTTGGTATGGGACGCAACGTGTGTCGATACCCTCGCACCATCACATCTTCCTAGCACAGCCTGTTGTGCGGGCGCTGCTGCTGCTACAGCGGAGACCCTCAAACGGCGCAAATACGTAAACCTAGTAGGGGATTACGTATTTGAGCCGTTTGGGGTCGAAACGTTGGGGCCATGGGGTCCAAGTGCGAGATCTCTTTTTAGAGACCTCGCAAAGAGACTTGTCGACGCCTCGCGTGACCAGGCTGGGTTGTATTTGGCCCAGAAGGTAAGTATCGCCATACAACGTGGCAACGCTGCCAGCGTTCTGGGCACGCTGCCAGTTGAGGGCGATGTGGATGAATTTCATGACGCGCTCTATTTTTTCTATTTATCAATTTTTTTTCTGTATATATATTTTTTGTATGTTCTGTATATATTTCTTTGTATAGTATTTTAAGACTTAGTTACGTTTCAATCTGATATATATAATTGAACTAAATTTTATAAAACCATTGTAAATTGCCGCTACTTGATTTGCCCGGCACCGCTCAGTGAGCCACTGATTTTGTGATATTGTATTGAATCCTACTACATCACGCCACGTGCCTTGAAGACATAAAGATTGGAGGAAAGATAAGTACCTAGATATAACACTCTCTATTTTGGCCAATTTAGTGGTGTGTTTATCTAGCTAGCTCCAGGCCTGACACCAGTGAATATCCAGGTAACTGCATATTGTATTTGATTGTTAGCGCTGAGAAACTCAGTAATATATAGTATGTCAGACTCCTTGCTTTGCTCTGGTCAAGTGGATGTAATACAAGCTTCCACTGCCGTTTGCAACAATTTCCCACCTGCCTAGGGCAAATTCTGAACACAAGCCATTGCAACATTCACTACATTTTCTTTTACACCACAATTCTCTCGCACCAAATTCACAAGCTTAATATTACTAAGGCTTTATTACTTCAATAAATGGCTTTATAAACTGCTTAAGCAATCCACGACATGTGATATGGGTATATGGGATATATACCCATATCACATGTCACCCATATACTCTGTTTGTTCTGTTTTAATTAGTTTGAAGACGCCTGCTTGGTTTTCCTAGAATCATTTATGATACGGGTCCTTACTTTGTATGCCAATAGTGACTCAATCTAACAGATATAAAATAGGTCACGGTTGCGCACGTGCACATACTGGTTACTTATTTGTCCATTTAAATTGTTCACTGATTTTCGTAATCGCATAAACTACAGGACGTCTTCCTGGAAGAACTTTGACGTCACTGTAAGAAATAGTAGCAAAAAGTCTTGAAAATCACTCATGTTGGCATCTATATTATAATTGTATCTATAATATATGAAGCATAAATCTGCGCGTAGGATTGGGAGGTCTCGGGTTCGATTCCCGGGTCGGGCAAAGTGTTATTGGGTTTTTCCGTTAGGAAATTCTCAGTAACAGCACGGAGTCTGGTAATGTGCCCGGTACGGCAATAGGCTCGCCCCCTATTACGTGGGACCTAAAAATTTATGGTGAAATGTGGGTGTAATGTTACACCTCTGCCTACCCCTTCGGGGATACAGGCGTGAGTCTATAAAAAGAAATATATATATATATGAAGCAGAGGAAATTGCAGACTACAATTATCGTTTACCCTGTTTTTCAAAGAACACGTTAAGCCGTCGGTCACGTTTGTGACAATTGCTATAGAGGGTACATAAGTACCCTTTTTTTACCACGGTGGAAACTATCCTTATGAGCCATCTCAACTCGACGCCAACCTGGCCAGTGTGTGATTGACCGGGCTTGGGACTGGCGGAGTAGGTGTGTGGAGGCTCTCCCCTAAAAGCGTTCGGGGCATACTTACTACACTATTACTACTAACTACTAAAACCACCGTGTCCCTACGGGTCCCGTGTAGTGGCGGGGTCACGCGATTCGTAGATAGCATATTTTACCGTGATCCCGCCCAGGATTGGCCCGTCGTAGGTGTCGGTGGCTTTTTGGCGGACAGAGAGCAGCCGCAGCGCTCGCCTTCCGCAGGCACTAAAACGGCCGCAAAGGATAGGGAAGGCGGCAACCTGACAAGACCGCATTTCCTCTTTCTCTGCGGCCCCACCGCGAGGCAACAAAGGGTGCGCCCCCATTTGGTCGCGGGAGATAAGGCGACAAACACCGACACGCCTCTCTTCCCGCGACCGCGCCCGACTGCGAGGGACAGAAAGAACTATCCCCCGCATCCGCACCTTTGGACGGATCCTGCGCAGGCCTCTACCAAGCCCACGCGGAGCGTCCACTCCCGGGATCTCGCTTAGCTTCATCGTGCGTGCCCTAACCACGGTTACTGAGCCCTCCCACCACGACAAGGTGGAAATCCTGAGAACAATGATAGTAGGCTAACCAATTCCTGTTCCTTTGACATTCTGTCGAACGCGTATTAAGATTTTCTTTTCAACTATTTTTTTTTACAATAATTAAGAAAAAGTGACCCCATTTCTCGAGTTTAGAATTAAGTGTGGCTCGTAAATCGATATTTTACATAATAAAAAGCATTTTATCTTAAAATATCGTTATCCATTTGATTTGACCAATAATATTCGTTATATTTTGAAAAAAGATTTTCTGTTTAGTTAAAAACCGGATTCCCAAATTATATGAACACAAAGGAAAAATTGCATAACAATGGACACCATTAAATTATTACATTCCAGCTTATTTTCATGTTTAAGGTTTAATTATTATTCAATCTTGTAATACCATAATAAGAACCTTAAAAAGTAAACGCAAATTTAGTAGTCATATTCGAGGTCGGACCTTTTCTTTCATGCTATTGCTTTTGTGTGGATATAATGGAGCGATATGTAATTAATGCGAATTTTATGAAATCCGTACTAATATTGTAAATGTAAATGTGTGTTTGTTTGTTCTTCTTTCACATCAAAATGAGCAACGCTTTGGTATTTTGCATGCCTGAAAAGAGACTTCGGCACTTATACGGCGAGAATCTTATTACCATAGGAAAACGTTTCTTATCAACTGGTAGATGACGGTTACTAGTGCGGACGAAGCTACGGACAATAGCATTAATTGCGCATGCTAATTAATATGTAATGATCGCGTATTTTTTTTATTTACTGAGGATTTCCAACAAAGAATATACACTACAGTTTATACCGATAAAGTGTACTCCTTCTGGGGGCTAATCGTGCTATTTTCAAACCTTAAAACGTTGACAATGTAACGTATTTGGTGAACGTTTGGTTTTAGTTTCGCTGATGTCAAACATGGTATCGTGCTAATTGTATTGAGCGTTCGAACTAGGTTCGAACCGTAGACGCAACCCTAACGATGGGCTTACGTCAAACGTTTAGTGCTTGACACCAGCTTTTAAAAATAGTAAGTAATATTGTTATACTAAAGAGGCTGCAGCGGCATCGCGCCATGTGCAAGCACTATTTTAAAAAGACAAATGTCATTATGTGAATGTCATTGAATGTTATTATATTATTATGTGTTTACTTAAAAACACAAAGCGTCGATTGAAGAAGGTTTCGTGAAAAAGATTTTATGCTTACCAATTCATCCTGCTTTGTTGGTACTATACCTGTTGTCACCGGCCAGTTTACAAATTTCAAAGTTACGACGAAAATCGTAGAACTCTTTTGAATTTGAATTATCCTCATAGCGTTTTGTGATTTCCTGCACGACAGCTGCCAAATTCTTTTATTAACAAAAGAAAATATTTTTTCCTTAATTCGTGTGTCTCTAAGTATAAATAAATATACTAGATACCGTAAGTATATATAGATTTCAAGATATGGATGTTAATATTGAAGAAAAAGAAGACATCCACCTTGCCGCGGAGGCGATCTCCGATTCTCGTGGAGAAAAGCGGGCTTACAATACAAGCTCCGAGAGCAGTGAAGATGAGTCCGAGTCTGAAGGTACGTCATCGCGCCTTCCTAATAAGCGGGAACGTAAATCGTTCTCTGATCCGCGTATCGACGCCCTTATGGAGCAGGTGAGTCAGATAACAAATGTCTTACAATATTGCGTGCCTCTGACCTCGTACAAGCCTGCCTCCACCACTGATACTGCAGTTTTAACTACGGCATCCTCGCCGTCCATGCCAGAATTTTTAATTAACCCTAGTATCAGACAGCTGAACTTAGGTGAACATGAAACAATAAACGATTTTTCAAAGGCTATTAAATGTGCACCCGCGAACCGGGTTGAGATCCTCACAAAGCTTCATTTCAACACCGAGGAGTGGAAGGAGGTGAAATACGTAAAGGCTTTACAGTCATTTTTGGCTAAACCAGGTTTTACTGAATTAAGTATTAATGATAAGCTTTGCCATCTCAATAAATGTAAAGATTATTTAAGGCCGACGGAACGCGTCCTAGCCGGTTTAACGCATGGTCTATTGCTACAAAAGGATATAATACGGGATAATTTACAAGACATGGTCAATTGGGCCCATTCTTCCCCGAGCGAATTGACACCAGCGAACTTATATACCAAGATTATGTCATTATTTGGACCAGATTCTTTAAATTTTAAAAATATGGATCAACTGCTGCAAGTAGTTTGTGGCAAAAGGGCCGAGTGCATTGAGGTTAGGAGAGACAGGTTGATTGCGGCAATTCAAAACAAGAATCTTCAGGGGACCTTGAAGAGAATCCCACCGAGTGTAAGTCATCTTTTCGATCACAGCTCGTTGCAACCTCTGATACAGTCTTTAGGAGGAACCAGCACTTGGCTTAATATGCCTTCTTATCTGAAAGAGAATAAGTCGGGTAAAAAACGATTACCAGAGCAGGGCAATTTTCCGAGTACCTCTTTGAATTCCCGTTTAAGTCAGGCATCATCATTTCGGCCTCAGCGAAATAAGAGCTACCAAAAAACTCCCTATAAGAAGGATGTTAAACCCGTTAATAAAGATAAGAATTCCTTTCGTTCAAAAGACAAAAAATGACTCCTTGACTGCGTTCAGGGGAGGTCAACTAAAAAAATTTCAGCAAGTTTGGGAAGCGTTGGGAGCAAACTTGTTTATAAAGAAGATTGTATCGGGCGCCCGGATCCCGTTCACAAACAAACCTCCTCTGAATTGTCTAACCAGACATTTTGTAAAACAATACAGGACAAGAGTCATACCGGAGATGACAAGAATTATAGAAATTTTAAAGGATCAGCAGGTCCTGGAAATTCCTCAAAGGGTAAGTCCAAGTTTTATTTCCAAGATGTTTTTAATACCCAAGAGCAGTGGAGGCCTTCTGTCTTCGACCTTCGGGGGTTGAACAGGTATGTTCAAACGAAGCATTTTCATTTAATATCTCACACTTCAGTTCCGGAGTTCTTGCAAGCAAAGGATTGGATGGTCAAAATCGATTTGTCAAACGCATATTTCCATGTGTCAATAGCGGAATCTCATCGTTGCTATCTAAGACTGATATATCAAGGCGAGTTGCTACAAATGACATCCCTACCTTTTGGTCTTGCATCGGCTCCTCGAACTTTTGCAGCAGTAACGAATTGGATCGCGGAGATCCTTCGTGCAAAAGGAAATCGAGTTCTGGTCTACCTCGACGATTTCCTGTTAGTCCACCAGGACCGTGCCAAGCTAAGGTCACAGACCGCGGAGGTTGTGAATCTCTTGGAATCCCTGCGTTGGCAAATAAATTATCGGAAGTCGACACTAACACCAGTACAGGAACTGGAATATCTTGGGATAACATGGAATACCAAGGTAAACAAGATATCACTGTCCTCGCAAAAGGTAAAAAAAGTAAGCGGTTCTCTAGCAGTTGCATTACAAAGACGAACTTGCACATGTCAGAATCAGGGAAGCTTCCTATAGTGTAGAGACAGTTTTGATAAATAAAAGAGACAACTATCAAATCATACTTTCATTTATTCAGTTTGGCACAAGGATATATCTTTAGATTACGTCGTGATTCTACAGCCCAGTTCGCAAAGCAAAGACATAGAACCAAGAGAAAGAACGGGCAATAAAACTCTTGATCATTCTTTTCAATAACTATATATAACAATAATTAACAAACAGTGGTACAGCCAATTTATATCAAATATCAATGTTGTGGGTAGTTTTATATTACTAGAAAGGTCTGTCTTACAACAGAACATAATAAGCATTATTTAGCATCAATACAATTTACTAAATGTTTACCACAGGTATATACCTAATGAATCTCATTGATAAGACTTGGTCCACAGTATATTATTCTATCCTATATTACAATCTATAATATCTCACAAACGATCAAACTACCCACAACACAATATCAATAAGATAATGATTACACTATCTTACATTGTTTCCTAGATGATGAAACAAAAGAACAAGCAACATAGAATATTGGCATTTGGAACACAGTGGCAATTAAATAGTCAGAACCATATCGTACCTGAGCCGTCGTCGAAGGAGAATAGGACGAGCTAGCCGAGCCTGTCGACTTATATAGGTACACCTTATTTACACGTTTGACAGTTTAACTGTCAAACGTCATGTCAGTGTCATTTAGTTGCCACTATCCTCTTACATATTATGTATAAATACTTGGATATCAGTAATTTCAGCCCAAAGCCTAGATATTATTACATATCTCTCACGGCCAGACTGACAATTACTTCGTCCTCGAAGTACAATAAATTAAATAACACTTTAGTAAACAATCGCCCGACGGGCGCCCTGTATTATTTAACAATGAATTCTTACCATATTGATTAAAGCCATCTAAAAACTATAGTATCGTTACGTCCGCTACGGCTATACTGACTTACATCGTCATCTAAGTAAGTTCAATTATAAGAATAGTATCACAACAATCCATTTGTACGAAACAATTACACAAAAATAAACTGGACTCATATTTACAGTAATTACGGTTTCATTTTGCGAGTCTAGAAATAAGTTCTGTGTCAGCTGCTTTGATACCATTGTTACAAATTGTATTTACTATTCTATGAAGGGATCATTAACATTCACAATACACATGTTACATAGAAGTACAGTTTAATTTTACAATATTACACCACTGCATTATCCATCCACAAATTGACAAAAATAATATAGTACAAAAGGAGCCACTACGAAGCATAAAAATTTAAGTAAAGGTTTTAAGAATAAAAAATTAAAATAGGTAATTCTGCTTATGGCTGATAAAAAAATGAAATAAAATAAATAATTTAAATTCACAACCGAGTTAAATAATTAAATTCGATTTAACTAATTTACAAGTATACAGGTACCAACTTGTATGATAACAGTAGTGTAATACTAGGACAATACTTTCATTCTAATACACTCATTGCCATTGCCTTTCCTTTCACATTAAATAGACAAGTAACAACGGTCAATCTCCTTGATGCTATCTAGCCCCACACCTGCTGCACATGAGTCCAAGCTAGAACAAGGCGAAAGACTTCAGCAGTTCGTAGGCAATATGATCAATACCATCAACATCTAAATGATTATCATTATCATCAACATCTAAATTATTATCATTATCATCATCATCTAAATGATTATCATTATCATCATCTAAATCATTATCATTATCATCAACATCTAAATCATTATCAGTATCATCATTATCAAAATCATTATCAAAATCATTATCAAAATCATTATCAAAATCATTATCAAAATCATTATCAAAATCATTATCAAAATCATTATCAAAATCATTATCAAAATCATTATCAAAATCATTATCAAAATCATTATCAAAATCATTATCAAAATCATTATCAAAATCATTATCAAAATCATTATCAAAATCATTATCAAAATCATTATCAAAATTATTATCAAAATCATTATCAAAATCATTATCAAAATCATTATCAAAATCATATCAACATAGTCATCATTGCCAGCATTATCATCAACTTCTTAACCATCGGTAAGTTAATCATCAATAATAATTCAATCATCGTCAACTATTTAATCATCAACGAATAAATCGATATTATCACATTATTATAGATATTTACAGATACCTTTATATCATCACTGCTACCTACATTATCGATCCTTGTTTAGAAGAAGTTTATATGTAATGCTGTGTATGGTTATCAGAATCTCCTACCTATAGTAAGACCGCCCTTTTATTTTCTTTGTATATGTATTTTAAAATTTAACTTAAATACTTTAGTAAGAAAACAAAAAAAATGTTATCTGTAAAAGCTACTATGTCATCAAACAATATCTAAACATTATTAATCTATAAATCGTAGCTATCTAAAAGTACAAAGTTCTTTATTATATTCCACAAAAATTAACTGTAGGAAAATCTATAAATGTAACTTATCATAATCAAAATTGATATCTAAATCAATAATACACTAAAATGTTATCAATTTAGAATAATAAATGCAGCAGACCCTATTAAAGCCTGTTACTATAAAACATCTTTTAACTATAATATATCAAATGCACCTAGGTATAATATATAGACTTATAGTATATTACTAAACTGCTCCTCTCCTAAAAGTGTTCCATAATAATTGTTTCCTAATTGTAAGTCTACCACCCGTAAATGTACAGTATGGAATGCTATAAACTGAATTGACCTGAATGTATTGCAGGTACAAACAGTACAAAAGTATAAATAAATAGCTAGTAATCAAGAATGAACCAATTTAGTTAATAGTTTATTTATGTTTACCAATAGTCAGTGAACTGCCTAAAGTTAAACTAGACGCCAATGCCAGTAAAAGTACTCTTGGTAAGAAACGGTATAATAAATAGTCGTGTAGAAAGTCAAACCAGACACTAGTTAAAATTCGGACCAGTCGGTTAACATTTCAATATCTATAAGTCAAATATACATACCTAGATTTATTAATTTAGGTCGCAACACTTAAAAACATCAATGTACTTATACAAATACTTATTATATTAAGCAGGATATCTTATTTAATTTCATCAATTTCAGTTTAATTTATCAATTGTATCATGTGATTGTGGCTATTTTCATTCAGTTTACACAGTCAGAACACGGACATCGTTTTTAATTCGTTTTTCTTTTTACATATTTTACGTTAGGTATCTGGTTCAATCAGTTTCATTATAATTAAGATTTGACGATTCGTAAGAGGTTTGGTATAAAAATTGTAAGCTTACATGTAAGTAGGTATTGTTTAAAATAAATAAACAAAACCCTTCGAGCACCTAGAATGATTAAATACCATTTTAATCATTATTGCCATGGTCTCCTAAAATTGAACCACACAAAGTACATGTACCTACACATATATCTTTGCATAAAAAATATCTCTAAATAGCTTATCTATCGCAGTGTTTATACCAGAGATACTAAATTGATAAGATAGTTCATTACCGAGAGCTAATCCTAAGATTGATTATTACTATATGGTCCAAATAGGTTTACAGTTTAACACATGGCACTTCATAATAAAAATACAAAATTTCAACGAATAAAAGCAGATAAAAATAAATACCGTCTCATATTTTATTAATTTATTGAATTTATTTGTATTATTTCCGAGAATGGATAAATAAACTATGAGAATGTTTTCGAAAACAAATCAGTGATGTAATTTGGAACTATTTTCAAATTGAATCAATTTAGTTGAATAGCTTATTTCAGATCCATTTAATTAGACAGATGTCTGCATTTATTACACATTTCATTTTAACTATTTTATCTGCTATTATCGTTATAAATAACAAGAAATTATCAACGAAAATAACACTACTTGAAAATATTGGATACACTGCCATCTAATAGTGCCAGACATAAGCAAAATGATGTCACTTTCTTTAACAAGTCAATTTAATCCTATGTAATATAAAAACATTCTTCAATAACTACTTTTTAATAAAAATACCTTGAGCTATATATTTAGACGTAGCATATATGACCCCTCAGGCCTCAGGTGGATGAGGTATGTTTAAAAAATAAAAGGAAATAGTTACTAAACGAAACTATCATTTTATCGATACGATCTAGCTAGTCACAGACCCGCTTGATATAATATAGAATATTTCTGTACATACACACAAAAGCTCGCTTGTAGTAATAGTTATACAAAACTCATAGGTTATCTTTACAACATGTCATTCAAATGTGGTGGCTCTGAGACAAATGGAAGCTATTTGGTTTTGTTCTTCCAATAGAAATCAAAGTGACAAAATCATAAGTATGTCTATTGCAAGTAAACTGGTGGAAATTATCTGGGTACATGACAATTACTCACTACACAATTATAGAAAGTGTATTATTAATTGTAATTCTATACACAAATTTTGTGCCATAAACAATTATTAACCAGTTAAAAAAACGAATAAGTATATTTCAAAGATATGTTGAAGATAAATATACAGTTTCGTATTCTTGTCTCTAGGGCAACACATTCAAGAGCTTAACATTAAAATATTCTTATTTTTTTTTTCTTTCGTTATAGTTTGGATCTGATTTAATAAAACTATATAGCATGAACTGATTAATTTGGTAATTGTGGCGAAAATTTAACAACAGCTTATGGAACAGAGCTAAGGCACATTCCTACACCGCAATATTGGTCTGTATGTAATGAATACACAGCCAACAAAATTAATGAAGAAATCTCAGAAATGTATTCTACCTACCATCATTTCATATTCGACTTGTAATGAAAAGATTCTTCAGAGCACTTAATTCCTGGAATTCAAATACGCAGGACGATTACGCTAATCAGTACTAACACTAGAAAGAGTTATCAACAAAGCACAACACAGCCAATGCTCATACCGAGTCTCAGTCAATCACTACAAATGTTGCCTATTTAAATTCCAACAGATTAGAACAATATCGGCTACTTTAAAAATCTATTATACATTTTCTGTAACTTTTTCGATATTACCTACATAGTTTTATACTCAGATACATTTTTGATGAACATGTTAAAATAACCTGGTACAACAGTCATATTTTTCGACCATTCATGGCTATATTCTTGGTGGAAGTACATTACCAGCGTTTTCAGTTGGTTGTTGCTGTTGGCTTCAGCATACTGTTGCAGATCGTTAAGATGTGTAGTCGGTACTCATCCACCGGCTTGCTCTCGGCAACGTTGCTACTGGATCGTAGGCAATCGTTCTCCGTCCTCAGCTGAACGGTGCAGTGACGGGCTTAGGCAGAATCATGGCATCACGATGAGGAGACTCTGGAACTTGCAATTGGATGTATTAGTATTGTGGGCGCAAATTTATCCCACTTCTGATGTCAGAATCAGGGAAGCTTCCTATAGTGTAGAGACAGTTTTGATAAATAAAAGAGACAACTATCAAATCATACTTTCATTTATTCAGTTTGGCACAAGGATATATCTTTAGATTACGTCGTGATTCTACAGCCCAGTTCGCAAAGCAAAGACATAGAACCAAGAGAAAGAACGGGCAATAAAACTCTTGATCATTCTTTTCAATAACTATATATAACAATAATTAACAAACAGTGGTACAGCCAATTTATATCAAATATCAATGTTGTGGGTAGTTTTATATTACTAGAAAGGTCTGTCTTACAACAGAACATAATAAGCATTATTTAGCATCAATACAATTTACTAAATGTTTACCACAGGTATATACCTAATGAATCTCATTGATAAGACTTGGTCCACAGTATATTATTCTATCCTATATTACAATCTATAATATCTCACAAACGATCAAACTACCCACAACACAATATCAATAAGATAATGATTACACTATCTTACATTGTTTCCTAGATGATGAAACAAAAGAACAAGCAACATAGAATTTTGGCATTTGGAACACAGTGGCAATTAAATAGTCAGAACCATATCGTACCTGAGCCGTCGTCGAAGGAGAATAGGACGAGCTAGCCGAGCCTGTCGACTTATATAGGTACACCTTATTTACACGTTTGACAGTTTAACTGTCAAACGTCATGTCAGTGTCATTTAGTTGCCACTATCCTCTTACATATTATGTATAAATACTTGGATATCAGTAATTTCAGCCCAAAGCCTAGATATTATTACATATCTCTCACACACTAAAACAAGCGCAGAAGTTGTTAGGGCAACTGAACTTCGCGAATTTCGTAGTACCGAGGGGTCGGCTACATTGCCGGTATTTTCAGATTTTTCTGAGACGTTTCAAACTAAATCAAAAAGTGAGTCGCTTGATTCCACCACAGGTTCTAAAAGACCTGACGTGGTGGGTACAGGCTGTCAAGACCAAATCTGTTCTACATCAGAAGCCATACACCCACTTCCTAACAACCGACGCAGCGGATGCAGGTTGGGGAGCACAAATGAACGAGACTCTGATTTCGGGTACATGGACGGCAGAACAGAGGAAATGGCACTCGAATTGGAAAGAGCTGTTCGCAGTATATGCATCGATTCAGAATCGATTGCGTTATCTGCAGAATGCGCACATTTTAGTCCAGTCAGACAATCGCACGCTTGTGTCTTATATTCGGAACGAGGGCGGAACGCACTCCCTAGGATTGCTCAGCCTAACTCACAAGCTAATGAGGCTGACAGACACGAGAAACATAGTCTTGTCAGCCCATTATCTCCCGGGGAGATACAATTGCACGGCCGATCGTCTGTCGAGAGGAAAACGGCTGTCCGAGTGGCGTCTGTTACCCACTGCAACAAACCGATTATTCCATCGTTGGGGTACTCCAGACGTCGACCTTTTCGCGTCTGCAGAAACAGCCGTGGTCAACAGGTACGTTACGTTAGACTGCGAAGATCAATTCGCTCTCTTTATCAACTCATTCAGTCGAAATTGGAATTTCCGTCTAGGTTGGGTTTTTCCTCCTCCAAATCTAATTCCTCGCATACTGGCACATCTGAACAACGCGAGAGGTCAGTTCATAATCATAGCGCCCCTATGGGAGAAGACCTTTTGGTTGGCCGATCTGAAGTGTCGGCCGCGGGAGTCGCCGATAACAATACAAGGGCTCTCGGAGAGCCTAGTAGACATGGCGACGGGTTTACCACCGCCACAAGTAGACCAACTGACCCTTCAAGCCTGTGTCAAGTTAGTTGGAGGTGGGCAGAATTAACTAGAGACTGGTCAGATGTTGAAAAACGACTGCTTAGTGCCAGCTGGAGGGAGTCTACAATGCATGCCTATTTTCCAGCTATTAAGAGATGGTTTCAATGGTGTGATGTGAATCATGTAAATAGTAAGAATCCCGATCTTCGGCAGATTGCTAAATTTTTAGCGTATTTACATTTACAGGAGAAGCTAGCCTACAGCACAATTTTGGTTCATAAATCTGCTATTTTTACATTTTGTCAAGTCAAGCAAGATCAAGGAGGTGATCAATTAATGAAGCAGATATTAAAGGCTATAGCAATAGCACAGCCAGTGAAGCCAAAACCAGTATGGGATGCGCAGATAGTATTTGATTGGTTAGCTCATTCTAACTATAACAATACCCTTTTTGAAGTATCTCGTAGGACTGCAGCAATTTTACTGTTAGCTTCTGGCAGAAGAGTGCATGATCTAACCTTGCTAAGAATTTCAGAATCCCATATAAGCCTTTCAGAAGACGAAATAATCCTACGACCGGTTTATGGTTCTAAGACGGATTCGGCAAGTCACAGACAATCTGGTTGGCGATTACTAAAACATCCCGATCAGCAGGTATGTCCAGTAAGTCTGTCCATTAAGCGTCTTATTGCCCTCTCTCAGGAAAGAAGAAGGGATACGGAAGGGCTAAACCACCTGTTTATAACAGTCATTGGAAAACCACGCCCGGCATCTAGAACTGTGATTGGTGGTTGGGTTAGAACAGTTTTAAAGAATTCTGGGGTGACTGCCTCCCCAGGTTCTTTTAGATCTGCAGTAGCCTCAACAAGCTGGGTGGAAAATCACCCGATGGATGAAATTTTGTCAAGAGCAAATTGGAAAAGTGAGAAAACATTTAAGAAATTTTATTGTAAAGAAATAAGATTAAATGATTCGAAGCCTCTGTTATTATTTAATAACTTTAAACCTGAGTAACCCGTTACACAATATTTTTTTTATTAGACAATAATGTTCTTTCCTTTCTATGTGTTGATTATTTTACTGTTAGAAGTTTGAATTGAGTTTAAATTATTTCTACTCTTAGTAAATTCATTTTAATGAGCATCCAATGTGTTTCATTTATTTCAGTAATTCAATGAATTTAACCTATTATTTTCTTTCACATAGCGTTTTGTGTTTGTCACCAGCAGATATCAAACAAGTCTTCAATCGACGCTTTGTGTTTTTAAGTAAACACATAATATGAAATTTTGAATTACAACAAAATTGTTATTATGTGTTGAAAGAAAAATACAAAGCGTCGCAGGAATATCTTCCTGGTGAAGACTCTATGAGGATAATTCAAATTCAAAAGAGTTCTACGATTTTCGTCGTAACTTTGAAATTTGTAAACTGGCCGGTGACAACAGGTATAGTACCAACAAAGCAGGATGAATTGGTAAGCATAAAATCTTTTTCACGAAACCTTCTTCAATCGACGCTTTGTGTTTTTCTTTCAACACATAATAACAATTTTGTTGTAATTCAAGATTTCATATTATGAAATCATGAAATAATTGTATTCAAATTATACGGTAAGTACCGAAATATTGTTTACTGTAATAAGTTTAGTGATTTATGCAAAATACAAATAATGATCACACTTAGTCATGTAGAAGTGGTTTTTATTTCACTAGAGTAACGAAGGTGAATTCAAATGATGATGCACCACAACATTACTGCAATTACAGCTTCTTCTGCTATTTGTCGAGCCTAATACGAATTTTATATGATCGTTACAATACACAACACCTATTTTTCAGATTTGGAATAAAATATGGAGCAGAGGAAAATGCTAAACAAACCCAGAATTGTCAGCATTCGGCATAATAGTCATCCTTTCTATGAAAGAAGAGATAGACGAAAAGCTGGAGAATTTGAATTTGACTGACTTTCTAACTTTTTAGGTACGCATTTCAATTATCATTACGTAAGATCCTACAGTATTTACTCTCATTCTGAACTTGTCTTATAATATGCATACCTAAATTCCCAACAAAATAATGTAAGTGTATACTCAAACACAAGATATAGCGCTCGTATGAATACAATATTAATCTTAAGTTAAATATCAGTGGGTTTAGTTATTTTGGTGGGACTTATATTTGAGTAAATAATTACTAAATCATTTATGTTTTAATTTTCTTCACAGTAGCCGAGGAGTAAGCAGAATAATAAGCCGCTCGTTAGCACAACCACATGGACAGTACATAATTGCAAGTTAACAAAATGATTAATTTGTTATGAGCCAAATCGAGACCATCATCAATTCTTGGACATTAAACAAGAATATATTTTTATTTATTTATTATTTATTTATTAAATCTTTATATACACAATAGTGTAAAGGCGGACTTAATGCCATGGGCATTATATCCCAGTCTACCTTAGAGTGGTGCAGAGAGAAAAGAACTATTAGTTTACTAAAATAATGTAAACCAAGCCAAATACATAACTTTTACTGTGAAGTTCACGTTTGTTCATTGTTCCAACTCTACTTAAAATAATATTTTGTATCAGATTTCATCATCTCAACACACTGAATAAATAAAATCGAAATGTGAAATTGGAGCTTGTCTTTTAATATACATACCTACTCTATTCCTTTAACTATCTATTGAAGTGAAGATCTATTGAGTAAGAAGGTGCATAGGGTTCCCACCAAGAACTTAGGGTCCCAAGCCAACCTCACCCGCAAGTGGTGCACCTGCCGATCAAAGGACGAGGCCCTGGCAAACAAAATGTCCCAATAAGCGGCAATAGGCTCGCCACCTATAACGTGGGATCAAAACACTGGCGAAAAGTGGGCGTTTAATATGCCTCTGCCTACCCCTTCGGCGAAACAGGCGTGAGTCTATGTATGTATGTATCTATTGAAGTGGTCCAGCGGTAGCCTGGGTAACACTGGATCATCAGATGTTGGACTCGGTACCCGATTAGAAAGTACGCTTATGTTAGCTCACACAGTTGTATCACATCCTGCTGAGTCAGTGGTTAGTCTCCCTTGTAGATCGGCTTATTGGTCTAATGGTACCTAACACTGACTGCTAAGATGAAAGTCATGGGTTCGATTACCACCCAGGAGAACTCTTTGTGCGATAAGCAAATTACCATAACTACCTATAATACTAGTATGTGTATAAAAGCAATATTTAATCAATTTTCTGACTACCATGCCACTATTATAGGTTGTGCCTAGTTTCGGGTCACACCGCCAGGTGTGGGTGGTCAAAGAGAATTAATTTATTCTTATTTTTCTCCTCTTCACGGATATTTTCTTACAATTCACTTAGAAATTCACCCGGTCTAAATGGTCACTAAGGACGAAAGGTGGCACCTACCCTAACCACTCTCATACTAGTATGGGCAGGTGGTACTTGATAGATGATATGCAAAGTGGGCAACACTGATGTATTGTCATGGCGGGTCTCGTGGCAACAAAGACCCGGACCAGGTTTTCCCGTGATTATGCCTTTGAAAATTATACCAAGCGAATAGCTCCTGTGGCCTTCTCTTCGCTGATCTGCCAAAGCAAGCCAAATTTAAGAGCCCTGAACCAACTAGTCAAAATAGGTTGGCCAGAGACTAGGCTCTGACCGACTCATTGAACTATTCGGCACCCACAGTTAACATGAAATTTACAATGCTGTGTCGCCACCGCATTGCGCTTCCCACGCACGCACATACATTCAACTCGCTGCCACCCAGCCTTAATCTAAGACTTAGGTCTGTTACCCGAGGTAGTGGGTTGGATTCCTAACACGACAAATCTTTGTATGATGAGCACTACGCTTTTGTCTGTGTCTTGGTTAAATTAAATAATTACAATACCTATCCAGGTACTTAGGAAAAATAATTATAAATGAACGTTTATCAGTCGTCTACTTTCTGTATAGCTACAGGCGTCTGAGAGCGCAGTGACCGAGTAGGCAGTCTTTTGGCTTAAGCCACCTAAAGAACCTATAACTATGACAGTGTATTATGTGTATGGTATACGTATATCCCCATAATATTGTTTAAGCCTTTCAAAGGCGAATGTCTAGGAAGGCATCGGATCGAGATGTAGCCTTTTTAATGAAGTGCCTTTCCTAGACATTGTTATAAATATAGGGCTAAGCAAGCTTGACGCCAATCTTGCAATAATGAATTCTACCGCAACAATAAGCTATACCAAAGAGATATCTATAAAAAATTACTTATATGAAAGAATGTTGTTCACTCATTTTAGTTGCAATCATACGTATTATAAGCATATGCCACTAAATTGATAAATAATACAAAATTATCTTAATAATTTTCTTAAATTTAAAATATTATATAATTTTTAAGTTCGTCGATAGGAACTTTTGGTTTGACAACGTATGAGACTTCCGCGAACGTAACGGATTTGGTTTAAATCAGTCAAATACTAGCGTGATACCATGCAACAACGAGAGTTCGCTCGCACACTGTCACCTAGCTGTCACTGAACGTATCTGCCCTACAAAAAACAAATCGTTTACGTTCAAATAATTAGCACGATACGAAATGTGCCTAACGTGAAGTTTTCGGTTGAAGTTTGGTTTTGGTAAATACGTTGACGTTTAGCACGATTGCCCCCCAGTTATAGCAAACCTCATCATGCAATGTTTTTTTAATCTGAGTTAAACAAATTCACTAGATACTAAAAACACTTGTACAAAACAACGTGATATTTCAACCGTAAATAAATTGTGGAAAGTATTCATATCTATACTAATATAATAAAGCGGAAGTTTGTTTGTTTGTTTGTTTGAACGCGCTAATCTCAGGAACTACCGGTCGGATCTGGAAAAATATTTTTGTATACTATAGCCCAGTTATTCCAGAAGGCTATAGACTATATAACATAACGCCTTGACCCTTTTGGGCCGGGCAAAAGGCTAAAAAGTCTAGATAATGTCGGCTAATCTCAGGAACTAGCAGTCGGATTTTAAAAATTATTATTGCCTATGATAGCCCAATTATTCCGAAAGGCTATAGGCTATATTATAAAATTACGCCATAACTTTTAGGGGCCAGACAAAAATAATAAGATGGTCAAACGGAGGGTAGGGTCAAAGGCAAAAAAAGCCTAAACGAATAGGATACAATCTATATGGGTACCGTTTTCGTGATTTTCGGGACGCTGATTAATAATATGAAATTTATTTAGTGATCCAAGATGGCGGACGGGAAACCAAAGATGGCGGATGAGAAAATTTAAAAAATCAATATGGGTATCGCCTTCGATTTTTTAAGGGATGGGGAATCGAAATACAACATCTATTTCGTGATCAAAGATGGCGGATAGGTAATCAAAGATGGTGGATGGGAAAATTAAAAAAAAGCAATATTGGTATCGTCTGCGATGTTAAAAGGAATGGGGAATCCAAATACAACATCTGTTTCGTGATTCAAGATGGTGGATGGGAAATCAAAGATGGCGGATGGGAAAAATTTAAATATCAATATGGGTATCGCCTCTGATGATTTTAGGAATGGAGAATCCAAATACAACATCTATTTCGTGATCAAAGATGGTGGATAGGAAATCAAAGATGGCGGACGGGAATATTTTAAAGCCGATATGCGTATCGTCTCCGATATTTTAAGGAATGAGGAATTCAAAAACACCATCTTTTTCGTGATCAAAGATGGTGGATGGGAAAGTTTTTAAAATCAATATGGGTATCGTCTCCGATGTTTAAAGGAATGGGGAATCCAATTACAACATCTTTTTCGTGATTCAAGATGGCGGATGGGAAAATTTTAGAAATCAATATGGGTATCGTCTCTGATGATTTAAGGGATGGTGAATCCAAATACAACATCTATTTCGTGATCAAAGATGGCGGATAGGAAATCAAAGATGGCGGACGGGATGTTTTTTTAAAGTCGATATGGGTATCGTCTCCGATATTTTAAGGAATGAGGAATTCAAAAACACCATCTATTTCGTGATCAAAGATGGCGGATGGGAATGTTTTTAAAAATCAATATGGGTATCGTCTCCAATATTAAAAGGGATAGGGAATCCAAATCCAACATCTATTTCGTGATCAAAGATGGCGGATGGGAAATCAAAGATGGCGGTTTAAATTACATATTGTATGATAGTTTTCATAATTACTTATAATAATTGCGCGAGCGAAGCCGCAGGCACTGCTAGTACAATATATAAATGAATACAATATAATACACTAGCAATTATTCTATTGTAATATATATAATTAGATAATAGATATATAATAGTACTAATATATAAACAAGATGAAACAATTGACAAAACCTAATACACACATTAAACAATACCTATTTGTCTAAACACATCTTAAATTTACTTAAGGGATCACAGATGTTAATATCCTTTGCTTTTGATATATTGTTATACTACAGAGCCTTGGTACCGCAGTATAATGACCTAGATTTGTATGGGAAGTTGGTACATTCAATAAACTATATGTATTCTTCCTAGGCAGTCGAGCGGGGGTTCTTAATATGCGCAATGAGCTCAATAGCTGACTGCTAAGGAGCCGTTAAACATTTTGTGGAGGAAAATACAGTCTAGTTTCTCCCTACGACTCGCAAGCGATTGCATTTTGTAGTGTTTCAGCCTTTCGGCGTAGCTAGTGCATTTTTTTGGCTAAATGGTTTCCATAGCATAAGTGATAGTGGAACCGCTTTTGAACACTTTCTATACGTTTTCGGTAAACCTCGTAGTGTGGATTCCATATAATGGAAGAGCACTCCAGTATCCGACGAACCAGAGTATTAAAAAGTTTTATCTTTGTGGATGAATTCTTGATGTTCCTACAGTTGAAAATAATAAAACCTCGCGCAACAATGTCTAGAATGTGCACATCGAACCTTATTGTACAGTCTATTTGGACGCCTAAATCACGAATCACGTTTACATTACGTACTTGAGTTCCGTCAATGTAGTAAGCATTATTAACTACACGTTTATTTCGTGTAAATTATGTGATATAGAAACATTTATTTACATTTAAGATCATTTTGTTTTCATTGCACCAATTCTTTAATTTATCTATATCATTATGTAATTTTTAGGGCTCCGTAACTCACAAGGTAAAAAAAGGAACCCTTATAAGATCACTTTCTTGTCCGTCTGTCTGTCTGTCCGTGTGTCACCACCGATTTTCTCAGGAACGGGCGGACCTAGCGAATTAAAATTTATACCAGATACTGAAGTCTATGGTTTCTATTAGGTATATAAAACCCGATAAAAAGATATGGTCAAAATTAGATTTTTGTGAAAACTTGTGAGTACCAATATAAACCTTAATTTTCAACTTTTTTTAATTTTCGGAATTTTTCCTTTACCTGTGCTGTAAGACCTTGGTTTTAACCAAAATTGACAATTCTAGCTCAACCGTAAGTACCCTATAGGTTTTGGGTCGAAAACCTATATGGTAGTTCCCATTGAACTAAAATCACGAAATTTGGCCAAAAGCAGGGTCTTAAAGCACAAATAAAGGAAAAATTACAAAAAATAAAAAGTGGAAAATTTAAGGGTGTCCCCATACACACATAGTAGACTCCATTTAAGATAGTCCTCTAAGTTGTATGGGCGCTCATACAGATTTAGAGGACTAGCGTAATTAGCACCAACCTCAAATAAGGTAAAATGCGTAAGGAACCCTCGGTGTGCGGGTCAGACTCGCACTTGCCTGAATTTTTTTGAGACATCATGGTTTCGAATAGGCATTATAATCATTAGGCCGTCAGAAAATAAGAAAATGGTTTTGAAACACTTGACAATATCATTAATAAAGGCATTGAACAAGATCGGCCCAAGATGCGAGCCCTGCGGAATACCAGACGTTGCTACATAGTTGGAAGATCAGTAACCATTAATAACCACTTAAGATATCGTATTTGCCAAGTATGATTCCAGCAATTTGACCAAAGCACTGTCTATGCCAAGATCACACAATTTTACACTAAGGCGACTGTGGTCCACTTTATCAAATGCGTTACTGAAATCCGTGTAAATTGCGTCTACGTATACGTTTATCAAGCCATTTTGATATTGTGGATGTAAAACAAAAGAGATTTGAATTCGTGTACTTCCATTTTACGAATTTATGTTGATATTCCGTTATATGTTTTTTTTAAGTCCCATTTCACACGTTTGCTAATAAGTTTCTCGAACATCTTGCCAAATGAGACCAGAATAGATATTGGTCGAAATCAGATGCTTTTCTCCAGATTTATATATAGGGATAACTAAAGCTTCTTTCCACCTCGTAGGGAACGTTCCTTCTAGCACAGATTTCTTGAAAATTATTTTAAGAAGAGCATAATTAGTGCCTTTGCACAGCGTTTTATAAAAACTGGCGGGATACCGTCACAGCCTGACCCCTTCGTTTCATCTAGTGACTTAAGGCTACAATATATTTCTTCGTTACGAATTGTTGATGTTCCTATTGTTGTATCCCTGTTAAGGTTCAAGAGACTTGGACTACCCGATCGTACATTAAAATCCGCAGCAAAGTTTTTCTTTAAATAAGTTACATATATGTATCTATATCATTCGTAGCTACTTAATTTTTAAGATACATTTGAGCTGGCTATGTACTGCTAGTTTTTCTCCTACCCTTTATAAAAGACCAAAAAATCTTGGGGTTTTTGGTAATGCCAATCTCTATTTTGGAAATATATGTTTTATAGCATGAAGCTCTGAGCATGTTGCAGTCGTCTCTTAATCTTTCAAAGGATATCAAATCCAGTGGGTTTTTATATTTTTAATAGCGAACATGGTATTTAAACTTTTCTTTAAACCAAGGAATGAGGTCTCGAGTGGCTCATGGCGGATATTTCTTAACATTTCAATTTTTTAACGGAATTGTAGGAAGTATGTATAACACTATACACCACTATTTTTTTATTAGTACAAAAACTTTAAGGACATATTAGCGAAGACATAATTATCATATATGTGGCGTAAGAATTTCATAATATCTATAAATAGCAAAGTTATAATCATTTGTTTTTTGTAGAAAATCTCACCTAAATCATAGACATATTTTACAATCCATTCACTATTTCATTGATAGTACTTACTTTCCGTCCTACTCTTACGCGTTCTTTCCGTCGCACTTATAATGTAGGAAGCCTTAGACAATAAAATAAAGCAAAATAATAACTCTCCTTCATACTTCATCCGGGCTTAGGACCGGCAAAATTTACCGTTTTACAAGTAATTAAATACGGAGGTATGTATTTAGAAAGCAAACACATATCAAAATAAAAAAGGTATTCTGTAATAAAAGAAAAGAGTAATTTAGGCGTATTTATGAAGTTAGAATCATCTGCTATTTACAAATATTATTTTATCATCATCATGACAGCCTAGAGACGTCCACTGCTGGACATAGGCCTCCCTCAAGGTTCTCCACACAGACCGATTTTGAGCCGCCCGCCTCAAATTATTATTAACTTAAGTTAGTATTATTTACTAAACTTACAAGTTTTTCCATTGTCGTTCGAAATGTCCACAACCATTGTCAATGCACAGATTACGGTCTTTTCACTTCGTCAAAAGCATCCACTATTATTTTAATTGTTCGACACGGCTCACTTTTGTACACTCACAAAATGATGTCCATGGGTATGATGTCCATAGCTGCACTCGCGATTTTTCCACTTAAAAAGTACGCACGTAGCATAGCTACATACTCCCGTGATATGTACTGATATGATAGGCCATCGCGTCGGGCAAACGTAGACAAACAATTAACTTTTGCAACGAAAAAATATTTTTTCGTACGTACGTATACGTTCACTTTCGCTAGCAATTTAACACTGTTTGTGACCTCGTCGGGGCGCGGCGCAGGCGCAGAGGGGAGGGGGAGGGGGATTTATCAATGGGTCCATTTACTATGATAGTACACGGATCGGTCATAGTATTAGTGATGCATTTACCAATTATTACGTATTATTGTGGACAGTTTTGAGACAGTTTTGGGACTTAGTGTTTTTATTTTTTAACTACATAAATATGATCAGTTAAAGATACTTAGTGCCCTGTTAAAATTTTTGTACTAATTAAAAAATAGTGGTGTATAATATATCATATAAAAGTCAACCATGTCATTCACTGAATAACATGTATCAAGTTCATCCCCCCATTTTATTGATAGAAGATTATTTTAAACTAACTGTGAATAACATTGTAATTGCCTTGATGTTTTGGCGTCGGTTAAACCAACCGTGGTCATGAGATGACTGATGTCTTGGAACACCACTTCAAGATGTCCAAGGTGCTGCGCGGTAATATAATCATGTATATTATTATGTCATGTGTCAGGTGGCATTAAAAAAATATGATAAGATCTGTATCATCGAACAATTACGTGATTAAAATCTGTTTATATATTGGTAAAGCTAATATTATCTGTAAGACAATTTATTTCAAAATGAAATTGCTGCAATGCGAGTAGCAGAACGTTTGTGTTTGAGTACACTTCTTTGACTTTGCTCCGGACAGGGCAGATGTCGCCGTATTGCAACGTTGTGTAGCCAGACTACACAGGAAGGCATCCCACTTATTCGCAATTACAAAGCAAATTGTTGCATCACTTGTTTATAAAGACCGTATTTTTGTTTCACGTTGAATTTTTTTGTTATGTTATGAGGATTATAGTTCGAACCACGACCGATTGTGAATAAAAGTTGCTTGTATTATCTAGGCACTGAGTTAAAAATACTTCAAAAAGCTTTCTATCAAACAAGCATCTTACGGCATATTAAACGGTATGATACTCACACGACGCGAACTTGGAGCACGAGCTTGGGAGGACGAGCAAAGTTTTCCATTAGAAATGTTGACTGTCACGATACCCGGCAGCGCATTGTCAGCTGTGTCTGACCTTTGAGTCACCGTTGTTTACATCCCTCCTGAACCGCGAATTATACCTACACATATTAATCTTTTATTGACACGCATTACACCCACTGTCTCACAAGATAAACGCCATTATTTATTGGCAGGCGACTTCAACCTTCCGTGTATAGACTGGCAATCCAGAGGCCTCATATGTATTTAAAAAATAAGGTTCGGTGGAAGTTCAAACAGCTACTATTCATGTGGTAAATGAACTGTCCCTCTTCGGCTTAACGCAATACAACACTATACAAAATTATAAAAATAATAATTTAGATCTTATGTTCTGTAATTTACCATTAATTATAAACGAATGTCTGTCATCTTTAACTAAAGTTGACCCGCATCACCCGGTACTCGCTGTAGAAGTGTTAGATTTATCAGTCACCCCGTTGAAGGAAATATATAGCCCAAGACCCAACTTTTGCAAAGCCAACTTTGATATGTTAAATATTCACTATAATGATATTGACTGGCAGTCTATGTTGGGTGAGGGTTCAATGGATGATAATGTCACAAAATTCTATCAATTGAGCAAGGGATAGACAAATTTGTGCCATTGTGTAACAGAACTCGATCACATAAATGCCCAGTGTGGTTCAACAAATCATTAATTAATGTAATAAAAGAAAAAAATAAAGCTCACTCACGCTGGAAACGGTAAAACAATTTTCTCGATTACGATGAATTCTCAACCTTGCGGGCCAGGCAGCGCCAAGTTCAAAAAATGTGTTTCAATAAATATATACACGCGACAGAAAATAGTCTTAAAAGAAACCCGGAAGCCTTTGGTCTTACATCAAGACAATGCGCGGCGAATCTAATTATCCTAAAACATTCAGTTATAAAGATGTTAAATATTCTGATAGACAAAATATCTGTGAAGCGTTTAATAGTTTTTTTCATAGCGTATTTGATGCATCCACCGACAGTTCTGACATAACATTGGACTCTTGCGACGCGAATACCGATTTGATTACCAGTACGCAAGTATCAATATCAACTGTAGAACGAGCATTGAAAGCCTTACGTGTCGATAAAGTACAGGGATGTGATGGTATTTCTCCTATCTTCTGGAATAAATGCGCTGCATCTGTTTATCTTCCTATAGATTATATTGTTACGAGCTGGGGTTCGACGATAAATTATAGCTCACTATGCCACTTAAACTGAACTTTATTCACTAACACAATACACTAGATACACACACTTAATTTTCCAACACTAATAAAACACACTATTCACACCACTAGTACAACACTAAACACTTCCGAATTACTTTCTTCGCTTGATGTTGATCGCTTTCCGTATTCAATTGAACTGTCCGTTCCGTTCGCTCGCCCTCTATTTATACTGGCCGGATAACATCACTAGACTTTTCGAGACGACTCACGAAATTTCTGGAAACGTGTAACGTGTTTCTAGATGTCGCGTAAATGTTCTATTTACACCAACGCCATCTATTAGAGGATAGATGAAACAGCCTTAAACAACCGATACATCTAATCTCAGGTAGTTCTCCCATTCACTGATAGATGGCGTTATTTTCAATTCGTAACACGGCCTCCCTCTTAAACGTGTTCGTCTCGAACATCGTTGGACCCATAGTAACGAGCCAACCGGTCCACATGAACTATCTTCGGTGCACCTCGCGACCCCTTCTGGATTCGATAGGTAACGTCGTTCATCCTGGTAATTATGCGATATGGCCCGTCCCATCTGGCTTGTAACTTAGGCGATTTTCCTTTGCTTCGTACTGGGTTATGAAGCCACACCAATGATCCCTCATCGAAGCCTTTGTTATTTGCCTTCCGGTCGTAGCGAGTCTTCATCTTCTCAGACATCTGTTGTCCAGATTCCCTGATGTGCTCGTATACGTCGTTCATCCTGTTGCGTAGCTCGGTTGCGTAATCCGTTATATTGCGTGGAGACTCTGGTGGAATACCGGTGATAAGGTCTGCAGGTAAACGGAGTTCTCTACCGAAATTGGCAAAAGCTGGTGTTATTCCTGTAGTTTCGTGGACCGCACTGCGATATGACAGGAGAAATGGTTGGATGTGCTTGTCCCAATCTCTTTGTTTGCTCTCCACGACCTTCGCCAGGTACCTTTCCAGTGATTGGTTAAACCGTTCAACCATGCCATCTGATTGCGGATGATAAGCCGTGGTCCTGGTTTTATGCGCACCCATTACGCGACAAGTCTCCTTGAACACCTCAGATTCAAAGTTCCGGCCTTGATCGCTGTGGATTTCCAAGGGTACCCCGAATCGACAAAAGACTTCATGCACCAGCTTGTCGGCCACTGTGATAGCTTCTTGATTTGGGATTGCAAACACTTCAGGCCACTTCGTGAAGTAATCCATCACTACCAAGAAGTATTTGTTTCCATCCTGGCTCTCGGGAAACGGCCCAGCGACATCCAAGGCTATGCGCTCCCATGGGGCTCCCACACTGTACACCTTTAATGCACCTCTGCTTCGAGTATGTGGCCCCTTGACAGCCGCACAACTTGTGCATTTGCGGCACCAATCCTCGACGTCATCCCGACAGTGGAGCCAATAAAACCGCTCCCGGATCTTAGTAAGGGTCTTCTTAACTCCCATGTGACCTCCCGAAGCACCATTGTGATAGAGCTGCAAGACTTGCGGCACCTTAGTTTTGGGCACTACCATTTGCAAATGGCACTGGTTACCGCGAGCGTTTTCCCATTTGCGGCACAGAACTCCATCCTGGACGACCAAGCTTTCCCACTGTGCCCAATAACTCTTGGTGATAGGGCTCATTGCTGCGATATCACTCCATTTGGGCCTAGGAGCGCCTGATTTCTTCCATTCAAGAATCGGCTGTACATCCTTGTCATCTTGCTGAGCACTCTGCAATGCTTCTCTCCATTCGTCGCTTAGATCCGTCTTTAACATCCTCACTAGCGCTGCCTGCTTTGCTTCCTGTCGGCTACAGTGCTTGCACTGGTCGGGACACGGCCTACGCGATAGGGCATCTGCGTTACCATGGGACTTGCCACTGCGATGTTGTATTACAAAATCAAACTCTTGCAGTAGTTCAATCCATCTAGCTACTTGTCCTTCTGGGTCCTTAAATTGAAGTAGCCATTTCAGCGCTGCATGGTCGGTTCGCAGGTGGAATTTACGGCCCAACAAGTATTTGTTGAAATGCTGCAATGTCTTTACTACAGCCAAGAGTTCCCGCCTGGTGACGCAGTAGTTTCTTTCGGGTTTGGATAAGGCCTTGCTGAAGTATGCTATAACAACTTCTTGATCACCCTTCTTCTGTGACAGCACGCCGCCAATTCCGGTGTTACTGGCATCTGTGTCAACTATGAATTCATGCTCATTGTCAGGGTAGCCTAGAATAGGTGCAGTACACAGATGTTCCTTAAGCTTCTGGAATGCAACGTCACAGCTCTCATTCCAACAGAACTGCACTCTGTCTTCGGTGAGCTTATGAAGAGGTCGAGCAATGTCAGCAAAGTTCTTCACAAACCGTCGATAGTAGGAGCATAATCCGAGGAATGCTCTGACCTGCGTTTTGTTCTCTGGAACTGGCCATTCCTTCACGGCAATGATCTTATCCGGGTCAGTTTGAATACCGTTCTCCGAGACCACATGTCCTAGAAAGTTCACTTGCCGCCTGAATAACGCGCATTTCTTCGGACTCAGCTTCAAATTAGCTCCTCGTATCTTTGACAGCACTTGCTCCAAGTTTCGAAGGTGATCCTGGAAGGTGCGCCCCACGATGATGATGTCATCCAGGTAGACCAAGCAGGCGTCTCCAATCAGTCCCATAAGCACTCGCTCCATCAGTCTCTCAAAAGTAGCCGGAGCGTTGCACAATCCAAAGGGCATGACGTTAAATTGCCACAGTCCTTTGCCTGTGGAGAATGCCGTCTTCTCTTTGTCTCGAGGATCTATTTCCACCTGCCAGTAGCCACTTTTTAGGTCTAAGGTAGAAAACCACTTCATCCCCGTCAGCGTATCCAGTGTGTCATCGATCCTTGGCAGCGGGTAGCTGTCCTTCTTCGTGATGTCATTCAATCGGCGGTAGTCTACACAGAAGCGCATGCTGCCATCCTTCTTCTTAACTAGGACAACCGGAGAGCACCACGGGCTGGACGAAGGCTCGATTACGCCTTCGTTCACCATACCGTCGATCATAGCTTCCACTTCACGTTCCCGTGCTACTGGCACACGTCTTGGTCGCTGGCGAATCGGTGCTTCACTTCCGGTGTTTATTTTGTGCTGGACTAGTGCTGTCTTCCCTATGTCGGCATCACTGGTCGAGAAAATATCCGCGAACCGGTTCAACATTTTCTGAGCCTCGGTCTTCTCTTCCTCCGACAGGGTACTTTCGCAGTCCTCTAAAAGAGTAGACACGTCGAATCGTGCACCCTGAACCTTGGCGCTGGTAGGTTGCTCTTGACATCTACGCATCCAAGCCGCTCCTTCATAGGTGCCCAATTCCGTCCCTTTCTTGAGCGACACTTCCTTGTCACTTGCATTCAGTGCGCGTACTGATGAAACTTTGGTACCCCTTACCAAGGTTCGTGCAATCTTCCACGATGCCTCTTTCTCTAGGCCTTCGATAAGTACGCAGCGGTTCCCTCGACCAGAACTCCCGGGTAAACAAACCGGTACAACCGTTTCCGACCGCGGTTGAAGCGTGACATTCTTCAGGCAGTACACTTTTCCTGAAGTTGCACCTTCCATGAAGACTTCTTCCGAGCCACATTTCAACACTCCCTGGTTAACATCGATCTCGCAGCGATACTCCCGCATGAAGTCTAGGCCTAAGATGCAGTCGTCCACTATATCGGCCACGATGACTTTGTGACGGTAAATTTTGTTGCCTAGCTTCAGATCCACCTCCATTTCACCTCGGACGGTTATGTGCTGACCGGTAGCTGTTCTCAGATTCACACATTCATTGTTCCTGAAGCAGCCCCGAAGAACCCGTCTTGCTAGATGGAAACCGACGACTGTCCGAGAAGCACCCGTGTCCAATGTCAGCTTGCATGGTGTTCTGTTAATTTCGCCTTCGATGATCAGGCTGTTCCCGTCGCTTGATTGCGAGATCGAGATACTTGGGGCTCTTCCATTACCAGCCAGCACCCGCCCCGCAGTCCTGGCTTCTACTCGTTTCCCTGCTCTCGCTGCCTGGCAGGCACATCAGGCGACCCCTTTGGTGGAGACAGGGTGTCACCAGGCTGCCTACGCTTTGGGCAGCTCAAGCGGATATGGCCTCTTTCTCCGCAGTTGTAGCACCGAGGTGACGACACAACTTCCCTGATGCGGTGACCTCGGTCGTCGCGTCGCACTGCTTCCACCTCCAGAGCGTGGGCTAAGGCATCCTTGAGGGACTTGAAGTGCCCAAGCCTCACTGCTGCTCTTACCTCCAGGTCCCGGATCCCATCCGTAAACGCCTGTACGAGGTTCCCATCAATAAGCGCAGGAGACGACTGGTATGCCTTCCTGACCAGCTTTTCCACCTCTAGAGCCCACTGCTGCAGAGTTTCTCCGGTGCGTTGCGTCCTGTCCTTCAGCTGAGCACGATACACATGTTCGAGGTGCGCGTCTCCGTACCTCGCCTCCAGCGCCTCAAGAAGCTTCTCGTAGGTGACGTCTTGTCCGAGTGCCTCCAACACTGTCAAGGCCCGGTCGCGAAGGCCCAAGGTTAGGGCGGTTAAGGCCTGTTCTTTGGTCCACCCATTCGATCGCATCACAGCCTCAAACTGGATCTTGTATGCAGACCATGATGACGAGCCATCAAATGGTGGAACCTTAAACCCACGAGGTGAGGGCACTACAGTCGCAGATGTCACTTCGTTGGATCCGAGCCCACGCAATCTCCTCTCCACTTCAGCGACACAGGTGTCGTGATGGTCGTGTACACGCTTCTCTATAGAGGCGACGCGAGTCTCAAGCTGGTCGTGTACGAGCTTCTCCACGTCGCTGATACGAGCCTCGTGCTGCTGGAGCTCCTCCTTTACCACCTTCAGGTCCTTCCCTACAGCGGCGCTGAGGTCTTTCATCACCACCAGCTGTTCCTCCAAACGGCGGGCCTGCTCCTCCTTGTCGCGCTGCAGCTGTTCCTCTAGGCGGCGCGCGTGCTCCTCTTGACGGCGAGCCTGCTCCTCTTGACGGCGGGCCTGCTCCTCCTTGTCACGCTGTCGCTGTTCTTCCATGCGGCGCGCGTGCTCCTCCTGACGGCGGGCCTGCTCCTCCTGACGGCGGGCCTGCTCCTGCATGAACGCCATCAGAGCCGCGATGTCGGGCACCGTCACGGAGTGTGTGGCGCTTGCAGGCTCCACTGCAGCCGCGGAGTCGCCTGGTCCACCAGACGATGGAGTAGGAACGTCTCCGAAGCGTCTCTGGTCCAGGTCTTGCTGGCGCTGGTTCCTGGTACGCACTCCTTCAGTTTCTTCTTTCGGCATAACCGGCATAATTTATCCCTTTCTTCTGACACCAATTTGTTACGAGCTGGGGTTCGACGATAAATTATAGCTCACTATGCCACTTAAACTGAACTTTATTCACTAACACAATACACTAGATACACACACTTAATTTTCCAACACTAATAAAACACACTATTCACACCACTAGTACAACACTAAACACTTCCGAATTACTTTCTTCGCTTGATGTTGATCGCTTTCCGTATTCAATTGAACTGTCCGTTCCGTTCGCTCGCCCTCTATTTATACTGGCCGGATAACATCACTAGACTTTTCGAGACGACTCACGAAATTTCTGGAAACGTGTAACGTGTTTCTAGATGTCGCGTAAATGTTCTATTTACACCAACGCCATCTATTAGAGGATAGATGAAACAGCCTTAAACAACCGATACATCTAATCTCAGGTAGTTCTCCCATTCACTGATAGATGGCGTTATTTTCAATTCGTAACAATATCTTTAACCGCTCTTTAGAAATGGGCATTTTTCCGGAAGCTTGGAAGAAGGCTTACATCGTCCCTATATATAAAAAAGGTTCACGCACCAAAATTTAAAATTACAGAGGTATTTCTATTTTAAATACCATGGCAGAAGTATTTGAAAAATTGATATACAACACTATATACTCTTATATAGAGGCTCATATCCCAGGATCTCAACACGGCTTTTTAAAACGTCGGTCGACGATTTCAAACCTGGCATGTTTTTCGGAATTTGTGCTTAAACATGCTGAGGGTAAGGTAGGTAGGTAAGGGTGGGCAGGTGGATGTGATCAATCAGAATCAGCATTTATTTGTTGAACACAGGTAGGTACAATAACAGTGGTCTTAAGATTAATATAGTGCGCCATGTTTTGTCATAGGACATACAAATATAAAATTGTGCATAAAATACATATAAAATTAAGTATTATTCAAGGTGATTAAATTTTTACATAATTAATTATAGAAATTTATTAAATTAGTACATCATTTAAGTAGTCATTAATGGAATAATAACATTTATTAATTAATAAATTACATAAAGATCTCTTAAATTCTAGTATAGACAGGTCGTTTATTCTATTGGATAGTTTATTGTAAATCTTCGGTGCTATGCCAAAGAAGCTCTTCTGTATTAATGATGTCTTACAAGTCACATTGCAAAGTTTATCAACATATTGATTTCGTATCGGAGCCCGTCGCACCTCAGATACCTTAACAAACAACTTCATGTCTTTTTTTAACAAAAAGAGCTGTTTCTAATATATATAGCGCTGGTAACGCTAATATTTTTAGCGATTTGAAATATGCTACACAGCTGTCAGTGATCTACACTGATTTCGAAAAAGCGTTCGATCGCGTGGATCACTTCATCCTGCTTAGCAAATTATTTCGACTAGGGATACGTGGCGACTTACTGCGCTGGATACAATCATATTTGTCCAACAGGTCCCAAGCGGTAGTAATCGGGGGACACCGGTCGAATTTCATTACAAGACCTAGCGGAATCCCACAAGGATCGCATTTGAGGCCAATTTTCAATAATGCGTACTTATTTGACCTTGCAGATTCTATAAAATTCGCAAGACACCTAATGTACGCAGACGACAAAGAAAAAATTCACAGTATCATTAGTCTTGACGATTGTGTAGAGTTGCAAAGCGATCTCAATAATTTGTACAACTATTATGCCCAAAATAGAATAACTGTGAACGTCAAAAAATTTTAAACAATTACTTTCATAAGAAAAAAACAACCTCTTAATTTTTCATATAACTTTAATGGCATTGCGATCAACAAAGAGTGTCTGGGAGTTCTGTTTGACAGTAAGCTAGCCTTCGCAGAACATATTAATTACATTGGGGCGAGGGCTTATAAAAATCTAGGATTTGTTTTACGGTCTTGCCAATTGTTTAAAACCGTAACAGCAATGAAAACCTTATATTTCTCTTATGTACGCAGTACTCTTAACTATGCTAGTCCAATTTGGTCTCCTTGTTACATCATATACAAAGAAAAATTAGAACGTATCCAAAAGAGATTTCTCAATCACCTTAACTATAAACTCCGTAATCCTCCGTCGTCTTATTATACCAATTGTGAGAGATATGATATACTAAGCTTAGATAACAGGCGTAAACTAATGGACATGTGTCTCTTATATGATTTATTAAATGGAAATTTAAACTGCCCCGCATTGCTTTCTTTGGTCACATTCTATGCTCCACTACGTCGCACCCGGCAAATAAGTACCACTTTTGCATGTTCCCCGACATTCCACCAACTACGCTTGTAATAGTGTACTTACCCGCGCTGCTCGAACCTTTAACACCATGTGCCATGAGGTATTTGGCTGTTCTAAAATGTCTTTCAAATTGCGAGTAACAAAGTTAATTAAAAACTCACAACCTCATCCAACTTAGATTAATTTTAAGTTATTTAATATAATTCTCTATAACTCCTTACCAATTGGTTTCAATTGTAAAGATAGACATAATTTGTACTTATAGAGCAATGAAATATATATTGCAAAAGTGTAAAGAGGATATGTGCGGTCGTCGATACAAGTTTACAAAAGCCGTTATTTTTTAGATTGGCCAACATATTCACATCATAAATATGTGTCAACTTGTGTCGATGACAGCGCATACCTATAAAAATGTATATTAATGTAGTTGGAATAACTGTTCCTTATTCACACTAACTATATTGTGCTATGCTATGGCTGTAAGTATTTAAATCTGAACTGTTCGTTCAATTCATTATATCTGTTAAGTTATTAAGGGAAACCTGTTTTTGGCTATATAATTACTGTCTTATACCAAAACATTGTTAAATGATTTGTATCGCTGTTGGTTTTCTTAATAAAGATAAAAAAAGTATAATATAAAATTATTGTGTTACTGACTGACCGATAGACAACGCACAGCCAAAACTATTGGCCACAAGAAGCTGAAGTTTGGCGTCGATGTACCTTGGAATCAGTAGGGGTGCACTTACAAGGCATTTTCCAAAATTTCCACGGCTTGGGCAAGACCAGTTAAATTAAAATATAATGTGCGGGCGTAGCTGTGAGCATGCTCTAGTTAGCTTTTAAATAATAGCATCTGCTATATGAATGGATCCAGGATTACAGGAAATTCACTTTCTGTAACAAAAATGTGTGAATCACACAAAGTTTTGTTCCGTGTACTGATCAGATCTCTAATAATTTAATCGAAAACATATTTAATGCAAATTACTTTCAGGCACATGACAATAAAATTATTCTGGTTAGGATACGCATTTATGATTGTCGGTTAAGTGGTTGAAGATCTTAGCACTAGACCAACTGTTTGTCACTAGCAACGATCTACCATACAATAACCAGAATCTCAACCAAAACGCTTTCTGTGGTAGAAACAGGCTGATCCAAGAGTGTATGGATTTTTAGTATCTCTTTGTAAATTTATCAACATAAATTTACAAAGAGATACCAAAAATCCAAGAATATCACCCAACGGTGATATTCGGTTTGACGTAGGCGCATAAATGTAAAAACCTCCAATCGTGCATGTCGCTTCAGATTGATAAACGTGAAATGTGATCGCAAAGAGATTCAGATTTCAGATCAAACGATTTGTTTGAATATATCCGCTGAGATAATATTTCCATAATTAAGGGTTTGTATAAGAATGACTATCAAACTGATAGCTTCCGTTCACAATTTTCTGTTTGTGTTTTACGTAAAAATGTTTATGTGCTATAATGTGGGGTTACAATAAATTGGAAAGCACGTAAACTTTTCTATATGTTTAAGACAGACTCCTTTGCTTCGTGACTGTCGCAGTCACGTACACTCAACGTGATTGTGCAGTTTGTGCAGATGTTACGAAAAACACTCATAGTATGAAAAGTTACGTCACCAGCCACGCGCGATATTGTGTGCCTTATCGAAGATACCCAATTTTGTAGTGAGTGTTACATTGGCCGCACTAATTTTGAACACTATGATCATAATATTAGTCATGTAGCAAGAGATTCCATTTACCTACCTTTTGAATCATAATCACCTTATTAAGTAAGTTTTACCATTTACACATGTACGTGTGTATGTACAATTAGTGTCCTACGTGACACCGTTTTCTACTTGAACAATAAAAGCGACGCAAAACTATAAAATGCAAGCTATCTGTCAAATCTGACTGTTCTTGCTCTTGCTCCTTACCTAGCATAGCATATGAAGTCGTTGATCAAGCGTCTAATATCGGTCGTGTAGAAGACGTATATATAGAAGTGGCGGAATGGAGATCTTTTGTACACTACAATTACACCTGCGCCGTTTGATATAATACGTTGAGACTGGCCACCGTGATCAAAAACGGTCCGTAGGACATTATTTTGAAAGTTTTGTAACCTTTGGAACTGTGCCACAGTGGCAAACGTGCCACTTACAGACAATGAAAAAATACGATGAGGCTTCACCCACGTAAGTAGTAGTTATGGCAGAAAAGGTACGCATGTGCTATTTTGATGCATAAATTATACTGCTGTTAAGTTGAATCAATATTCGTTCAGTAGTATTTTGTGTAAAATAGTAACAAACATCCATCCATACTCACACACTTTCGCATTTACAATAGTATTACTTCAGATTTCACCTTTTGTGACAATCATGTTAAAACGAGAGCTGAAGCAGTATCTAGAAACAAGTACAAGATAAGAAAGTACAAGATTTAGTACACTAACATATAAGGGTCTCCGGAGGCACCTTTGTGATACATTTAAGTGAATTAAACGAGTATCTTTATTTGTAATACTATAATATTTATGTAACTTATATGCTTGTACTTTTGGGTACATTTGTTGACGGTAGCTGTAGCAATAATAAGTAAGTACACGTATATTTTTTGCTAGTATGTCATGTTCAATATAATTTATTGACTAGCGAAAAATATCATGAACAATATGTAAAGTTTGACGAATGACGTCTACTGAACCTCATAATATTGTTAACTGAGTCTGAACGTTAGATCCAAACCAAACGGTGGCAATGAGAAACAGGATATAAATAATATTATCTTGGGCCAATTCACATACAATATATACACACATACTTGTGTCTCTGTTATGCCAACCAGATATCTAATAATATAATTTACCAAAGCATGTACATATTGCGTAAATTCATTAATATTAGAGATACATAAGATTCACCAAATAATAAAGAATCAGTACCTGAATGACCAAGTTTTGCAAGGTTAGTTTTTGGTAAATCTTGTTTTCAAAAATATATTAATAGTTTGAAAAACACTAGAAAAACACGCTTTTATAAATGCACGTAAAAACAAAAAATAAATTATAGATCGTTCAAGTATACGTAGTAGTCACTATGTGCTTTTAATTATAATATTTTATTGTAAAAGCGTGGGGGGCTGGAACAGGAAAGACATTCTTGTTTAACTTGTTGAAAAATCAAGTGAACGGATGTTACGGGAAGTAAGGTACTCTGAGTTTCATTCGGATGTTTCTTCTCAGGGCAATCAGCAATCACCGGCCTCATCAATCTCAATTAAAAAAAAGTATGACTTTGTTTAAGTGTTTGTAATGAACCTATGAAGAAATACATGATTTGAATTTGACTTTTGAGTTACACGCAAGCAAGCAGGTTACACAGATTGGCGCTCTAACTGGAGTTGCAGCACGACTAGTAGGTGGCTCAACATTAAGGGCGGTTTCAGATTAGCGTTTTATACGCGGGTATAGGCTCGTTTTTGGACGCGCATGTAGGCGCGTATAGGCGCGCCTTTTGACACACGCGCAACTTGTACGAGCGTTGACGCACTGAGCCGTCAGAATCCATGTTGACACTGACAAGATGTCACTACTGTATTGAGCTAATACGCCAAAGTTTGTCCGTTTACGCGAGTCCGGTTTTGTGAAGCACGTAATGTAGCGCTTCAAAAAACCAGACTCACGTAAACGGGCGTGTTCGCTCGAAACGGTAGTGACGTTTTGTCAGTGTAAAATACGCTAATCTGAAACCGCCCTAAGGGCGGTTTCAGATTAGCGAATATTTCTGCTCGTATACGGTCATTTCAGCATACGCGCTTACACGCGCGCTACATTACGCGCTTCAAAAAACCAGCCTCACGTAAACGGGCGTGTTCGCTCGAAACGGTAGTGACGTCTTGTCAGTGTCAACATGGATTCTGACGGCTTTTTTTTTATAGTATAGGAAGACAAACGAACAAGCGGGTCACCGGTAAGTAATCACCGCCGCCCATAGACACCTGCAATGCCCGAAGGATCACAAATGCGTTGCCTACCTTTTAAAAAGGAATATGCTCGTACACGCTTTGGTGAGGGTGGAATTTTAATTTGTGGCGAGTTGTACGGGGGTGAAATTCTGCAGCGGATATCAGACCAAAAAACTCCTCAGAACACTCCCCATGATACATACGATAGAGAACGCAGAGGGACGCAACATCTCTACGCAGGTCAAAATGGTCGAGCCGGTTTGTAAGGACCGCATCATCGATGACTCGAGCCGCTCGACGTTGGACACGGTCAAATGGAAGCAGTTGGTATTGTGGGGCCCCGGCCCAAAGATGGCAGCAGTACTCGATGTGGGGCCTAGCTTGAGCTTTGTAAAGCAAGAGACGCTGCACTGATATGAAGCATCTTCTTGCTTTATTGAGAACATCCAGTTTTTTGGAGGCTAGTTTAGCTTTTCTTCCAGATGACCGCGAAATTGGACGTCTCGCGTTATCTCGACGCCGAGAATCCCTATGACCGGCTTAATATCAAGGGAAGTGCTCTGAAATATTGGAGAATCGACAAAGGGTCTTTTTTGCGGTAAACGCGCAAACCTGTGTGTTCGAGCTCCTACGGCTCTTCTGTTTTAGTTATAAGTTGTGTCATGCTATTTTAATTGTATCAGGCGCTTTGTCTTACCTTTGTAAAAAATGCAAATCATTGACACTCCACATTAAACCTTTGTACCGAACAGTTGATATTTTAATTACTCACCCAGAAGTTCTAAGACCTCAAGAATTGTCGAAATTTACCAGCATATACCTACAGTCCACTATATATTGGTCCTCCAGATCCAGATATAATATAAATTACGACGATTATATTGGAAAAATAGAACTTCAAGAACCTGCCATTTGCTAAGGAGTGTGAAGAGGAGTTGAAGATAATTATTGAGGAGTCAGGACTTGGAAATAAAAGTCGAATATAAAACCTTAACTATATTTATTAACCCAACACTCATAGGTAACATAAAATCAGGTAAAAATCTTAGATTTATTAAAAATAGGTGACATTGTACAAGGTCAGTAACGAACATTTTAAATTTTTATATGTGCATATGTATAAATCTACAAGTTTTATTTTTATATAAGTCTTAATAAGTACATTTATTTGAATATTGTATACAAATCAGGATTATTTAACAAGTGTTTAATCATACAGCACAGTGACAAAATTGTTGCATTAGTTAAATAGGTGCCTAAAGTGTATTACAATTGAAACCAATTAATTGTTTCTTTAAAGTAACAATTATTAGTACGTACATTTCCTTGTAGATTATTAGAATTTAAATTCATTACAATTTACTACCTTTACATTTTCTAAATCACTTAGTAGGTACATCACAACAGTTTACACTTTCAAACTGTTTAATTGAGTCAATCATCGATATATTACTGTCAATTAATCAGTATATTAAACAATAAACCTGTATTACAGCATTGTTTCTAATTAGTGTAATTGTTAGATTATTAAAACAATCTATTATACAATTCCAGGTCGACGACACACCCACTTTCCAAAATGACCGACATGAAAGATCTTAAAAAGAAGCGTAGCAGTTACAAGGGCAGACTAACCGTCTTTGGAAACTATTTAGAAACCCTAAATATATCTAAATTAACCGCTTGTCAGGTAATGGAGCTACAGTTGCGTGTTGAAAGGTTGGAATCACTGTACGATGATTTTAGTGAGATTCAACTGCAGTTAGAATGTTTAGCAGATAACATAGATTGTGAAATCACTGAACGTACAGCAATTGAAACTAATTATTACTCATTATTGGCACAAGCAAAGAATATGTTAAATATGTTTTCTAAGTCAGAACAGGATGATTCTAAATCAGTTAACAGTTCTAAACGTCAGTTAGTCAAATTACCCACTATTAAGTTACCTAAATTTACAGGATCATACGATAACTGGCTTGAGTTTCGTGATACTTACATCAGTCTCATTCATGGCAATGATGATATTGATGAAATCAATAAATTTCATTATCTAAGGTCATCACTGGAAGGGGCGGCATCTGTCGTGATACAGTCCATTGAGTTTTCATCTCAGAACTACACTATGGCCTGGGATCTACTGTGTGAGAGGTTCGACAACAAACGTTTATTAATACAAAACCATATTTTCTCATTATTCAATGTCGAACCTATCACAAAGGAATCTTCTTCATCACTTAAGCAATTAATTGATCAAGTTAATAAAAATATTCGAGCTTTGTGTACATTAGGTGAGCCCGTTCAAAGCTGGGACACATTATTAAACTATATTATTAGCCGTAAGCTAAATTCTAAAACATTCCGAGAATGGGAGGAATGCAAAGGGCTTATTGATAAAAACGAATCTGTAACTTTTGATAAGTTTATCGAATTCCTAAGGAACCGTGCCGACTTGTTGGAAACGTTAGAAGTTTCCCACTTTTCACACAAAAGGAAAGATAACACACACGGTAAGCACGCTTCGAACTTAAGGGCTTTGAATCCTATACCGAATAGTACTAACGAGTCTAACTTAAACGCATATTGTCCTCAGTGTAATGGCAATCATAACCTAAAACGGCCCTAAAGTAGCACTATACATATCTGAAAACTTGTCCACTAAGGCACGAAAAATCTACTACTTAGCCAGAGAGTTTGCGAAAACTCATGACTATAATTACTGTTGGTCCAGCCGTGGTAGAATCTATCTGAAGAAAAGAGAAGGTCTTAAACAAATCCTGATCACTACCGAAGCAGACTTAGTAACGTTAGGTGCGCAAAAATGACTACTTGTAGTTTTAGTATTTTGCATGCTCAAGTTTTATAACCCATTTTTTAAACTTTGTCATTCTTTTTATTCATTTTATTTTAATTACAACCTATATATACACATACATGCATTTTCAACGCTCTACACTAACATATTATACACACAACAATCACAATACACCATATTGCGCATTAAAAACGTCCATGTAACTTACCTTAAAAATGGCTAACACACTTGATATTATCACCGATATAGAATCTTTCTCAGTATCTGAAGCGGTCATCTGTTCTCCAGAAGAATGCCCTTCATTTATAAAAAATAATCCTCACAAATCAGTCTCCATATTTCATGCTAACATAAGAAGCATTAACTGCAGTTTTGACGCTCTAAATGTATATTTGCATAGATTAAAAATTCAATGCGATCTTATGTTGCTAACGGAATGTTGGCTGAGTAAAGTCCCTAACTCGTGCCCACACTTGGACAATTACATTCCACATAAGCCAAAATACTCTAATCAAAACGACGGAGGTATCGTATATGCTAGATATAACTTTAATTGTACCGTCGAGGAATTCGATATATGTGACGCAAACTGCCTTATTGTAAAATGTAGACACGATCTAGCACTTGCAGTTATCTATCGTTCCCCATCAATTAGTAACGCGTATCCTTTCATACGAAGTGTTGACAGTTTACTTTCAAATTTAACTGCATTTACTACAGCCGCCATTTTGGGTGACATAAACATAAATATATGCCCAATGAATACAGATCCTAACAGTGAACTGTACTTAAACACCGTCGCATCGCATGGTCTATTACCTGCTCACTATCACCCTACACGCCTAAATAATTGCCTTGATCATGTTCTTTTAAAAAGTCCCAAAAAGTCTATAACCCTGATCTTTGACTCACCACTCACTGAACACGTCCCCCAATTATTACACATAGAACAATCAATTAATCGATCTAATCCTCCAACTAAGTCTACGCGCACTAACTTCCACAACGCCCTGACAGATATATATAATTTTGATTTTTCAAACCTCAGGCAAATGGCGGATGCCCAACAGGCCGCACTGTGCTTAGTAAATACTCTGACTACAATAATAAAAAACAACACAGTAATTGTAAATGCGTCCCTCCGTAAGGGTATAATCAAACCGTGGATCACTCCGGGTTTGTTGAGATGTATCCGACATCGTGATGCTCTTCACAAGAGAGCTAAAGGATCTCTCAACGACCCCACGGATAACTTGGTATACACAAGATACCGAAATTTTTGTAACTCTCTTTTAAAAAAACTTAAACGGAACTACGTACAACAAGAGCTCGACAGAAAAAAAATAACATTAAAGGTACATAGAACATTATTAAGGAGGTAGCGAACCTAAAGTCGACCTCATCTGCACCAGTAGAACTCCTGAAAATCAAACCAGATCAAGCATCCTCTATTGCCACCGTAAATAACTTCTTTGCCGAGATCGGTATAAAACTAGCATCCTCAATTAAACTCACTGAAGACGTAACCAACGCAACTAGCTATATCAATGAACAAAGATTGAGCCATTCTATGGGTCTACGGCCTATTGACGACACCGAAGTAAGCTCTATCATCTTGAATTTACGTAATGACTGTGCAACCGGCAGTGACGGTATATCTACTCGATTTATTAAAGCCGCTAGGCTACATCTTATCCAACCGATCACGCATGTTCTGAACCTATGCCTTTCAAATGGTATATTCCCAAAAATATTTAAAAAAGCTCTGGTTCATCCGATTCACAAGGGCGGAAGCCGAGACAACGTATCCAATTATAGGCCTATATCCGTCCTTACCACTTTATCGAAAATATTTGAAAAGGCCCTTAATGCCAGACTAGTCAATTACCTTGAGAAATATAATATTTTGGCTTCTAACCAGTATGGATTTAGAAAGAAAATGTCTACCGAAGACGCTGTTTTGGATCTCTCAAACATCATCATTGAGAATCTCGATAACAAAATCAAAACAATCGGAGTTTTTCTAGATCTATCAAAAGCCTTCGACACAGTCTCGGTTTCCATCCTTCTGAGTAAAATGGAACAGATTGGCATAAGAGGAATAGCTCAGGACCTCTTTAAGAGCTATCTCACCGGGCGCTCTCAGTGTACCAAAATTCAAAACGTCATAAGCGGAGATTCTGATCTGGGCGATTTCGGAGTCCCTCAGGGTAGCGCGCTCTCTCCTACCTTGTTTCTGATTTATGTTAACGAGCTCTGTAGGCTTCAAATCCCCGAGTGTAAGATCTTTGCCTACGCAGACGACACTGCTTTATTAATCGAGGGGAACACCTGGGAGGAAGCTCAAATCAACGCTGAAAACGCTCTGCGAGTGGTTATGACGTGGTTTGCTCGCAATCTGTTAACATTAAATGTATCAAAAACGAAATATTTAGCTTTCTCCCACGGTTCTTCCTCGCAACCTACCCCACTCACCATCAAAACTCACACATGCGTGCCTCACCAATCCTTATACTGCGATTGTCAGGATATTAATCGCGCAGATCATATTAAGTACCTCGGGGTCTACCTTGACAGCACAATGAGCTGGACAAAACATTTAGATGTCCTTAAAGGTCGCATTCGTAAGCTCATATTTACATTTAAGACTCTGAGGACAGTCATGCCAGGTAACTCACTGAAAACTGTTTTTTGCGCCCTTGCTCAATCGCTTATTACTTATTGCATACCCGTATGGGGAGGTACATTTTCTACCATGTTACTAAATGTGGATAGAGCGCAAAGAGCAGTTTTCAAAGTTATGACGTACAAACCAATATTTTATTCTACTGCTCTGCTTTATGAGGAATGCAAAGTGCTGTCCGTACGTCAACTATTCGTATATAAAATTATTCTCAGACAGCATGCTTCCCTACCGTACAACCCCAAACTAAATGAAAGCAAACGAATCAAACACAAAATATGTCCTAATATCAGCCATAGCTCCGCGATTGCCACCAGACATTATTACATCCTTGGCCCTCGCCTGTATAACCACGCGAGTAAAATTCTAAATATATATCCAATGCAAATGACGGCATGCAAAAAAACTGTGTTTAACTGGCGTCTAAGCTTCTCGTATAGTGATACCGAAAATCTGCTTTGAAAACCAATTTAATTTCAAACACACACACACACACACACACATACACACACACACACACACACACGCAAGCACACACACACACACACACACACACACACACACACACACACACACACACACATACTAGAGTACACTCACTTATTTTAATTTCACTCTTTTCATCACAATCATGTACAATGATACTATTTGTGTAATGGGTGGTGGCCTGATGTCCTAAAATACAGATTTCGACCTAGTTTAGGCATCAGTCTCCCACATTCAAAGTGTCTACATGTGTAATGTAAGCTTAACTTTAAGATTTAATATTGTAATGTGGTGAGAAATAAATACATTTTTCATTTAACCTTAATATTTGTCCAAAGTTCTTAGCATTAAGCGTAGCTGAATGTTCGGCACTATTACCGAAATACACAGTGTGTTATAATTGTTTCCGACATGGTCACTATCCTAAGCAATGTAAGCGAACAGGGTGTAAAATCTGCAAACGCAAGCACCACACACTTATACATAATGTGGATGGCATACAAAAACGCGGCGTAAACAACACGATCAGTGCGAATGTGTCCGACGCGAACGCGAGCGAGGATGATTGCGCAATCGTGACTGACAACGATCCTATTACACTATCGACTAGTGTCCCTGCGCATATACATTGTGAGACTGGCTCAGGCGACGTCTTATTATGCACTGCATTAGTGAAATGCAGAGACATAAACAATGTCGAACACACCACCCGCGCCCTTCTTGATTCAGGAAGTTCGTCTTGTCTTATTACAGAAAGGCTATTTAATCAATTAAATTTACCTTACATACACATACACACACATACACACACATACACAACGTCACGCCTTTTATCCCCGAAGGGGTAGGCAGAAGTGTATTTCTACACCCACTTTTCGCCAGATATACTTTGGTCCCACGTAATAAGGGGCGAGCCTATTGCCGTACCGGGCACATTTCCAGACTCCGTGCTGCTACTGAGAATTTCGTGACAGAAAAACCCAATAACACTGCCCGACCCAGGAATCGAACCCGGGACCTCCCGATCCCACGCGCACATTTATGCCGCGAGACCAACGAGGCAGTCGTATAGGGTTTGATGTCGAGTTTTCCGTCTCTACACAAAGAAGGTATTTGCATCGTGTTATCCCTCAGTTGCCTCTTACGACACCCACGGGAAGATAAGGGGTGATGACACTTGTATTCTATGCCGTCAACCACACGGCCAAATTTTTTAAATTTACCTTACGATAAGATTAATACTTCAATCTTGGAATTAATAATTCGTCGTCACCCATACATAAAATGTGTAGTGTACGTATTGAATCTTTGTGTGAGGATTATTGCAACGACTTTGTTTTGTTTTGCCTACAATAACTGATAATGTGCCGTGTAGGCAGGTACAACTAGATGTACCGACGAATATTCGTTTAGCGGATCCCTATTGCCATAAGCCAGCTTCTATAGATTTAATTATTGGAGTTGAAGTATTTTGGAACTTGTTAGGGTCCGGTAGAATTATGTTAGGGGACAAGAAACCCATACTGTGTGAAACTAAGCTTGGTAGGATTGTCAGTGGCCCAATTAACGGCGGCTTTAATAATTGTATAGGTACACAATCGTCACCTATGTATTGCAATTTTAACCAACATAGTTTCACACAGTTAAATAACTTAGATGACACCCAAAACCAATTAATGCGTTTTAGGCACCTCCAACGAGTTTGCCATAAGTCATCTAATTATTCGTTTAAAAATAAACAGTGTAAAGATAAATTTCTAATTCCATCGCGACTAGCTGATGAGCGTTTACGCGTTAGGATTCCTATAAAGGAATCATTTGAGAATTTAGGTGATTCAGTTACTTGTATTAAACGTTGTTTTCATAAACGAAGAAACAAGAAACACGTTTATGATCACCATGATCAGCCATGTCTCAAATTTTATAAACAGTGCGATACACTAGATGAAAGTTTAGGTTTTTGTCAAATCAATGAACTTCGCTTTCCGAGAAATGTTCAGGTAACCAATAGGAACTACAGAGCAAAGGTATGCTTGCAACTATCACTCGCATCCTTGATTGCCTAGGTTTTAGATTTTTATTACTTATATAATTATCATTTCCAATTTATTATCACTCATATTGTAAATTGGTACGATCAATTGACTACAAATTTAATGTCAGATCAATAAGTGCATTGTATACTTTACCAGTTATTTAAAACATAAGTATTCCTCTCCTCTTTGTGGTTATTATAAGATTTATAAGCATAATCAATTACCTGCGTGTATGTACTGTCGCCTCGGAGCGAGCCTACGACTCTTGCATATCATTATCACGGTAATAATATCTAACAGTATTGTAACTCCATACAAACGCACGAAACTCGAGTTATACCTACGCGCCTCGAGCAGAGTACCCATTAGACTGTGCGGACTGTGCCAAGAGTACCCACAGCCGCGATCGTGCCGCAGCTCGCATGCGGCGCGTCTGGTAGGTATATAACTCACGAAGACGGCCGAGTTACAATACTGTTAGATTATATTACCGTGTCATTATATACGCAGTATTGATAACCGAGGCAACTTAAGGTCAACGCTCATTAGAGCCACCCGGCACCCACTCCGCACGGCGTCCACGAGTGGACGTCGCGCGGTCAACCAGCGGACCGCGCGCCGTCAACGAGTGAACACCGCGCAGTAAACGCGGCGACGAGAAGTGAACGCGCGGCAAGCATGCGAGCAGCGAGTTGCCACCGAGCCGGCCACGCGCGGACGGCGGGTGGACCACCCGCTGCCCGCGCGTGGACGGCTTACGACAGAGGCGATCCGGTGACGCTACGGAGTTGATGTAGTGAGCGCATACCCATACAAATCCATATAAAGAATACTAACCGCACGAGGCGAGGCGGTGCGGAGTGGGTGCCGGGTGGCTTTAATGAGCGTTGACCTTAAAGGTCAACGCTCATTAGAGCCATTATTAAGGACAAGAGGATGCCCGTAGCCACACCCGCAAATTTTATTTTAATTAAATCCTGGGAGAATTACAAGAAATCCTATCATGGTGCATCCCTACGGTCCCCATGGAACATACATGCCGAATTTCAGCTTCCTGCGTCAAATAGTTTTGGCTGTGCTTTGTCAGTCAGTATTGGCTTCTGATTCTGATTTTATGATATACCTAGTCTCACGCCTATATCCCCGAAGGAGTAGGCAGAGGTATATTGCTACACCCACTTTTCGCCAGATTTATTTTAGTCCCACATAATAGGTGGCGAGCCTATTGCCGTACCGAGCACATTACCAGACTCCGTGCTGCTACTGTGAATTTCCTAACGAGAAAACCCAGTAACACTTTGCCCGACCCGGTGATCATACCCGAGATCGCCCAATCCCACGCGCACATTTATGCCGCGAGAACGACGAGGCAGCCATTGAGTGCTGATTTTATGAAATCTTAATATTTTCAACTAGAAATTATTTTAATTAGGCTTCTCAAATTCCTTCAAACTATAGTCTTGCGATATTTATAATTTAGTATACTTTATTATAGTTTTAAGGTCATTCTTTGTAAGTCAACTTCGTCTACTTAGCATTAACTCTTTGTCATTAAAGCATAAATATTAATTAAATACACGAAAATATATGATCAAAGTGTACATTTGTTAATAGCTAACAACATTTATATGCAATCTTATAGCTGAATTCATGAGTTCATATGCAGCACGTATCGACCTATGGCAATCCTGTCGACTTGATTTCGCGAAGAGTAGACACTAAATCGTTGCAAGCCTTGGATTTGAAGTGATTTGGCCCATACTTTTTGCACCAGGAGCACAGAATAATTAATAGTACTAACGTACCAGGAGGCAGACCTACATGGCCTTACGTATTAGGCAACTCTGAGGTGATATTGCTTGCAATAAAACTAACTTAACTCCTCATGCTATAATCGCATAATCACATTATTAATTCAGTTTCATATAAATCAGGTAGTGGGTTAATCGATTTCAAGCGATATTCAACATTTTACTATTACAACATACCTTTTGCGATTTGTTTCGTCTTATTGAAAAATGTAGACAGCAAACAGTAGGCTTTAATCACTTTTATGATACAGAATAGCAAAGAACTTTTAACTTCATCATTGTATAGCCAAAAGAGAATCTTTCCCCGAGTATCAATTATTGCTATATTAATAAGAAATTACTTTTTAAAAATAGATTTTTAGAATTAAGAATTTTTTGAAATCATGAGAAAATTATGCGGGTAGGAGGTAGACTGCATCATTTAGAATACAGTTTTAAGAAAACGCATTTCCATTCACTCATCACTTCATTACGCTTTTATTTCGTCATGGTCATGGATGTAGACCGGTGAAAGTCTATATCGTTATTTTTGTTTGCTTCACGACCAAAACCATTCATTAAGGACTGGTAGGAGGTAATTTGACTAACGCAAATTATTTGCAGGCGTTACATAGATTTATGTGCGGCAGAAGAAGCCTTTTGCCATTTAATCACATAATGGAACTGCATTCGTAGGTCCCTACAATTAGTTATCAGCCCTTTTGAAACGCAATTGCGGCTCGATTGCCCAATGACCAGCTTGTGACGGAGTAGATTTCCACTTTACCGGTTTATGCTCCACATTTTGGTGGTCTTTGGAAGGCCAGTGTCAAATCGACCAAACACCATTTAGCTAGAGTGTTGGGCAATTGTCATCTAAATTCGAGGAACGGAATTCAACAAGCGTTCAAATTGAAGAAATAGTCAATGTTCGACCACTCACTCCTTTATCTTCAAACCCTGAAGATTGGATACCCCTTACTCTTTTCACGGCCTCTTTTGATAAGAAGACTGCCCACATCACTTCCTATTAAGGACGGTTGCGACTGTGGCACCAACATGATGATTAGACAGGAGCGCATTCAACTCTGAGGCTCAACACTGCCATTGAATTGTATAGATATTTAATAGAATGATGGCAGTTCACCCTGGCACGGACGGAGTGTTCCATGTGGCAGATATTCGGACCCCCCCGATGGTATCATAAGAAAGGAATTAGGCAAGATACGTCCACTGCAGCAATGGGGATAATTCTTGTTGAAGGCAAGCCTTCAACGGCCGGGGCCATGATCGAGCTCCTACGTCTCTTCTGTTTAGTTATAAGTTGTGTCATGCTATTTTAATTGTATCAGGCGCTTTGCCTTACCTTTGTAAAAAATGCAAGTCATTGACACATTCCATTAAACCGTTGTACCGAACAGTTGATCTTTTAATCAGTCACCTCAAAGTTCTAAGACCTCAAGAATCTGTCGAAATTGACCAGCAAAAACCTACGGTCCACTACACTGTGTCTTTTTGGGGTTAAAAGTGACCAGATTACGCTGACCCCAATCGGAGACCAGGTCGAGTGTGGTTTCCGTTAAAGACACAAGTTTGTTCCGACACGCAATGACTTATGCCTGAGAGATTTTAGCACTACCGGGGTACAGAGCGTCTACAGTGCTGTCATCTACATAGCAATGTATGTCACTGGTTTGTATCATATCATTGATATGCAGAAGAAACAGTGTTGGCGATAGTACACAGCCCTGAGGGACACCAGCATTCACGGGCCTACGATCAGAGCATGAAAAAAGCTGGATACCCATTTGCATAAATTCTTAGGCAAATAGGCAATAGGAAGAAAGCTTCGACAAAAGCGCCTTATGCCAGACCCTGTCAAAGGCTTTCGTCATGTCCAAACTGACCGCTCGTGGTTATACGAGCTTAGAAGCGCGTCAACGCTCATACGAGTTGCGCGTGTGCAAAAAGGCGAGTCTATACGCGCCTACATGCGCTTCCAAAAAATATTTTTAATATTTATACATTTATTGTTGTGTATTGACTCTGACATCGATGTACATAATGGAAGTAGGCATGTTTGTAAGAAAACACCATCAACTATTCACAAAAGTTAGCGACTATTGTAAATACAATGTTAGGGATCCTACAAAACTACAAACGGAATCATGTAGAAGCACCTTCCATTACCAAAATTCCAACATAATGTCAATTAGGATATATAATCATATCCCTCGACCATTTAGAGAATTGCTCTTTCGCCAATTTAAATCTAAGTTAAGACTTTGGTTGATTGAGAGGTGTTTCTACACAATTAAAGAGTTTTTTGAGTTCAGACATAACTCCAAATAATGTTTATAATAAACTGGAAGCGACATGTGTATTTTAATTTCTTTATATTTGGTGCAATATTAATTATATTTTAAGTTGGTACATAATTTCATTATTTTATTGTCTTATTGATTTTGACATTGTTTGGTGTTAGAGATTAAAGATTAATGTTTTGGTGTATGACATTTGTTATTGTGTTTTTCGGATTATTTTTTTATTATTTTTATTTTATTAACTTTTATTTTATTATATAACTTTTAAATATTGTTCAGAATAATATGAAAATTGTAGTTAGTAATAATTTTAATTAAGCTTTCACATGCCTAACAAGTGCGAGATATGCCAAGTGACTAGTATAAGTATTTACCAACATTGTAAACCATGTCTCTTGCGAAATAAAATATCTAATTTTATTTCATTTATTTTAAGTAGGCGAATGACAATATACAGGGTGTAAAAATACCCTTAACGAAAACAAGATCCCATATTGTACTCATTACGAACATTTTTTACTTCGGCACCATCCCTGGGAAACTACTGGTTCAGGAGATATTGAGGCCCAAATTCACTATAAATTTTTTTGGATTTCTCCCTGCAAAAAAAAAAAGATACCAATACTTAGTTACATACAGGTCGAAAGCGTGTTAAAAATGAATCCCAACTAGATCAATTTATCGATTTATTATAAACTTGATGAAAATCGTTGGAACTGTTTCCGAGGTCAGATTTAAACTTATATACATATACTAGCTGTGCCCGCGACTCCGTTCACGCGTAATTGTTTTTTCGTTAGACTACAGAATTCTTATGGCGCTGATACACCTGAGCATTCACTTGTAACAGAACAGCGAGCATTCGCCGTTTTCTGTTTTGTCGAACCGAATATTTTCAGGATCATCCTAGCGAACACTCTAAATTCAAACAGTCCGTAGCATATAGAAAAAAATTAGTAATCGCACTACAACAGCAGTTTTCCTCAATCTTCAGTTTCACTTATAAAATATTTCTAGAGTAAGAGTAAGATACATAAACAAATGACGTTTCTAAATAATAAAATACAGATTTTAATTTGAACAGGTTTATAAATCACACAAGTGTCTGTTCCTGCGTTAAAATTTATTTATCGATATCGAGAGTTTATCGACATTCTATTGAAATTAATTCTGAGTAAAGCAAATCTAAGGATCTATTGTAAACATTATCGATATTTTATAGATATTTATTCTGAGTAAGCCCATCACTAGTCAAGTTAAAATTAGTGATAAACTACGAAGATTCTTCCCTAGATTAAAATCATAAGTCAAAGTGAAGTAAAGGACAATGGGCATTATTGTAGGAGCTGTGTCCCAACCCTTGTAACAAGTAGCGACTAGTATAAACATGTTCAATTAAGCTTTTTATGATCAATATGCTAAGTTTTTCCTGTAATTGCGTGCAGGTCAAAAGTTACTGGGCTTCAAGTGAAAAAAAGGTTTTTGTTTTAAATAATGCTTTAATCTTACTTTATTACACTTTGCGTTACATGTAAACATAATTATTACATTTATAATAATTGTACAGTAATCACAGGCAGTAGTAGTTATTTTTTTGCCATTATTAACAACTGCACAGTTGAAAATATGTAAAAAACGAAGGAAATAATACAATTCTGATAATTGTATTATTTCCTTTGTTATTTATATATTTTCAAATACATAAATAATAAAGGAATTTAACCCTTACGTTAGAGTACAGCTTAAACATAATTATGCAAATCGTTTACAGGTACTTTTAATAGTGATTATTATCTATGATAACTTCATCTTAAAATGTCGCTGGTAACAATATGCTTGGCTGGTGTCTAGCCCAGCTAAGGTACCAAATAATACTCATTATGTGAGCACAAGTACCTACTGTTTTTTTACCGTTAAACATGAGCAATAGTTATGGGCAATTGCATTTCTCACTGTTTCTGCACTATTTTTTATCAAAATATACGAGTAATAAATTCTACCCGATACATGCCGCGATTTTATGCGCCCCCTCAACAGAATACCTTCTGAAGTACCTATTTATGTTGTATCGTACTAGGTTAGGAATAGCTCCTATGCATATTTCAATTGTGTACATGCCATTTCTTACGTGTTCACTCAAATAAGACCGGGCGAGTTTTATTTGGTAACTGCCAAGTGAAATTAATAAAAGGTCTTCTTCTGTTAGTTCAGAAAACTGTAATAATGCATTGTCATCCGAGGTTATGGTACGAAACGAAGCTCGCTGTCGATTTATATTATTTTCAATGACATAGTCACCTAGGCTGTTGGCCATATGAATCCTCTCATTCAAAACTTGTATGATATCACTAGCTCGAGGATGATCTTTTAACGGTCTTTTTTCTGTATTTAAAAGAGCAGCAGCAATGCGTATATCAACGAACATATATGTCATTGCTCTATTAAAAATTAATAATTAGTAGCATTTGCGGGCACCGGCAATCATCTCTTTCTAACGTATAGCGCTGTCTCATAAAATATCGTTTGCTGCTCCTGCGCTTACAATATGGCAGCGTGTGGCGCGCGGTGGGCGGGGGGGTGTTGGGTCACGGTCGCCCGTGTGGTATTCCACTTGATTTTTAAAATAGTTTCAGCCGTTTCGTCACTAAAATACTAATTAATTAAGTTTTATTTAATATTTTATTAAATCAATGAAACCACTATAACAGATTCCCTGCACAAGATACAGAGTTACGCCCATACAAAAAAACATAACACTGATTGAGATCTTTCATGTGATATAGGTAGGAAAATGTTACAACACTTGGGACGAAACCGCCCATTCTCCTTTATTGGGTTTAACCGCCATTAAATGCCGCCACCGAATTCTATGTATTATCTATATTCTAAGGCTCGCCCGAATGTTCGTGAGAATGCTCGCTAAAACACACTCATTTGTTTTGTCACATTCGCGAGAATGCTCATTACAAGTGAATGCTCAAGTGTATCAGCGCCTTTAAGCAAACGTGTACTTGATGGCACGGGCTTTTGCCGCAACTCCACGTCTTGGCGTGTATTTTGCGTTAAAGCAAACGTTTTAAGTTACATATATTACGTATGTAGTAGTACCTAGCACAGTGAATAGTATAGATGTAGATATCCTAAAAATAACTAAAATAACAATAAATTAGCTATGAGGGTATCACGGGACTTATCAGCAAACCGAAGTCCAATCGTTTAGCACATCATGCCAAGTCATACTAAGCAAAAAAACTGAGAAACGATTTTTTAGTGGACACATTTTTAAAGCCGCAATTAAAAGTGCGTGCATGCAAAGCTCGAAATACCTTCTTATCCATGGGTGCATAGGACATCTATAGAACACTTTCGCGGGGTAAATGCATCGATATTGTACCTAATTAGAAAAATTGTATGGTGACTTTGAGCCTCAATATCTCCTAAAAAGCCAGTTATTTCCCAGGTATGGTGCCGAAGTAAAAATCTTTGTAATTATTGGTACAATATGAGCTTTCAATTTCGTTAAGAGTATTTTTAAGCCCCGTATTATAGCAAAAACTTCTCAGGTCATCTAAGAAATATAGGTTGTATAGGTATATAACGTAAAAGTAGAGAGAAATAAATCACTAATTTATTATCTAATAGTCTACATGAAAGCTTCTTTGTACACTATATTAGAGGTATAGCCCTCGGGGATGAAAACATAAAGGTCCCTAGTAACAATTAAACGTGGCAGAGACACATAAAGCTGATCAAGCGCAAAACAGCTGTTACTTATATCCACACCCGACAACTTTCAGCCTTTGTTCTTTGGCTTACTGGAAACTGGACTCGTTTGAAACTAAACGAAAAATTGTTTTAATTTAGGGGAGGAAATTCGGGGTGTATAAACATTATCACCTGCCCACCGCACTCTGTTAAAATCTTTGCTTCGATCACGTTTCGTTGTAAATTGGTCACTTTCCTGGTGCAATCACAAAGCTTGAGTGGGGTTGCATTTCTAAGAAGTATTATACATTATAGGTACACGGTTATCTTTTGAGATGGCAATCCAGGAGCATTGATGGATCCCAAAAATTCCACTGGTATTTCAATAGTTTTAGACACACATAATTGTTATACACAGGTGATATTAGATTTTGCGTCAATGAAGCTGTGCCATACAGGTTTTCATACATTTCATAAGAATGACTTCTCTTGATCGTGCGGGTACACACCGCAAAGGTGCCAATCGCGAGTAAAATTCGGAGAATTCCTGTACATTTTCGTTGCCTCCGAATCTAGCTCGCATGTATAATCTCAAATGCATAGTGGAAATACAATCCCGCAGTCTAGAACTCTTTAGACAGGCTCTAACTTAATCAGCTCTTGGCCCACGTGGCATAACAGAGAGTCTGACGAAAATCCCCACAAAAAATAACGCCCATAGGTTCATTTTTGTTTGATATCCCTTAATAATAATAACAATATGTGATCTACTCGTTGGTCGTTGGTCTCGTGGCATAAATGTGCGCGTGGGATTGGGAGGTTTTGGGTTCGATCCCCGGGTCGGGCATAGTGTTATTGGGTTTTCCATTAGGAAATTCTCAGTAGCAGCGCGGAGTCTGGTAATGTGCCCGGTACCGCAATAGGCTCGCCCCCTATTACGTGGGACTAAAATAAAGCTGGCGAAAAGTGGGTGTAGCAATATACCTCTGCCTACCTCTTCGAAGATAGGTATAGGCGTGAGACTATGTATGTATGTATGATCTACTTGTTTCGCCCACTTCACTGTTTGCCATCGTGTATTCATCCCATTACCATTACGTAAAATCTTAGCTTTGTTGCTATTTCTAGATATATTACAAACAGAGCTCTGTGTTGTCTAAGCCAATTGGAATTTTATACGTTTAAGGGCACTTTTTCCTCCTCCTTCCTTCCTCCTGGCGACCATGTGGCTGCTATCGGTCTGTATATAAATATAAAATTATTGCGTTACTGACTTAGGGACAACGCACTGCCAAAACTATTGGTAGCAAGAAGCTGTAATTTTGTATATATGTTGCTAAGGGACCGTTGAGGTGCACTGTGAAGGAATTTCTCGGGAAATTGGAAATTGTAAAATAAATAAAAATCTGCGGTCGTAGCTGATCTCAACCAACTTCCCGATAAAGTAGCAGCAATCGCAATCTTACTTTAGCTTCGTTCCTTCGCCAATATCATCTTGATAAGAAAATTCTTTCGCATTCCACCAGGGGCATCTACTAATAGTAACATAACATAATATAACTTCACGCCTTTTTATCCCCGAATGATGAAAATTTTATGCCAGTTATGTTTCGGTCCCAATACAATAGGGGGCGAACTTATTGCTATCTACCGGGCACATTGTTAAGCGATCGTTAAGTATATTTTTTAGTACACACATATCTTCGAAAAGTCAGAGGTGTGTGCCGGGGGTAGCTGGGGATCGAAGTCGAGACCATCGTCTTGGCAGTCCGTTATACCACTGGCCCAAAGCACTATCCACGCATACGATCATAATTATATTAAACGCTGTTCTTCAGTTAGGCTCGGGACATCATTTTGCAGGATTTCGGTTAGTTCTAATCGGTAATAGTTTATTCATATCAATTGCGTAATCTTTATCTATGCATACACCATCAAATGATGCTTCAGTCAGACATATCGAGTAATAGAATAGATAAAGCTATGTCTTCAATAGCAAGCAAACAACGATTCATTAGTTGGTTGTGCGTGCCTGAAGATGTCCTCGGCCAATTCGTTTTGAAATCTATGCTATAACTGTGCAGCATCTGAAAGTTTGTAGAACTCCAGCATTACTGCAAACAAATGGCGCAATCGGTGAGGATTTTCACTGATACTTGCTTCAAACAAAGCGTTATCCCAGTGTTGATACCCTCCAGTAAATGACTCGCTACTAGGAGCACTTATTATATGTATGTACACGTGCGATATTTTCCAGCCTGAGCTGAACCCTATATAAAATCATAAATAATACAGAATAGAGCTCATTTTAAATTGGATAATATAAATTTTCGAAAATTATAATCTTGCAACTGTTGTAATTTTATATTTTACAGACCATACTATATTAAGTATCAACCATTTCAACTAAAGAGTTACTTAATTACATTGCTATAGGACAAATTTCAACCGAAAAATACATCGTTATGTTTAAATTGACATAACTTTATTATTTATGAACCGATTCGAATAAAACAAACACTAAATGTTAAGTGAGGCTTTCCACAATATACCAATGAAAACCGCATTCAAATCCAATAAGCCGTTTCTGAAATTAGCGTGCACAAACGCACAGACAAACAGACAAAAATTCTAATAATGATATTTTTGGGATCTCATCTTTAATAAAGAGCCCTTAAAATAATTTTCTCCTAAATATCTTCCACATAGAGACATCGATCACTTACAGATTTATTATATGTATAGACAAGAATACATAATCATCATCATCCTCCTAGCGTTATCCCAGTTTCAATCTGGAGTCCACTTACTAGTCTAACCGGATTTTGCTGAATATTAGCTTTTCCACGGAGCGACTGCTTGTCTGTTCTCCGCAACCCGAAGGGATAGCTAAGCGATATTCCATGGTTTAGACTAGTGTCCGTTTACTTACAAGGTGTTGACGCCCTATAACGACTGTCAAAGATCTTCATGGCATTCGGGACCGACGGCGCGATACAAGAATACAATACATAATATACTTCGATAATAAAATACTTAAATTGTTGGAATTTATTGCGTAATACATACATCTTATGACATGTATTACAATAAAATTAAACTACTTAGAGACGATCTTTCCATTCTCAGTTAACGCCCAATAGTATTTATTCTAAGCATAGCGTAATATTGCGTTTTTCAATGGTCAGATAGGGTTTATTCGTTGAATAACTCACAAAACTAAGGAATAAATTTAACAGTTCGATCCTCGGTCAGATAGCCGCTTATTTGACTGTTAAGTTGACATTGAGATCCATTTGGTTGGATTTTGGGCGTGGTATATATTACGAAATGTGGAAAATATGGTCATTATTCATATTTTTGACGACGCAACAATAGGGTATTCGACAAAAAAAATCGAATTAATCCGTCAGTTAGATTATCGAAAAATATTGGATACGTATTTTTTGTTTCATCGAACCAGTAAAAAAATACGAAGATAAAACGCATCAAACATGGAGAAACGTATAAGAGTGGGGGCTTGTAACGTCACTAGCCAGTAAAAAGTGTACTGGCAAGTGACGTCACACGAGTTTTCTGCGAAGTTTGTTGTCTTAATTTTTTGTTTACGCGACTAAAGAAAATATACGTGTCTAATATTTTTTGGAAATCTATCTGACGGACTAATTCGATTTTTTTAGTCAAATACCCTATTGACGAGGAGGCTATTATAAACGAATAGGTATATTAATCGACCTAGAAGGAGATAAAGAATTGTAAGACCGCGGGGCGATCATTTTAATACCTATATTGGATTCAATGGAGAGCTGATATTATGAAATAGTGAAACAAATCAGATAGCATGTATTTCAAACAATTATTATACTACACATATTTATGGCATAAAAATACAGACTTATATTTTCAAAAACAAATTACAACTTAAACAGTTAGTACCTAGGTCAGCTAGGTACTAACTCACTATTTCAGTAAAGACTAATTTACAATTATTCAACTACCAAAATTTACTTTACATCATAATACTATTTAACAGTAATATATCATTACGTTCATGAATGGTACTTAAATGTAAAGGTGTCCTGTTATGTTTCTTTGGTCATGCTGGGAGCGTTGGCTCGTTTTTGAAGAGACGATTTCTTTTGGTATTCTTATAGACTCTTGTATTTAAGCTTTAATTTTTGTCATTAACGGTTATTTGCAGACACACCGCTTGAATTAGAAGCACTTTCTATCTTTGCACGCACATTCCTTGTCCTTATTAGTTACCGCATCAGTCGTTTTAATTTCTATAATATACCTAAGTACTTGTATTTTTCTAACTTACTAGTAGTTGAATGTCTTTAATCTCGCATTAAAATTTGAGGAACGCTGTCTTTTTTTTTAATAATTGCATTGTTATTATAATATATTTTTAATAATTGAAAACGAACAGCACAACACTCACAAATTCCTCGAAAATACCACAGTCCAAACATACATAAAAACAAACATAACCCCAAAATAATGACAACCATCATTTTGACACAGCAGGATAGGCAATAAAGCTTCTATTTCCTGTCCTGCTCTTACATGCACTTTTCTGATATATTTGTTTCACCTCTCTGAAGTTAGCGACGGATACGATGATGTCATTCGGTCAGATAGTTGCCCACGGAATAAAAGACTATTGAAAAAATTACATAAGTTTAACGGACTGTTAAACAGCCTAATAAATTTATCTGTGGAATAGTTATTCATCTCTTTAACTCAGGATTGAATAATAGGCCCTTAAAAAACTAAACTATCCTAAACTAACGAATCAAAAGAGGCAATAAAACTATGAAGCGTCAAAAAATTCCTCCGCAACGCTATCGACTGGTAGCGTGCCCAGAAGGCTGGCAGCATTGCCACGTTGTATGCTTATTCTCTCTGCAAAATACAAACCAGCCTTCTGGTCACGGGAAGTATCGACCAAACTTGTGGCGAGTTTTTTATATAGAGCGTGTGTACTAGGGCCCCATGGCCCCAGCGTTTCGACCCTAAACGGCTCAAAAACGTAATTACCGGCTAGGTTTCTATATTTGCGCCGTTTGAGGGCCTCCGCCGATGCAGCAGCAGCGCCCACTGATCCAGCTGTACTTGAAAGATGTTATGGTGCATCGACGCATGTCGCGTCCTACAACAAAGGCGTACCCATCTTCTAAGGTAATAATGTCATACCATCTGGTCTCTTCCCATCGTCGCGTACCAAGCTATTAGGTTCAAGATTAGCTGGTACTCAATACCTCGTCAGACAATATTCTTGTCTGAGAAACAATAAAATTGAACTTACGACCTTTGGCTTAGCAGCCGGAGTTTCCACAACATCAGACAGATAAATATTGCCAAACGGAATTAAAATTTCACGCTATCAGTTATACAGTTCCAGTGACCATTTACACTCTGAAAAGGCAACTCTCGAAAACTCTTATTAGAAATTTTCAATCGAATGAACATTAATCGAAATTAATGACAAAAGTTTTGCCATTACGTCGGTTAACTTCTTTAAGGGCGGATTTTTAAATCCTCAGATAAACAACCAGATAGTATTTATTCTGAGGATAGCGTAATATTGTGTTTTTCAATGGTCAGATAGGGTTTATTCGTCGAATAAATCACTAAACTAAGGAATAAATTTAACTGCCCGATCCTCGGTCAGATAACCGCTCATTTGACTGTTAAGTTGACGTTGAGATATTTGGTTGGATTTTATTATTACGAAATAATATGGAAAATATGGTCATTTTTCATATTTTTGACGACGCAACAGTCGAAGAGGAGGCTATTATAAACGAATAGGTATATTAATCGGATCGACCTAGAAGGTGATAAAGAATTGTAAGACTGCGGGGCGATCATTTTAATACCTATATTGGATTCAATGGAGAGCTGATATTATGAAAAAGTGAAACAAATCAGATAGCATGTATTTCAAACATTTATTATGCCTATAACACACATTTACGGCATAAAATACAGACCTATATTTTCAAAAACGAATTACAACTTAAATACCTAGGTACTAACTCACTATTTCACTAAAGACTAATTTACAATTATTCAACTACCACAATTTACATCATAATACTATTTAACAGTAATGTATTATTACGTTCATAAGTCTTAAATGGTTCTTAAATATAAAGGTGTCCTGTTATGCTAAAACAGATGCCCAAAACTCTTTCTTTGGTCATGCTGGGAGCGTTGGCTTGTTTTTGAAGAGACGATTTCTTAGACTCTCGTATTTAAGCTTCAATTTTTGGCACTAACGGTTATTTGTAGACACACCACATGAATTAGAAGCACTTTCTATCTTTCCACGCACATTCCTTGTCCTGATTAGTTACCGCATCAGTCGTTTTAATTTCTATAATATACTTGTATTTTTCCATTATAGGCATGGGCGTTTACGGATTTTTTCGCAAACCGATACAAATCCGATTTCAGATACTGAAATCGATTTCAAAAACCGATTTTAGAAATCGATTTCTATAGCGGATGTCGGAGCGACGAGCGTAGTTACTAGTTGCGTAGACAAACGCAAACAATCGAATTCTTATTGTATTGTCATGTCATGCGTCCATATTTCGCTTGGTTTGCGTGATATATTGAAAAAAAATACCTACTAACCACCTAAAACTAAGTGTTAAAAAACTCAGTCGCCAAAGAAACTAAAATTACACAACACGAATTGTTTCTATTTATTTACACTTTACAATCCTAAACTACTAGGTACTACCTAAAACTAATTGTTAAAAAACTCAGTCGCCAAACAAACTAAAATAACACAACACGAATTGTTTCTATTTATTTACACATTACAATCCTAACAACGTAACAATAAAACTTTTTAAATCCTAATATTATAACTTTCACGACAACCAAATATAGGTACTTAATTATTATTACGCGCGCACCGCACTGCACGTGTCCTAGGTCAAGTGAACAAATAAACATCGATCAAGTCAAAACTCTCCAAACATAAATCCCTAATAATTATGAAAACTATTTGCAATTTTCAAAACAAACATTAAATAGTTGCAATCTGAATTAGATCTTATCGCCTTGATATTTAGTTTTATTTTTTCTATTCAATCAATAATTCAATTCATAAAACCGCCAAAATCCATAACGCACGACTGCGACTGGCTTGCTTGGAAAAGATCGATTCGCTTCATCTCTTTTACTCTTTAAACGGATCACTAAGTAAGAAAGAAAAGGATATGAAATTCGCTCTGTCTCATTCTAACTAAGTAGTCGTTGGGTAGAGTGAAAGAGAACGAATGAATATGAAAACTATCGAAAACGTAAGCTTTAGATTTACTTTGTAGTTTGGTTGCGCTTGCACCGTTTTCGTTTGGTTCGTATTAGATTGTTTGCGTTATCGTGGTATTGTTTTGCGTTTTCTAAAATCGGTTTTCTCATATTGGAATATCGATACGATACGATTTCTGACTGCAATCGGATTTCAGTTTCGTTTTGATATATCGGTCTCATGCCTATTCTATTAAACTAACTAGTAGTTGAATGTCTTTAATATCGCATTCAAATTTGAGGAACGCTGGCATTGTTATTATAATATAATTTGATTGAAAACGAACAGCACAACACTCACAAATTCCGCGAAAATACCACAGTCCAAACATACATAAACAAACAGAACCCCGAAATAATGACAACCATCATTTTGACAGTTAGAGCAGGACAGTTTCTGTTTCCTGTCCTGCTCTTACATGCACTTTTCTGATATATTTGTTTCACCTCTCTGAAGTTAGTGACGGGTACGATGACGTTATTCGATCAGATAGTTGCCCACGGAATAAAAGACTATTGAAAAATTGACACAAGTTTAACTGACTGTTATACAGCCCAATAAATTTATCAGTGGAATAGTTATTCATATCTTTATCTGAGGATTGAAAAATCGGCCCTTAATGTGGTACAGCTTTGCTTTAGTTCAATAAAAAAAACTGTTTCATTTTCATAAAGTAATGTTAATATTGTTTGAATTAGGTATTCATTATGTTATTTTTTCTACGCGAATATTATAAATGTAACTTAAAGAAATTGTACGCCTTCATAGGTTTTGTAAAAGATAAGTGTAGTATATACTAAGCCTAAAACGCTACGTTTAAATCTTTAGAAATAAAAATTAATCACCGAAATATTTGTACGCGCATAACTTCCAAACGACTGCGTAAAATTGATTATAAGTATCTCTCTTTTCTGTGTTCGTTATTGTAAGAAGAAAGAATCCTCATGCGATTTAAAAAAAGTTATTTAAAAAATAAACAACGGTACGAAGCTTGCCGGGTCAACCTGTATTCAAGAAAATTTAGGATTTCAAACTAAATCACTGTAAAATCAAAACTAAATCGAATAAATCCGTGTAGAGCCTTGTTGATTTTAGTTTGGCATTTTAAAGCTTTGCACAAAACGTTTGTCGAATGATTCAGTACAATCACAGTGTGTCAACAATATCAATGCACTGGTAATCATGCCATGTGGGAGCGGCCTGCGGTCACTACAATCAATCACCGTTTATATACTGCGTTGTATACAAATTGTTCTCATGAAACTATATGTTACTATTATTAGAAAGGGAAAGCTAGTTCAGTGTAGTGACGGATTATGAATACAATAAGTTACTACCCCATTTGGCGCTCTCGCAAGAGGCAAGGAAGTTAAATACACGAAGCGAATAGTATCTTTGCGAAGAGTTGGAAAACTTGACATCAAACTCTATATTAACATAGTATAATAGGCTAATCCTCCTATGGTCGTACAATGCTAATGTGAAGCAAATTAAGAGCAGTTTAAGTCCAGCATTGGAATGTGAAATAGTGTGAAGTAAAGGGAAATCTTATACGGGTGAATGTAAGGAGTTATGCTTGTTAATATTTTATGAAAAATCTATGAATTTATTGCGATGAAACCTTGCAGTATTTATAGCTTTTAAATACCACAAGGATTATTTTTGTCCCAATATGTTACGGAGAACACTCAGACATTCTTTCAGGACTTTAAATATTTTGCTTCGATATTCCCGTTGTAATCACATACATCTCGAATTTAATACCTAAATTTTCGAAAGCTCGTTACGAAGTATAGAGATTTTCTAAAAAAGTGTGTACCGTACCGCATTAATCATACATTTCATACACAATGACTGTCTAGAATTACCGTAGCCAGGCAGGAAGGTGTATCAGAAGTGCGCAGTGGAAGGTGTAATACATCTACCTGACCACGATAGACAATATATCCAGACACAATGCACTGCGTTGCACAGTGAGTAAAATATTGAGTAGGTACATGAAAATTTTACCTTATATATCCTGGTGATGTTCTTGAAGTGGACCTATAGATTAACTTATAATTTTGGCCAAAATAACAAGAGAATCGAATAGATACCAGTTTACAATTCGGCGAAGTCCTTCTCCAGACCACGATGCACGTTTACGGTTCACAAAACTTTTCACAAATGTTCAATATGTCATCAATTTACAACAAACTTTGCCGGAAGTCAAAAGCGGCAATTACGTATTAAGTTAATTACAAGTTGATTCAATTCGCGTTAATTCAAAGGGCGATCAATTTAATTTAGGTACAAGGCACGCGAAAGTGCAAACGGCGTGTTAATTTTTTCAAGAGAAGGAAGGAAGTGACAGTTCAGTGTGACCATTGTCAGAAATTTTCAATAGACTAAACAAAATGTTACTTAATCGATATAATCGATTTGACTTATAATAAAAACTAATTCTATTTCAAACAATGACGGATTACGTATTTTCCGTTTACATAGGAAAAGATATTGCCTGAATATCTTTCGTTTAAAATCTGAGTCTGCCAAAACAAAATAAATGGTACAAGTCTAGTAAATTTTATCACAGCAGCGCGGTATTGTTCACGTTCGCTTGTGGCTGTACGTAATATCCGTAGCACTTCCTTAGCGCTCGTAGCTCTCTCTACGAATGTATCGAAGCATCATTATATTCTGTAGGTTCCCAAGAGAATGATAATATGTTTAAGCTTCCTAAGTTTAATATATAAACGTTGACTGGAATACACGTTATAAATCATCTTTTAGAATATTTTAACGTATAAGTTTCTGATGTTGATTACCTGCTGAAAGTTTTCTGCACTTCGTATGGAGTGGATGAACCTCAATTTTTTGCCGATGTAAATAATATTTCAACGGTTCAAGTAGAGATTACTATGTTTCTACCTATATTTCTTATTAATTGAGAACGCACGTGAGCCAGTAATGGCGTGGTAATAAAACTCGTTTTCTAAAGAATACAATAGCTCTTAAAAAAGCTCAGAATTATTTTATGATATTGTATAAAATTTAAGAATAATGGCAAGAACATCGCTCTCGTGGATTTTGATTCAAATTTATAATACCTTGAGAAACGTAGCCATACATTATTATATGCGCAGCACCCAACATTTTTATTAAATTTCAATATGACCTTTTAATACGATCGTATTAAACTGAATGGCATACTGATCACAAATATTTTACAGATAATTTTTCACACTGTGTTGACATAAAATTATCGAATAAATCTCTACCAATTGTTTGACATTGGTTACACATTAAAATAGAAATACAATATTTTTATTTCACGTTCTTACATTGAGTTTAGTTGGCTCATTTTAAGATTAAGTAGTAAACAACAAAGAACTCTTGTATCAACGTGTACAACAAGAATAAGAATACTATAAGTTGTACTAGAGAGCTGAAATTTGACATGCACATTTTTACATACATACATACATACATAGACTCACGCCTGTTTCCCCGAAGGGGTAGGCAGAGGCATATTAAACGCCCACTTTTCGCCTCATTTTACAGAACATTTTTACAGAAATTTTATTTATGGGTAACGCCAAAGAGATAGAATGGAGTAAAAAATATTTTGACGAGATATTTATTTAGAATAGTCTGTAACTATTTAGAACTTGATGAAATGAAAACATTACGTGTGTCTATGAAATTTGAGGATCGCCCTCGATTGCCCTAGAATCCCATCTTCGAATTTTGACTTGGTGGCAACGGTACCTCAAAAAAGGAGTGTTATACTTTTTGACGTCCGTATATTTATGGCGTATGTAGATCTTAAGCGAATGGAATTAATATGATTTGACGATAGCGTTGCCGGAGTGTTATTGATTAGTATCACGAAGCTCGGAGTTTGATTCCCGATTAAATTAAACACAAATGTTTGAATTGATCTGAGTGTTTGTATGTATGTATAATAATATGTTCTTATTTACAAAAAAAAAAACAAAACAGATTAAAATTATTATTATATGTATGACTATTCATTGTCTAGTACCCATTATTAATTTTATATTTTTTATATACATTAATATTATATTTAGATGCATTTTATTTTGTGTAGCAGAAGCTGAGGATAGGCTGTTAAATGAGAGACTGTTTCTATTTATAATTGTATTTTCGGGCAGAGCTTCCGCCTTGTACGAATATTTGATACAGACTGACTATTGTTTGACAAAGCGCTTGCTTTTATACGGACAATTGCCGTTTACAAATATAAAACGGAAGTACGTAGAAATCACTTATTTTTAATAATTTCTTAATACAAACTTTTATAATAATTTATTTTACACAGATACGACTATTTTGTATTTATATATATTAATACATAATCAATTATTTATTATAAGCATTTTACAATATTAAAATATTTAATGGAGCCACTTCCGCTGGCGCCGGAATAAACTCTTAACGGAAACACGACGTGACGTAGGCTAGGCACGGTTGTCATTGTTGTCATTTGCTAGTTTTGCTACCGCGCGGCTGTCATTTGTTAACACTCGGCCATCCTGAAACGGCCGTGTCCCACGGCGTTCTGGTAACATCTTCTCTGCACCATGGGTCATCTGGAAGTGAAAATAATACCAAGCAGAAAACTTTGAAACAATACTCCAGGATGAAGATACAGTTTTTTTATGGTTTTTCGTCATCGAATGGTAAGCTCTTTAGATTACAGTTGTAGTTACATATGTATCATCAAGGGCCTTCCTTTATATATTGCATAAATTATATTCTTTTAAGTTTAATTTAATCGTAGAAGTCACACAGACAGTTTAATTTAAATAAGTATGTCACACAGACAATTAAGTTCAATTTAATAAGCCACACAGACGGTTTACTTTAATAATTATGTAGGTCACACAGACTGTTTAGTTTTATGCATAGGCAAGTCACACAGACAGTTTAGTTTAATGCATAGGTCACACAGACGGTTTAGTTAATTATTGTATGTCACATAGACGAGTTTAATGCATAATATGTCACACAGACAGTTTAGGTCTTGGTTTAGGTCATTAGTAAATTTCAAAAGGCGGTTAGGTTATATTTAGGTCACACAGACGGAATTAATTTACTTCACCCTCAGAATAAGCACGTAAGTAAATATATTGATTCTTACTTAAGAATTGCGTGTCACCGACGATATTGAAGTTTAGAATTTATTGTCATATTATTTATACTTTCTTTTTTAATTTTTCAGCTTGCACCTTTTGAAGATATTCTTACTCATTACCATGGGTATGGACTAGAGCAACGAGCATCAACGGGAAAATAGTCATAAGTACTTTAATTCAATAATGTAAGTTAACTGTAATAAACTTCTTAGTGGCTTGCGTTTCATTTTTAAAGTAGGTAGATACCTAGAAATAATGCTATGTAATAAACTTTTTAATATCTTTTGTTTTATTTTAAAGCTGATAGATAGATAGGTACATACCTATATAGAATTATTACTAATAATACATTTATATGCGAAAGCAGGTAAATATTCGAATAGTACTTAATTCAAACAAATATTATAATCATTATACAATTATAAATAGAATCACTATTATATTACCGACACTTAAAGACGGTAATCAGAGCATGATTTAATTTCTTTTCTTTTTTTATTAACTCTCTAGCAAATCAATGAGATCATCCCTATCCACCTCTCGGTCACTAGAAGAACTATCGGCATCAGAAACAATAGATTTGTAGGGTCTTAACATTTCACCTCTAACAACTGCACTGAATTTCTTATATCCCTTCATTCCTTTAACGCTACATATTGTATAACGGTCTATATTCTGGTCAGCCTTGCAAACTCTGTAAGGACCACTGTAAGGACTCTTTAATTTTTGTGAAACCTTAGACGTGTCTCTACTTGCTCCTCCTTTCCACAAAACTAATTGACCTACCGAATACTTTACGCATTTCTTACGGGATTGGTCAAATCGCTTTTTCATGAGTGTCATATTTCTGTCTATGCGTAATTTAGCTTTTTCTCTCCTATCCTGTAACGCTTGCTCTTGGGAAGGAAAGTCTTGAGCTTGTCCTGTAGGGTAAGCTGGAAGACGGGAATTTACATGCCCAAACAAGAGTTTGAATGGGGAGAATTTAGTGGTGGAATTAGGAGTATTGTTTATTCCCCATATGACGTCAGAGAGTTTCTCATCCCATGTATTTTCACTCTCTGACATTGTGTTTAGACCATCTATAATTGTACGGTTTACTCGCTCTACTTGACCGTTGGATCTGGGGCTAGCTATAGCGTTTAAGACGTGCTTAAATTGCGATTCTTCCGCGAATTGTTTGAAATAACGACTGGTGAATGCTTTGCCTCTATCTGTTATTATCCTAGTGGGGTAGCCAAATAGCGATATTATTTCTTTCATGTGTTTTATTGTCTCTACAGAACTACAGTTTTTGACGGCCCTAGCAAAAACAAACTTTGTGAAAGAGTCTACTACAACTAAAACATATGTATTGCCTTTTCTGGTTTTGACAAAAGGGCCTAAGTGGTCGGCATGTAAAGTATGCATGGGAATTGGTACTTTTTCGATTGGGTATAGTTCTCCTTGTGTCTTACCATACTCTGACTTGCCATACGCGCACTGTAAACATGACTTTATGTACTTTCTTATAAACCGTGTCATACCGGCAAACCAAAATTGATCTTTTATAGTTTTTTCGCATCTCTCGAACCCCGGGTGCCCTATTTGATCGTGAAACTTCTGCAAAAGACCGTATTTACCTAACTTCGGAATAACGAAACGTTCACCGTGAAATGTTTTCCTGTACAAAATATCATCTTTAATAACAGTTATTAATTATATTTGGGTTGGTCGTATGTTCCCGTAACTGTTTGAGTATATTTTGAATATTTTCGTCTTGCAATTGAAGTGTAATTAGCCAATCTGACTCGTCAATATGGAAAATAGGCTCTACAAGGGGGTTTCTACTTAACGCGTCTACGTGCTTCATTCTTTCGCCCGGTCGATACTCGATATGTAAATCAAAATCCTGGATAGTCAACCACCACCTAGCTATACGAGGGATTAGGTCTTTCTTAACTAATGTTGTGCGTAAAGCTGCACAATCAGTGATTACTTTTACAGGAATTCCTATCAGATAAATACGAAAACGTTTCAACGACTCTACTACCGCTAAGGTCTCAAGTTCGTAACTGTGATAGAATTGTTCTTCTTTAGACGTTACTCTACTGAAATATGCAATAGGTTTTATTGATCCATCTACTTGGTGTTGCATAAGAATACCACCTAGCCCTAACTTGCTTGCGTCAGTGTGTAATTCTGTAACCGCCTCACTATCATAAATACTAAGCACGGGCCTTTCAGTTAATCTAAGTTTCAAAGTTTGAAACGCATTTTCTTGTTCGGGACCCCAGTACCAATTTACGTCTTTTTTTGTCAGCTTTGTTAAGGGGAGGGCGATTTCTGCGAATCCACGAATAAACTTCCTAAAATATGAGGTTAGTCCAATAAATTGTCTAATTTCGTGGACGTTTCGTGGTCGTCGATACTGTGTGACACAATTAATTTTGGCTTGGCCAGGTCTTATTGTACCTGCAGAAATTTCATGACCTAAATAATCAACGCTTGTTTTAAGGAAGGAGCATTTCTTAAGGTTTAATTTTAAATTAGCCTTTTGCAATAGTTTTAAAACATGTTCTAATAACTGTATACCTGCTTCTACTGTCACAGTGGGTAACATGACGTCATCAAGATACGTCGCTGCATCATTTATGACGTCATTTAGAGCTAAACGTATCAAGCGGGAAAATACAGCCGGAGCATTAGCTAAACCGAAGGGCATTTTTAGGAATTCATACTGGCCGGAGGGTGTTACAAAGGCTGTTTTGTGAATGGAGTCTTTTGCAATTCTCACTTGATAGTAGCCTTGGGCCAAATCGAGAGTCGTGAAATAGCATTTGCCTGCCAATTTTGAGACTTGATCATCGATATATGGTAGGGGATAACGATCTTTAACAGTTTGAGAGTTTAAAGCCCTGTAGTCTATGCACAATCTGTAGTCGCCACCTTTCTTTTTGACTAATATAACCGGACTTGCATATTCAGACATCGATTCGCGAACTATGCCAGCTTCAATTAAATCTTGGACTTTATCATTAACAATAGCGTTTTCCTTATGCGATAATCGGTACGGTTTAAAGTGAACTGGGTTTTCCGTTGTTGTCTGAATATGCATTTCTATAAGATCAGTGCAACCTAAATCTTTCGTATCCTTCGCGAACAAATTACTGTATTTATTTAATAGGGTCAACAGTTTATTTAAGTCGTTACTTTCTAGCTCGCCTGTGTCTATCTCACCTATGTCTGATAATTTATTAAAACCAACGGTTGGTGAAGATAAGTCAAGGGTCATGATGTTATGTGCGTTATCAGGGACTAGTGTAACTAGCTCAGCGCGCACTATTAATTTATGGGCTGGGAAAGAAATTGCAACGTTACTCATATTTATAAGTTTTAAACACCCCTCGATGCAGATAATTCCTCCAGGGACAGCGTAACATAATTTTCCTAGTTGTAAATAAACAGAGTTTGTCAGAAACTGCAAGTCATCCTTCGAATCTATGTCCACAAATACATTAATTAGACCGAAACTTTTGGCTGGTATAGTGACGTCACATTTGAGATATACACCGTACTTATAATCAAGTTTTTCTACTTCAATATACTTCAGGCAATCATCAATTACATTTGTTTTAACGAATTTAGCAGAATTTAAAGTAGTCACTAGACTTATACCGGGTTGATTAATCATCGGCTGCCCAATGATTAGATCTATGTCGGATAAATCGTAATCCGTTATTTCGACGTAACCACTTAAGCACACATTGTCCAAATACAAATCTATATGTGATCTACCAAGCGATCGTGTGTGAGCACCTCCAAACCCCATCATTATAACGGCCGAGGGTGAAATTACCAACTTTAAAATATTTGCTTTGTTTAGTGTTATAATATTTAGTTTACTTCCGGTATCAATATAGGCGATAATTTTTTCTGTGCCGCTTTACGCGAGGCGTTTGTATATGCTCAGGTTCTGGGTAGAAGTACACATGATCTGACTAACCTGAGGAGCTTGCTGTCGCGAAGACTCAGAAGTAGCTGCGAACCAGCAGGTGGCGGATGTGTGGCCAGTGCGCTGACACGTGTCGCAGCGTTGTTGAGTTCGGCAGTCCCGTGCTTCGTGCCCGACCCGACGGCAAATGTAGCACCGCTTAACTCCTGATTGCTGTGGCGTCGTTGATGAGCTTCCATCGGTTATTCCGCGTCTCCATATTGGTTTTCGCGTTGTTACGGCAGCTTCTACTTTTTTATAATTTTCTAAAGATGATAAATATCCATAATATAGCAGTTCAGGCGTCTGGCATTGGTATGCCTTAGCATTGGCACGTAGTTCCACAGGAAGACCTCGGATGATACACGAGATTGCTTCTTCTCCTTGGATCTGACATTTTTTGAGGAGTGATACCTTGTCGTGGTAGTACTGTGTCATTGTTTCAGTATCCTTCTTCGTTCTTGCCAACATAACCTCGAGTTTGTCTACGTAGTCTATGGAGCGAGGAAATGCGGTTTCTAGGGCACGCTTCCAGTCCTCCCAGTTGAGGTTATACTCGTCCAGGTCATCGTACCAGTGTCTGGCGGAACCACGTAGGCGTAGTTGCATTACAAATTGTCTATCGGTCGCGTCCCATCCATACACATCACCGAGCTGATCAATTTTGTGTAACCAGCTAGTGATATTACTGCAGTTATCCTCAGGCCGAAATTTGGGAACAATTTCTGCGTCAGCATGTGTCACTCGACGTCGTTTCTTCGGTAAGGGCGTGGCATCTTTCGAAGAAAAAAAATCTGTCTCTTCTACGGATTCTTGACCATCAGATGCAGACTCTTGGCTGTATTTCCTTTTTCGTATGCCAAGACCAGCTGCGTATGGGCCCGACATTCTTCACTATCCCACTTCTGAAATGTAGCAGAAGCTGAGGATAGGCTGTTAAATGAGAGACTGTTTCTATTTATAATTGTATTTTCGGGCAGAGCTTCCGCCTTGTACGAATATTTGATACAGACTGACTATTGTTTGACAAAGCGCTTGCTTTTATACGGACAATTGCCGTTTACAAATATAAAACGGAAGTACGTAGAAATCACTTATTTTTAATAATTTCTTAATACAAACTTTTATAATAATTTATTTTACACAGATACGACTATTTTGTATTTATATATATTAATACATAATCAATTATTTATTATAAGCATTTTACAATATTAAAATATTTAATGGAGCCACTTCCGCTGGCGCCGGAATAAACTCTTAACGGAAACACGACGTGACGTAGGCTAGGCACGGTTGTCATTGTTGTCATTTGCTAGTTTTGCTACCGCGCGGCTGTCATTTGTTAACATTTGTTTGAAAGTTGAACGTGATCATGATAGGTTTTAGCTGCAATTAATGCAAGTTTTTGTCAAAGGTTAATGTTTTTATTAACTAGATGTTACTTGATGTGAATTAAAATAAAAAATCTTTGCTCCTCATATAAGTAAGCATAGTTCAATGTAACTATGTATTGTCTATTATTCGGAACCTTAAACATCTAAAACATTAGTACGAGTAAATGCGCTTTGTAAGCAGTAGATATACAAGAGCTACATTCGAATCTCCAACTAAAACTGAACAAAGTAAGGTATTATTATAATTCAAGAGAACAAAAGGTGGCTTTGTGTGCAAAAAGCTATCTCTTTAAAGTCAACTAAGGAATTATTTCATTAAAAAACGGCAGTGTGCCTTTAGCAAATAAAATTACTGTATAATTTACACCAAGTTCTTTATGCATTATCTAGAAAGGACTAGACAGAAATATATTGTAGGTACATTATTTTTCAACACCAGTGTCAGAACTAATAAGTCACCCGAAGATCTAACAATTTTACTAACTAGAGATAAAAAGGTCCAACCGCGATAAGTGCCTTTCAAAGCATGGTTACGTTTTTCTGTGAATGCCCCAACAAGCGCTTACCAATCCTAGAGGTGACCCCGGCATACGTTGCTTTTCTTTGCTGATATGTGACGAACGGCAAGGCAAGACACGCAAACAGCACAACATTATATAAAAAAGTATTATATAATAGACTTTCTGCTGTATAAATAGATTTTGAATATTACTTTGTACATACAACTCCAAGCACCTATTATCGTATTATGTCTATCTTCCGAGAACGTTCAACCCCAGTAATGCACTGCGGTACGCCTCTTTAAACTATTTCTATGTATAATTCGAATGATAATCGTATTGTGCCTGTGTCTTTATATTGTGACTCTGCTATCTCTTTAGTAGCAAGTATGCTTTAGGTTAAATATTTCATAAAATATATAATAGCGGTGGTAGCCAAGCTGTTGCCGAGACGTTGGTCACGGGTCCCATCCCTAGGTACCCCGGGCAAACACCTCTGACTTTTCGAAGTTATGTGTGCCTCTGGAATGTACTATTAATGACGTACCGATCCACACATTTTTAAATCTACTTCGGTTTGCCCATGCATAGACTTCCTGTTTTAGATAGTCAATGCTCTCTGTAACCCGCGCTATATAAGCTTGAGGACTAATATTAGTCCCCGAAAAAGCCCGTTTCACAAAGCGCATTACCCTAGGGCGTGTATTCCCCTCCCTAAAACAGATCAGCTTGCCAATAAGTGCCCTTGCTTCGGCAATACGCCGCTCATTCCTGCACTGCCACGTCGGTACAGCAGACCTTTGTCGTACAGCAGTGTCAGTTTCAAGAAACTTACACCAGCTATACGACAAGCTGCCACGGCGGTACAGCACAAGATTGAATGCGTATCACCGAGATCCTCGTTAATATCTAAATAATTTGACAATAACGAGTCAAGAGCACTTACCAGCGCTATATTTCGCCTATGCATAGACGAGGCCTGAAATCTAGTAGAGTGTACCGGTAGTCCCTAATAGCACATTCCAAAGCGTCCTTACTGAGATAATGTAGGTACCCAAAGCAATGAGGAGTCATTGCTTTGGGTACTTACATTATCAGCCATGTCATCCTCCTCCCTAACGACACTGCCGCCTATTGGCGGTGCGTTCAACGTAGATGTTTGTGTAGGCTGGACGGGATTGGCATGGCTCGAAGGTAAGTACTCTGAGCGAATCTTATCAAGCACGGCATTATCCAGCTTGCCACTGCGCTGGATAACCCGTACCTGATCCGATAATCGTTGAGCCGTGACGTTGATGCTTGGTTCGAAGGCCTGAAACAAAGACAGCAAGCGACTACGGTGCGCAGTGAGGTTAGTGCCTCCCTCTGTCGCCCCAAAAAATGCGCGCATGACTTGTTCATTTATTGATGACGTCAACTTCCTGCGCTGGACGAGTCCGAAAGTGTTGGGTGTGCTGTACGTTTCTTGGCTCTCGTCAACAGGCTAATCCGTTTTTATTTTCATTTTTGTATATATTTTTATTGTTTGACTTGTCATATTGCTTGGCGTGACGGCTATCACTGTATAAACTTTTGACTATTTCTGTTATTATGGTGGTTTTGATCTGGTATTTTCTATCGTTGCTTGTGTTTTATATTATAATTCAGATTATATATACTATTGCACTGTGGATGATATGATATTTATTAAATATTAATATTTTAAAAAATTTGGAGGAATAAGCACTTTGACAGTTTCGGTGTTGTTCATCATCATCAGCCTTAAACATCCCACTGCTAGACTAGGCCTCTCCTTTGGAAGGAGGAATTGGCCTACTCTACCACGCTGGCCAAACGGGTTGGTATAGGGTTTGTATCAAGTTTTCCTTCTATTACAGTGCTGTTCGCTGCATAATTTGCTCCCTCTGTCGGCTCTTACGACACCCATGGGATGATATGAGGTGGTGACATTCCGTATTCTTAATCCGTCACCACACGGTGTTGTTAGTTTATTATTATTATAATTTGCTTGAACAAAAAGTACCGCCAACGACCATAGGGACATGTGTCCCAAATAATGAAAAAAAATCTAAAGCATTTTATTATATTTTAAGGTTAAAATTATGTTTAATTGATGCTTAATTAACTGCTTTGTATGGTTGTTATCATAATATCAAGTCCCATATACTTATGGTCCTGAAAGGGTTAATACGAACATTTGAGTAAGATTACTTTATTATAACTATACTGTAGAAACTAGTACTGTAGACTTTTATGTAGAGCCTCCAAACAACTAACAAGAATCATTTGATCACTTATAAAAATAAACGGCGTTCGTTTAAGAATCAATAATATAAATATCGACAGAGAGTAGAGACGCACAGGGTCCCACAGGGAATAAATACAAGGAAAACACGTGAATGCCGAAGAATACAAAATGAGAAAATAAGCCTAGACTAATATGTAATTCTAATAGTAGAGCGAAACCTATACATATGTAATAGAGTCGATACATATATATGTGAATTTACAGCCTCTATCGGCGCGTAGGTATTTCTTCACATCATTGATTCAGAACAAGACTCTACGTAGAGTACTATAAGTAGACGCTTCGAATTCGTTACGATATGTAGAATAAGATTTTTATTGCTTAGTTTATATTGTCCAGCTTGTTTGCTGTTATTATAGTTAGAGGCTTTATTGGAGCTTTTAATTAACACATAGCCTAGTGAAGATACCAATGATGCTATGCAGAAGGTATCATATTCAAACCCTTGACCCCAGGCATTGTGTAGTTATGTCTGTATTAAATTGTTAATTATTGCTTGCCCCGTGCTTCGGCGAGCTCGTTAAACCGGTCCAATCCGGCTGTCATGAAGATCTGTAACAGTTGTCATGGGGAGTATAGTAAAAATATTTATTTTCTATTATAATTATGAACCGTAACTATAGTCGAAAATTTATCATAGTAATGATATTTTTACAAGAGGCTCTCTGGCAGCATGTATGGAGAGTTTCCACACTAGTGCATCGTTAGGTTGTAAGCTGGGTTTCACGGATAACGTGTTCCAGATTAAAATAATAAAAGGGTATTAGAATATGTTAATTTTATTTTATGATATATTATTATTAATTGTATTTTCTATGACAGACGTTACAACTTTGTAATAATGCCTGAAGGTCTAATCTTAATATATAAAATCCTTGCGTTACTGACTGACTGACAGACACGCTACAACCGAAGGTATTGGGTGCAGGAAGCTAAAATTTGGCATGTATGTTCCTTGGGGACTGTAGGGGTGCACTAAGAAGGGATTTCCCGAAATTCCCACGGGATCGGCCAAAACGGGCAAATTTAAAAAAAAATGCAGGCGTTGCTGCTGGTGTCCTCTAGTTATCATATAATATGTAAATTATGAAGAACAAGCTATAAGATTATATTGACTGCATATATTATCGTAGTGGCACAATTTGTTATTCCGATTCTATTTTTGTTCATAGCGGGCAAGTTTGTATAGTTTCCCATATATTAGGATAAAATTCTGGAAAGAGCGTCATATTTTATTTAAAAAAACAAAAGGGAAATATAAAATAGCTATGAATTATGTAAAATACATATTTTTGTCCAACAAAACCATTTTTATTTTTATCAACACCCTAACAACTGTAAAAAATTCATAGCACAAGTACCTCTATCTACATACCTATATCTGTACAAGAGGTTCCCAGACGGTGCGTAGAGTTTCCACTCTAGTGCATCGCTAGATTGTAAGCCTTTTCACACGGGACACTTGTTTCACATCATTATATTACCTAGACGAACTCACGGCTGTGCCCGATTGATTATATTATGTGTGAGTCTGCTAGCTAAATTAATAGTGTAGATTTTAACATAACACAGAATTATTTGGTTTGTGTTAGTATTAGATTTTTTTTCCTTTTATTATAGCGTTGTAACACTTTTGTTTTAGTTTACGTGTTTAATATGCTGGTTGACTTTCGTGAGTCACTTACCCGCAGGTTACGGTTGAAAATCAGTGTCTGACATAATTTTATGTCAGGCGTATACTGAACCGTAACCTATTTTTGCCATATTAAAAATTAATGTGTTTTGTATTTTTACTCTGTTGTGTATAATTATGTATATCTTTGATCCGTTTTTGTCCTTGTAGTGCATGTATGGCAAATAAACTTTATTTCATTTCATTTCATTGAAGCACTATTTAACAGGGAAATTGGATTTTTATGTGTTATTCAGAATAATTTGAAAGTTTAAGTACGTTATAATGTCAACTGTCTGTACTGCTTAACAGCCTATCCACCAATCGGTAAGACCATTTAAAACAAAGCATAGATCAAAAGGCAAGTTTCAAGGTATAAAATACCAATTCAGAAAATAATTAATAATTTTGATATGTAGCTCCCATTTGTCATTCGTAATAGAGCGACAGAGTTAAGCATTGCGCTGACTGCTTGTCTACTCCGTTAAAAAATCCAAAGCATTTATGTCAGACCGCTACCATGCCTCGGCGGTCACACCCGGTGGTTAAACCCTGTCCAGGAGGCCTTTGGGTGATTTGTAAACTCCGACGCCATCAAGTTGGTCATACAATCACCATAAAAGAAAAATGAATATATTTTGTCATACTAACTGCTTTTATATATAGACGTAGACATAATTGTCGATAGAGTCTGTGCGTACCTGCCGGCTCTGAATCTATCTGAACTAGCCAAGCGAAATGATTACATTATCTTGATGTGTAGATATTATGTAGATACGTAATAACCTGCAGGCATGTGGCGGTCGTTCAACACTGTCTATTATAGGAACTTATGTATAGTTTGACACCAATATTATCTCTATTATATTACGTTGATAGAACATAATATACGGAATCCTAAGGTGAATAGATATTCAATTTGTGACTTTATATTTATTTCGATGTAATGTTGAGTAGGTATACGCTTCAAGGTATCGTTATAGTCTATATTTTTAATGAGAGTATTAAGAAATGGTAAATTAATTGGGATGGCTGTTCTTCCCCGCTGAAGTACATAAGATGGCCTGAGTCTAAAGCAACGGTATCCTCCCCCTCCTTCCAAACCTCGCATAATCCCAAGACATGCCACCTTATGCACTTCAGCTCCTCTTCAAGTTGTACTAGATGTTCGTTGAGCCGTAGCGTGCGTCCGTTATACGTCGCCATGGTCAGTCGGTGTTGGTGGCCTACGGTAACCCGGGAATTCTTCGCACCCCGTGCCCCGCCGTTACCATGTTCGCTGCATTGGCCAGGAATAGTGGGGTGACCGGGAACTGGGGGCTGATGAGTAGGCGTGTGTACCATTTGAGGTTTTTGCCCGTGATCACCACGCTGGGCATGCGTGTTGGTGATCGCAGGGCGTAGCTTCTTGCACCGGTGAAGCTGCTGCCCGTCACCGATCTACTACATTTAGCTACGCCTATTTGCAACGGTTATACCGCCGTTAGTCGGCCGCCAGAGCGTCGTTCGCTGGTCGTCAGAATGCACTACGGGCAGGTGAGGTTCGCTGGGAGCTCTTAGATATTGTTGCACTCCATGCATCCCATATTTTCGTTGAGCACTACAATTCTTAGGTCAAGATCGTATTAAGATCTAAATGTGTCTTAATTGATGCAATTACCTTGCCCGGCCAGAAAGGCTGCCGAAATCAGGTATATTAGTACGATAGACTATGAAAGCACCTAAGAGTGCCACAATATAGCTATGTCACCATGATCATCATACCATTGATTGCGGAGATGCCTAAGTCCTGTTTAAGTAAGCCTGTTACATACCAAATTTTTCTTTAAGACATAAGATTTATTTTTCATAAGTAATCAACTTACTTTTAATTCAGTCATCTTTCTGTACAATCATATTAGTTATTTTATGAAATTAACAACATTTCATTAGCTTAGTGACCTACTAACATTATAATTATATATTATATGTATTATAATATTGTGAATACTTCTAATTTTATACAATGCATACATAGAGTTTATGAATGTTATTAATAACTGCTAAATCGCATCATAATAACATTGACACTATTAGCAATTCCGCTGATCATAGCTTTGTAAATAATTTACACATGCTTCTTCTATAAAATGATTAGCAAGCATAAATAATGTAGCATAAGATTTTTTTTTATACTTAGAAACTAAGCTTCATTTCTTACCTAAATTTAATTATATTTCTTTACTTTGAATATTTTAATTAAATCGTATCTATTTAATTTTTTTTTATAGACTCACGCCTGTATCCCCGAAGGGGTAGGCAGAGGTGTAATATTACACCCACATTTCGCCATGAATTTTTAGGTCCCACGTAATATGGGGCGAGCCTATTGCCGTACCGGGCACATTACCAGATTCCGTGCTGCTACTGAGAATTTTCTAACAGAAAAACCCAATAACACTTTGCCCGACCCGGGAATCGAACCTGAGACCTCCCAATCCCACGCGCATACTATTTAATATACATACCTAGAAACTATTTTGAGACCCAAACTCCTGAGATACAGTTTTCTAACTAGTACAGGAGATTGGTGTTCTTCCTCAATAGAAAAACTACAAAAAAACACAAAAACTAAACTTGTATCTATGTTTTTTCTGATTAATAAATTATCAATAAAATTATCAATATCAATAATTAACCTAAGACTTAGCTCTTAACAGTAAAAAGTATTTTCATCTAATAAGGTAGAAATACTGCGTAAATAAAATTGCTCCCGGTTAAAATTCAGTCTAAATTTTCAGAGCTTCAGGTGTTGTTTGCTTGACTTCACTGTATAATTTGTATCTCGGTGCCCAAACACTTGATATAGGTGCGTACATTCGTAACAAAAAAGTGCTTTTCAATTTGTATATCAAATTATGTAGTGAGTATGTTAGCGAGATTTCATAAATATATTATAGAATGGAAGAGGTTCAACTCAGATTGGATGAAATGGCGACAGGTCACAGGAACAACTTGTGATCCACGGATGCCCAAATCCGTTATATGACCTGTCGCACTGTGTGTATCGGAATGCTGGGCCGTAAAGAAGACGGATGAAAGAATATTGCATGTAGCAGAAATGAGGATGTTGAGATGGATGTGTGGGGTGACAAGGATGGATAAAATTAGAAATTAGTATATTAGGGACAGTTTGAAAGTTGCACCAGTGGAAGAAAAGCTGAAAGGAAATCGTTTATCATGGTATGGACATGTGATGAGGAGGCATGAAAATCATGTGACTAGAAAAGTAATGAATATGAGAGTTGAGGGATATAAAACAAGAGGAAGACCAAGGAAAAGATAGATGGATTGTGTGAAGGGTGACCCGAAGACATAGGGAGTGAATAATCAGATGACTTCTTATAAGAGAGAATGAAAGAGAAAAACATTCCGCGCCGACCCCAAGTAATTTGGGAACAGGGCAGGCAGAAGAAGATTATAGAATAGAAGAGAACAGTACCATAAATAATTATGAAACTGAACAGCTTCACTTATCTTATGTCTGTAACGCTTTTATGACCGAACTGCTGCACCATCTATAATATAAAAATGAATCGCAAAATGTGTTGGTAAGCGCATAACTCAACAACGCCTGGACCAATTTGGCCAATTCTTTTTTTTAAATGTTCGTTTAAGTTCAAAGATGGTTTTTACGGTGAGAAAAATTCTAATAATTTCCGGAAAACCCCTGAAAACAGCCCTTTTCTTTTTCCCATACAAACGTTTTCTAACTAAAACGTAGAGTCAATTTGAGCTTTATTGCTATTGTATAAAGTTAATATTAAATTATAAGCACTCACTGTTGTTTAAACAATGTTGGTATGTTCCTAACGTCAAAGAGTCAATTTGCACTTTATTACCGCTATACAAAGTTCAAATTCAATCAAATCTATCAAAACAGTGCGCAGCGTTGGAGCACAGAATACATCGTTAGAGGATAAACAAAAAAAAGAAAACGAAACTCAAAAAAAGAGTTTTTATTATTTCATATCCCTATTTTACATACCTACATACTACATTAGTACGGCTTGAAGGATTTGACTCCAAGCCAAACAACGAACTGTCAATGTCAGTGTTTCTCTAAACAACTCATTGACATTGGTAATTGCAAATTTTCATGTTATAAATAATAGACATGTTGCGCGCCCAATCGTCCAATGCATGATGCTTTTAACCAAGAGTTGAATCGAGAAAAACTGTATGATCTCAACATTTTGAAAGAATTAATTCAAACAAATCTTCCACTGTTGAATGAACAACAGAAGTATGTATTTGATACTCTTATGAAAGTAATAAATGATGAAACTGGAGGGATTTACTTCTTAGATGCACATGGAGGTACAGGAAACCTTTTTTGATTTCATTAATATTAGCAACGATTCACTCACAAAATAAAATTGCACTTGCACTCGCTTCGTCGGGAATCGCAGCAACTTTGCTTGAAGATGGTCAAACAGCCCATGCCCAGCATTAAAATTTCCATTAAATTTGCAAAGCAATGAAACTCCAACCTGCAACATTTCGAAGAACTCTGCAATGGCAAAGGTCTTGCAGCAATGTAAATTAATTATTTGGGATGAATGCACGATGGCACATAAAAAATCTTTGGAGGCTTTAGATAGAACCTTAAAAGATCTACGGAGCAATCATAACCAATTTGGTGGTGCAATGATTTTATTAACAGAAGATTTTCGTCAAACATTGCCAATGATTCCACGATCAACACCAGCTGATGAACTCAATGCATGTCTAAAGTCCTCCAATTTGTGGAAACATGTCAAAGGAGGTACTTCATTTAAGCAAGAATATTATGCGTGTCGAGTTGTAAAATGACAAATCTGGAAACATATTCTCCAAACAACTCATTGACATTGGTAATGGCAAATTTCCTATAGACATGTTGACTGGCTGCATTAACTTTCCTCAAAGTTTTTGTCAGTTAACATACATACATATCGTCACGCCTTTTATCCCCGAAGGGGTAGGCAGAGGTGTATTTCTACACCCACTTTTCGCCAGATATACTTTAGTCCCACGTAATAAGGGGCGAGCCTAATGCCGTACCGAGCACATTTCCAGACTCCGTGCTGCTACTGAGAATTTCGTGACAGAAAAACCCAATAACACTGCACGACCCAGGAATCGAACCCGGGACCTCCCGATCCCACGCACACATTTATGCCGCGAGACCAACGAGGCAGTTTTTGTCAGTTAACTCGATCAAGAGATGAACTTATTCAGAAGGTGTTTCCAGATGTTTCTCAAAACTACAGAAACCATGATTGGTTGAGCGAACGAGCTATATTGGCTGCAAAAAACATAGATGTAAATGAATTGAATTTAAAAATTCAAGAAAAAATTACAGGCGAATCGAGGATATATAAATCAGTTGATTCGGCTACTAACCAAGATAATGTAGTTAACTATCCACCAGATTTTTTAAACTCGCTGGATTTGCCAGGATTGCCACCTCACAATCTTCAGTTAAAGGTTGGATCGGTAGTTATAATGTTGCGAAATATCAACCAACCGCGTCTTTGCAACGGCGCACGGTTAGCGATAAAAAAATTTCTTAACGTGATAGAAGCAACTATACTGAAAGGAAAGTATGAAGGAGAAGACGTTCTCATACCACGCATCCCAATGATTCCGACTGATGTGCCGTTTGACTTTAAACGACTACAGTTTCCAGTTCGGCTTGCTTTTGCTATGACCATAAACAAGTCCCAGGGGCAATCATTAATCTAAAATACGGACTAAATAAAATGTAATTATTTTGACCCTGGAAACTACCCTATTGTATGTTGCCTGTTCCCGTGTTGGAAAACCATCAGATTTGTTTGTCTATGTGCCAGGTAATCAAACAAAAAACATCGTATATCACAAAGCACTACAATGAAAATAAAACTGATTTTTGTAAATAATTATGATTCACATGATTAACAATAAAGCGATTACTTATTTTTAAATGCTTATATATGTTTTATTTAATTTCTTATTCTTAAAATATATTTCTTATTCACAACGCCCTATCACCAGGCTGACAGTTTATGTTCAGGAGAATTTTTTGCCGCGACTATAAAATATATAGGAACAAAAAAATGTCACATTACAAATCATTTTGACAGGACTTTATTGCAATTTAATTAGGCAGTACGAAGTCTGCCGGGTCAGCTAGTTTTTAATAAAATTTGCTATACAGTAAGGTTTAACTTAAAGGACTTGGGCCACGCTCATTGTAAGAAGATGTTAATCAAATGACTGTGTTTTTCATTTAAATCGATGACAGCATATTTACAGGTTCGGTGCAGAGCTGAGTATGGTTATACAGGGTGGCGCTTGCATAGGGGCATTGATTTAAAAAGGACGTAGCATTGATGCCTATAAAATGTTTTATATCAACAAAAAAGGTCATGGGGCCAAAATAAAATAATAAAATTTTCAAACAAAATAAACTATAAAATATGAGTAGCAAAACGAAACACCATTTGTAGACCAATATGACATTAGGTTACTGACCTTTGTAAGAACGGCAACGTGTGCTATGCGGCAGACGTTGCCACGGAGGTAGTTCACATTTATTGACGAATTACCTACTTCAGTAATTCTACATATCACTCCAATGTTTGGTCACTCATTAGGTAAGCACTGGTGTCTTTTTCATATCAACAAAAGCCCACTTAACACAAACCCACGTAAAAGTTAGCACAAAATTTTCAAATTCTCAAAATGGGCGCCATTGTTATCACGAATTACCTACTTCAGTAATTCTACAAATCACTCTAATGAAAGTTCAGTAATAAGGAAAGCACTGGTGTCTTTTTCACAACAAGAACCCACGTTACACAATCATATCCGCATATTCGGACGACATAAAGTTTGTCATTATTAACACAAATAATGCAAAAATGACGAATGATAAACTTCACTAAACAACAACACAATTAAATAACACAACTAAATACAATCACACAATTTAATATCAAAAACAGAGACAAGTATTCTTTACTTGTCTCTGATCAAAAACAACTGTCGGATAAGCGCGCGCGCGATCTGATCGACTTATTAATCCAATAGTTTTTGCGGCACTAAACAAACCTATGATGAGTCACCGATCACCAATGCGCCGCTGGCGCCGACATGTCTAGGATAGGAAATAGAGATGCGCAATAGGTACTATGAATGTCGATATTTTTGACACGTTAATACGTTAACAACAAAATAACACAAAATGTTTTTATACAACGAACTATGCATTCTTACTTGTATTAACAATAATGCTATTGCTTAATTGTGTTGCTAATACGACACAGTTAAACAAGTTTATGAAATACTATGCACATACTTCAATTAGTTCAGTAGTTTTAGTACATAGTTATTATAATTCTTAAGTAGATTGTTGAACCCATTAGACCATTTAAAAAATGCCATACGGAAAGAGCTAAAATAGTCAATACTTATAACCTTATTTCAAATGATTAAATAATTGAATATCTTTACATGTTTATCATTGTTTACCTATTAAAAAACGTCGTCTTTATTTGTACCACACTTTGAAATTTTCGAACGTAAAGTCATTGATAAGACGATTACATTAACGTTAAATACAATCAATGTCGATATAATAAACTACAAACTTTTACGGTGCGTATTTTTTATCGATACTATTGACAATATTTTGTTCATAATTGGGCAACTCTATTTGGCTCGACTATGTTTGTCCTTGTCACACGTAGTGCATTTACTGTGCATACCTAATCAGATTTTTTCGTGCTTGCGGAACCGATCCATTTTATTATTATGTAACTTTATTGAAAAGGTAATTAGGAAGTTTCAAAAGTTTTGTTCTGTTAAAAATGAACGCATTAACTTGGGCGCAAAAACCTACAACGACGAGTCTTAGGTAGGTACCTTCGAGGCGAAGCGACGGTGCACGAAGACGTCATCGTCCTAAGTCCTTGAAGGGTCAACGCAGACAGAGAGGAATAATCCCCGCGCGGTCTCAGGCATTTTCTTTACGGATTGCGTATGCTCAAGATTGTGCGCGACCTCGCGAGCCTGCGTGAGTAAAACGTTCTGGGCTACCACTCTACAGTAAATATTTTGCCGCGAAAGTTCGTTAAACCCTGAAAATACGCGAACGACGCGGGCGCCGACTCGACTTTGCGCGGGGATTTCCGTGTATCTTCGAGGACGCGCGAATATTTTTATTCAGGTTCAAGCGTTTATGAACTTTATTGTAAAAATATTAAAGTTTATTTTCAAGTGCGTTGATAAAATCCTCTCCACTGCGCTCCGTTCTGTCTGCGCTGAGCCTAGCTTTGGATGACGTCGAGGCGTCGCGTCGTGAGTAGTACCTAGCGAGTCGCGGCGCGCAATGTAGGGTCGTGACCGTTTTGTATCAGCTGTATGGAACTCAAAGCGTGTGCAAAAATTGCGGAACTTAAAATCGATATTGTGGCTAAACTACTGCACCGATTTAATTGATTTTTGGTACAAGGCTTAAGAATGTTGTAAGCTATGCCTTTGTTTAAAAAGTGCCGCTATGCAAGCGCCACCCTGTATATCATTTGATAGCGTAAGCTTAACATTAATATATAAAAGCGAAAGGTCACTTAAGCTGCAAATGCATTAAATACGGACAAAGATTACAAGCTGCACTGCTAGCAAATGTATAATCTCAAAATAACAAAAACAACGTACTTACTAGTCTTCATAAACTATTTTCACACATGAGTTGGCCAGTTGGACTTTGGGCAGTCACGTCCACGTTATCCATCGCGTCCACCAGATATAATAACGCTATCAAACTTTCTGGCAGAACTCCAAATACTCGGTTCGAACCCGAGCCCGTTGGACCGTATGACAAGGCCACGTTTTCGAATTTTGGAACAATCCCATAAAGCTATGACGTCGAAAACATACCAGAGGCAGAGGTTTGCCAAATCCTGATAGCGCCCGATTTATTAATCGATCCAATAAATGAGCTTTTCGCTTTAGCTGGTTTAGTGCGAGCATTAATCAGAAAGATTCTTTAAGATTAGGAAACATTAAACTTGGTTTCATTATCGGATGATAAGTCAGAAATATGTTTTTAGAATGTTCGGTGAAGTATTTTATAATTTAACATCATTTAAGCCAAAAGACGTCAACTGCTGACCATAGGCCTCCCAGGAGTTTCCATAGAGACCAATTTTTAGCCTCCCGTATCCAACTGCTTTATGTACAGGTAACTGACTTGCCCGAGCCACTAGTTATAGTGTTTTAGACGTATATTAGACCGCTTAAAACTTCTAAACGTATATGGTTCGTATAAATTATCGCAATTAGAAGCAAGACTAAGCACGCGTATAATAAATAAATTATTTGCGGTACCTGCAAATGAGTAAACAACGTGCGACACTAATTAGGTACAGGATTGTTATTTGTGAAGGTAGTTCAAATCAGTATCTTATTCATCACATTCCCAGACTTCCTTTCACAGTGGTATAATACCAAAACTCCTTCGCACATTGGACGCATACGATGCTAATAAAGCTCTAGAGCTACTAAAGTAAGAATAAAACAAATGTGTGTGACATTCTATGTGCGACATAAAACTGTTAATTTCAAATTAATTAACGACACTTCAGATTGCAACGCCAAACTCTCGAACAAAAGCAATAAAATCTATTCATTAACATGCCCTATTAATTTGAGTGGCTCGTTCGAGAGCTCGGCTCACCGAGGCTTATATTGTAGCGGGAGGCATTTGTTCCTCGCTTTCATCATCCACAGCCCTATGTTCCACTGCTGGGCACGGGCCTCTACTCACTATGAGAAGGGTAAGGCCATAGTCCACCACGCTGGCCAAGTTCGGGTTGGCAGTCTTCACATGTCTTTCGAGAACATTATGGAGAACTCTCAGACATGCAGGTTTCCTCACGATGTTTTCCTTCACCGATAAGCAAGCGATAATTAACAATTAAATACGCACTTAACTCCAAAATGTTATCGGTGCGTGCCGTGGATTCGAACCCAAGACCCGCTGCGTACAGTCTGTCGGTCTCTCCACTCAGCTATCGCTGCTTGTTTCCTAGCTTTACGAGGCTGTTATTAAACTTTCAATAGAGACGAAACGTTTATTAACCTCGTAATCCGGCGCGTGCCATCGAAACAGTTCATATACTTCATATATCTGCTGATGTTGGGTGTATTAAGCGGCAATTACTGCAACCACAGGATCTCGCAAGCTGACGCACGGATGCGTGTTCGTGTGGACTCGTGCGTTCCTTGTGATTTCAATGCAACTTTTATTGACTGTCAAGTGATGATAAAGCGAATGCAGCATGTTGAGATGAAATAAATCTAGATGTATCATTCAGATTGAAACGTTTATTAAATTGATGACTAAAGTGATAATAACAGAGTTATAATGAATGCTACCACCAATGACATAAGAAGTAAAATTTTATTATAATATAATTGGCTACCACTCTGTTATTTTGTCTATAAAAGCAAATTAAGTCTCGCTCGGAACTCACTAAAAAGATCCGCGACTGTGACAAAAGAAATGGCTCTTATTTTCCTTTCATTACAAGACCCAGGTAAAAATTTAATTAACCCTTAACGTTGATACGATTCTAATTTATGAATTCTAAAGAATGCTACTAAAAATCTTTTCAAGTTGCGAACTGCGCTTTTGTTTACAATTTCCAGACTTATTAATTATTTACAGCTATTAGACTTTAAACAAAGATCTTTGGACGCATATTGCTGGGTGTTATTTTGCTCTCTTGATTCAATGTCGAAACAATATCGTTCTCAATCGGTCGTCAAATGGTCAAAACCCCAACTATCCGGCTGCATTAACTCGTGACGCGGATGAGTGCAGCGGCGTTAACGAGCGAGCTCGCCGGCCTGTGGTTGCACCGCGCCGTGCCGCACCGCACCGCACCGTACCGCACTTGCAATCAGAAAAACACAGCGCTAAACATTTTAAACCGGCCAATGGGCGCGGATTAACGTAGATAGGTCACTCTGTTTATTGAGTCACTGCAACGATGCACGCGCTCTTGTTTAGATAATTAAACTTTGAAGAGCCCTTTAGTAGGATTGTTGGTCCATTCGTTTGTTATTTGGTAAACAAACATTTTGAAACGGGCATAATTACATTCCTGCACGTCGATTCTGTAAAATTCAAACAACAACTCGCATTTCACGTCGCTATTCGCTCTCAATTCACATAAGGTTCAAAATGACCTTGATTTTGAGTGCGAAGTGAGCGTCGAACTGACGGGGGAATTACCTTATAGAATGCCACTTTTTACGTCATCTCATACTTTATCTATCAAAATCTCGAGGTCAATTTAGTTAAACTCGCAAACACGCTCACACGCTCGCAAGAGTAGCGCTAGTGTAGATTTGAATTATCAACCGAGTTTTTAGAATGCCAATCAAAAAACTCACAGCAGATTCAGATTCGAAGTTTACAATGATGTCTTACAGAATCACGCTGCTGGTATAGCCGTGTACTCTGCAGATACGCTGTACCAATTTTATATTATTCTCTAATATTTCTTCAGCGAATACGGAAACTGAAGCTAGAAAATACACCGGCATTCAGAGTAAACCTTAAGAATCAATTACTTACTTTATTGGAATCACGATTTTGAAGAATCGGGGCGTTGTCTGGCAACCTGTGACAACTACTAACGTTGGAACAATGCGATATTAAATCCTTTAACTCCACTACATTTAAGAGAGCCAGTAGGAATAAACGTTGACTGTTTTGTGTCACATTCAGTTGAGCTATTCTCTTAAGACAATTAATTCAGTTGCATAGCTTTGTATTCGCAAGTCAAGTAACAAATAGTTGTAATCATCGAGGTAACATTAACACTAGAGTAGCAAACTCCTACAATCGACGTTCAAAATAGCGTGGTGACCAGCCGAGATAGAAGACGTAGCTTTGAAACCAATAAGCATGTTAGAAAAAACCTATATTCATCTCCTTTGCACTCGTTAAAAGCAAGTTCCATAATGTCAGTTCAAAAGTGATGACAATTGACCTTTCATAGAAAAATTATCCAGTTTAAAAATATTTTCCCATTTTTTTATTATTAGTATTACTTAACAGAAGGTTGTGTTTATGGGTATGTATAGTTTATTGTATGTATATTAATATGTGGGAATGTTCATTTGTTCCCTCGTTGCTACTTATATATTTATAAGCAGTTTCAATAAATCCAGTATTGAACTATGCTTAGAATTACTTTACATGATAATAAAATATACCTAATTATTGAGTTTCATAATATCTCGAGTGTATTTATTATTACAATACTACTACTACATAGTAGTATTATTAAAGAAACGTGGTAATAGTCAGTTGAAAATTGGTTCAAAACATGAATAAATGTTTTGTGACTGCGGCAGTGTCCACATTTGCTGATGACTGGTTTCTAAGTAGCCGATAATCTATATCCATCAGGTTGAAATTGTTATATTTCTTCATTTTACCGCTTCACATAATATCCTGGAGTAAAACTCAAAGTGGGAGATCCAAAAGTTTATTACTTGGTATCATTGTAAATAAAAACGATTATGTGCGATTTTCTTTGTCATTTTCAACCAAATATCGTGAAAAACAATGATGAATACATGTGGAATGATATGTCGCTCTTTTTCAAATTATTTTCTTTACGAGAATTGCAAGATTTCACAACGCATTTGCCCATTTCACGTTCGTATTATTTTCGTGTGCGGAAATTTTGACACAATAACTTTGTTGTAACAGTATTAGGGCCAGACCCATAATAAACGGCAACACATCTCAGCGCTGTTTGCATATCTAGTTGTAAGTAATAGATCAATGGTTGTAATGCAGTGAGTCGATCCGTAGCGTACATTCGTCTCTCTAATCCTGGCAGACACGCAAGCAATTAATTTTAAAATATCCGCACATTTTGTCGATCAATCAGGCGGCCACACGACACTGCGCGGCGCGAGTGAGACAACTGTATTAATGGCGGGTGTATCCCGACTTATGAGCCAGACAGAATAATAGATTAGCTTCATCCATCAGGAAGCGAGTCCACGATGAAGGATTGGCACTGGTGTCCTTTAAAACTATAACATACTCACGCATAATCGAAACAATACCTTATTGTAATCCAATAGAGATGAGTGATGACACTAATGCCGTTACAAGTTCAAATACGTTAGAAACCTTAAATTTTAAAATAAACACATCCCTTGAATTATTCCACAATTGGTTTACTGCAAATAGGCTTATCATAAATACAAAGAAAACAAACATTCTTCTATTTAAATCAACGGTTAGAGACACAGATAACCTAAATATAATATTAAATGGAGATAAAATAGAACTTGTAAACTCAGTAAAATTCTTAGGGGTATACATAGATTCTTTTCTAAACTGGAAGGAAGAAATGAAGGCAATTGACGCAACTATCTCTTTTGCTTGCTACGCACTAAGAAGTTTAAGAGACGAAGTTAATGTTGCCACCTTAAAAATGGTATATCATGCCTTAGTGGAGTCAAGATTGTTATATAGCGTACAATTTTGGGGAAATAGTTTTAGATATAATAGGGATTGCATTCATTCTACAAAAAAGAGCAATCAGAACTATTAACCGTATTTCTCAAAGAGAATCTTGTAGGCAACATGTTTCAAATCTTTCTGTACTAACAGTGCCTAGTTTGTATATACCAACAACTCTTACTTATTTATCAAAGCATATCAATGAGTATGAAACTGAGGAAGAAAGGCTACTCCGAGAAAGTACGAGAAGGAAACATTTGAAACAAAACATAAGACCAAATTTAAATATTGTACAACATGGTGTTCAGTTTCAAATGATAAAGCTGTTTAATTGTTTACCTACAGAATTGAAAGATCTTGTGTATAATACGAATATGTTTAAAAGAAAACTTAAGGCCTTCTTGTTGGAGCATACATATTACTCGGTATTAGATTTTATAGACTCCAACATAAGAAACTGAGTTGTTATGGTAATTTAAGTTGCTGAAATTTTTATTTAATTAATTTGATTTGATATGCTATTTTAATTTTATTTAATTAATAATGTTTACTTTTTTATTAAGTTAATTTAATTTGACTTTTATAACTATTTTGTATGTAAAAATTCAAACACAATTGTATAATTGTTTGTGAATAAATGAAATGAAATGAAATCAGTTTTGCAAGTGTTGTAAATCTTTGCAGATTGACTTAAAATAAAAATGCTTCACATATTTAGCGGGTTTTGGGTCAAATTTAATACGATACTTGTAGAGGAGTGGTAACAAAATAAATAGGGATTTTTTTTTGGTTATTTCTGTTTTTGTTAATCCGCTAATAACAGCTGTTTCGATTATCATTAATGTGTTGCTTTGACCTCGTATATATCAATTGATTGAACAGGCAATAGATTTATTGCTCATTCATGAAATTTGCGGCCGGAAGATTTCTGGTCCAAACCTCACTAATTATACTATATAAATGGACTGCACGTGTAAGGCAGGATTTCAGGGATCAATTAGCCACCGCTAAAGCAAATGCAGTGTGTTTTTCAAACAATTAATTGCCTCGAGTCTAGACGCTCTTTGTTTCAAATGTTTGAAAAGACAGTTTCAAATGTGGAACAAGTAAATTTGTCTAATTCTTGAAATTAAATTATAATCCAGGCACATTGATGGAAAAGTTAGAGTTACTGAAAATATGAATGGATTTTAATTATTATCTACCAAAACGACGACTCTACTTGGCACTAAGAATTTGTTTCGCGGTGGTCCTATCTAAGTTTTAACTGAAATTTTCGTGGATCACACTCACATTTATCACGTGTGGGAATCAAACCTACAATATTCGGGGTAGCTTTAAGCTAAGAAGCTGACGACTCTCTTCTACCTCTTTCGCGTGAAAATATTGCCATAATACATACTTGTCTGTATATCGCAATCATCTGTTTAAAAATAGGCTTTAAATTTCACGGCTGGCCATTTCATTTAGCTACAAAATCCTAGTACTGCAAGTGTATATGGCATTATATAATGCAGGGGCTTTCCGTGCAACAATCTAAACCGTTATTCCGAACTGTTGGATGTCACTTGTAATGTGCTCTAACTCAAATTTCACAATTCTCTTTAATGCGATAATTAAATATTTTATTGATTATTTTGATTTTTTATTCATACAAATCTGCTGCTTACAATAACAAACACATAAAAGATTTATCCAATTTGGTACAGTCGTTTTGAAGTTATGCGCGTACGACCATTTCGGTGAAGCATTTTTATTTATATACTAGCTGACCCAGCGAACTCCGTATCGCCTTTTTAAGAGTTTTTATTTTATTCCCTTTTTTCCAAGCCCCCTTTCCAAAGTTACCATTGACTTAGCGTTTAATCTCTTATCATTTCAAGTCTATAAATGATAAACAAACACACATAGATTTTTATATAATATTGAATTCCCCATTCCTTAAAAAATCAGAGAAGATACCCAAATCGACTTAAAAAAAAATCCCGTTCGCCGTCTTTGATTGCCCATCTACTATCTTTGATCACGAAATAGACGTTGTATTTGGATTCTCCATCTCTTAACCCTAGAGTGGTCGCGCGGATGACATTAGTCATCCACGCAAACTAAGTGGCCGAGCATTTTTGATTTTTATATGGCAACACATCGCTGGCGGCCAGTTTAGTGTTGCTTATAGTACGCTGCGTGACGTCAGTAACTGCCGTGCGCTTGAGTGGTTCGCTTGAGTCAGGAGAAGTGCATATTTGTAGGTGGAGGACATATGTCATCCGCGCGACCGTTTACGTAACTATTTTAAGACGACCATTTAATAACCTTTTTAACGATTTTGTATTTATTATGATATATTTGTAGCGCCTTTTATTATAAATAATATTTATTTAATGAAAATAGTAATTTGTTATACCTATTTTACTTAAAAAATATTTTTAATTTTTATATTAGAACTAAAAATGGCAAGCTGAGATCAGCACATCGAATTATGGTTACTGGAGGAATATGAAGATATTTGGGTATGATGAAACCTTTGGTTAGTAGAAAAATTAGTACTGATTGTATACACAAGATTCTCAAGCTGAAAATAAGCGATTTTTTGGATATTCCATTCGAAGAACAACCACAAGAAGGGTCGAGTACTCCTCGCGGAGGTGCGCGTGGAACAAAACGTAATAAAATCACGCGTATATATTGCCAATTATGTGGGGAATTCACTTGTCCCGAACATTGCAAGTATATGTGCAATAGTTGTTATGAAAATCATACCTAAGAATATTTTTAGTCTCTCATAATTATTGTTAATATCAAAAGTTGCTCTCAGAAGCAAAGAAATTATAATTACTCGTTCATATGTTCCTAATTTTAATTAAAACCTTTCTTTTTGATTTTTTTTATTTTATTATGTAGCTGATTTTATGTCTGTTACTTTTAATAAAAATATGCACCGAAAATATTGCTATTATTATTATAAATCATCATTGGCAAATGGATGACACACGTCATCCGCGCGACCTCTTACGCGACCACTCTAGGGTTAAAACATCGGAGAGGATACCCATATAGATTTAAAAAAAAATCCCATCCGCCATCTTTGATCACGCAATAGATGGTGTTTTTGAATTCCCCATTCCTTAAAATATTGGAGACGATACTCAAATCGACTTTAAAAAAAATCCCGTCCGTCATCTTTGATTTCCTATCCGCCATCTTTAATCACGAAATATATGGTATTTTTGAATTCCCCATTCCTTAAAATATCGGAGACGATACTCATATTGCCTTTAAAAAAAATCCCGTTCACCATCTTTCATTTCCTATCCGCCATCTTTGATCACGAAATAGATGTTGTATTTGGATTCACCATCCCTTAAATCATGAGAGACGATACCCATATTGATTTAAAAAAAAATCCCATCCGCCATCTTTGATCACGCAATAGATAGTGGTTTTGAATTCCCCATTTCTTAAAATATCTGAGACGATATTCAAATCGACTTTAAAAAAATCCCATCCGCCATCTTTGATTTCCTATCCGCCATCTTTGATCACGAAATAGATGTGGTATCTGGATTCTCCACCTCTTAAATCTTCAGAAAAGATACCCACATTGATTTTTTAAATTTTCCCATCGGCCATCTTTGATTTCCCATCCGCCATCTTTGATCACGAAATAGATGTTGTATTTGGATTCCCCACCCCTTAAAATATCGAAGGCGATACCCATATTGATTTTTAAAATTTTCTCATCCGCCATCTTTGATTTCCCGTCCGCCATCTTGGATCACTAAATACATTTCATATTATTAATCAGCGTTCCGAAAATCTCGAAAACGATACCCATATAGATTGTATCCTATTCGTTTAGCCTTTTTTTGCCTTTGACCCAACCCTCCCCCTTCTCATTTGACCATTTTATTAATTTTGTCTGGCCCCTAAAAGTTGTGGCGTAATTTTATATAGCCTTTCGGAATGATTGGGCTATCATAGGCAATAACAATTTTTAAATGCGACTGCTAGTTCCTGAGATTAGCCGACATTATGTTTTAGCCTTTTTAGCCTTTTGCCCGGCTCCAAAGGGTCGAAGCGTTATGTTATATAGCCTATAATCTTCCGGAATAACTGGGCTATCGGATACAAAAAGAATTTTTCAGATCCGACCGGTAATTCCTGAGATTAGAGCGTTCAAACAAACAAACTCTTCCGCTTTATTATATTAGTATAGATATGCGAACAATTTAATCAACGTGTACAATATGACATTATGTAGGTATGACGTGACAGTACTGACAGATATGCAATAGCACATGCGCAGCAATCAATTATCAGCGCATGCGTTCTTACTTTCAAGAGGTAAATTTGTGCCGTACAAACTTCTACCCTCCCTACAATCCCTCCCAGTTTAATTTTTACAACTTATGGTAGCCTGTATCCGTCTCGATGGTCCAATATATGTTATTTCTACATTCAAATTCAACAAAATTGGTTCAGCCGTTTGAGCGTGAAAACGGAACATACATACATACCTACACAATTTCGAATTTATAATATTAAGTAGGGTTTATCAATGGGTTTTTTCAGACATGAAGCCAGCTGGGTGGCAGCACTGAGACTTCAGGTCCGGAAACCTGTCAAAAGTCAAAACTGCCATCAAACAAAGAAGTATATCAACGCGCACGCGAATTCGAACTTTATACAGCGGTAATAAATTACAAATTGACTCTACGTTTTAGTTAGAAAACGTTTGTATGGGAAAAAGAAAAAGACTGTTTTTAGGGTTTTTCCGGCAATTATTAGAATTTTTCTCGCCGTAAAAACCATCTTTGAACTTCAACGAACATTTAAAAAAAAGAATTGGCCAAATTGGTCCAGGCGTTGTTGAGTTATGCGCTTACCAACACATTTTGCGATTCATTTTTATATTATAGATACGGACGGCAGTATAACATCTTTGGCCCGTTGACATAATTTTATCAAATTACTGTATATTATTATTGTGTACTACATACAGGTTGAAGTTTACAACATCTTAACTACTCGTATGTTGGCAATCGGCTTGCTGACTTGTCCATATTGTCCATCCTCTTCTACATTTCTCTTCTTCTTAATCTAAGCTTACTTCACAAAATATATACATGCGATAGACAGGTTTATTCATAGATATAATGGCTAGCGTTTCGTTTGTAAATTTGTTAATTCTACGTTTTAAAGCTATGAATGACAAAAGCTGCTGGTTAATGTGCAAAGGCTGCTAGTAACATTTTCAGTGCAAATTAACACTCAAGCTCATAAACTAGCAGCAAATTAAAACCATTGAAGAACTTAGCTCAAACCTAATAGCTATTGTTAGCCTATTAAATACCTTACGTGTCAAATAAAAACGTTATTCGGCTCACAAGCACGGTCGGTCAGCAATCACGTGAGTAATTAGAGCGACCGATACGTGCGCGGCATACGACAACCGCCACATATTTGTATTGTGGCCAGCTTCGAACAAACTGCCCACTGTGCACCGCCCTTTTATTCGTGCCCACTGGGCCCGGTACCCAACGGCCCAGGTCAAAACGGTCCTGATTTAATTTATACCCTCTAATGAAGGTTTCCCGTTGAGCGTTCTAATTTTTACAGGACAGCGGACCGGGAGTTTTTCGCTCCTTAATTTCGTAGTCCGGTCCTAAACGGTTAATTTAATTTCGTCGAGAGCGTCCTTGGTTTTGTGTCATCAGAGTGAATAACGTTTACTGTGTACAGAATTTATAGAGTCAACGATGTTTATGAGCCATATATGAAATAATATGAGCTCGTTGGACATATTACATTATGTTTTTATTTGTGATTTATTAGCTCATGAACAAATAAAATAACGTATAATTATGTTTATTCCGAGGATAGCAGAGCTTTTAATTTTTGTTTGATATCTTACAAGAAAAGCAGAGATAGCCTAGTGGAGAAACCGACGGACTGGTATGGAGAGGGTTAAAGGTCCGAATTCAAGGCGCGCACCAATGACTTTTCAAAGTTAAGCGCGCAATACATTGTTATGAATCGAATACAGTATGAGTGACGAACATATTGCCTTGTATCGGGTGCAAACCAGCGGCGGGCACCACTGACTTTTCGGAATAACTTTTGATTTACATGCGTATTCAATTGTTTATTTAGTAGAAGTACCCTTGAATTGACTGACATTAGTCTAAACCCCCCACGTGATTACAGCACGCAGGGTCGTGCTCTAATTTTGGTGGTCCGAAGTGTTTGAGGCACGCACTGTCGTGCTCGAATAAAAATCGTTCTATTGGTCGCGGTTTTTCACGTTTTGTTTTACTTAAACCAAGAAACGAAAGTAGTAACTATTAGAATAGTTCATATTCCTTGCAACTAAATCGTTTTAGAAGGGTGAGGGAAATGAAACGTGCCAAAAAATATTGAAATATAATTACCTGTGTCTCAGTTGCGAAAGCGTCCGCCATTGTTATGTTTTGTTCCGCGATCTTTATAATAAAAGTTGTCTTGTGGAAGAAATCGGTGAATATTTTATAAAGATACTTATATAGATTTACTCAGGAATAAATAAATATTAATTGTGAAGTGACATTATTCGTGACAAAGACAAGAAATACAGTGATAAAAGGCAAAAACTTTTTAGAAGGGCTATTTCTACTCTTGAAACTCGCTATTTTCGTAAGTGTTTTATGATAAATATTCTTTTAATAGTTATGAAAGACATAAAAGTACCCAGATTATTTATCTGAAAACATATTTTAGCAACTAAATACTAGCATTCTTGTACATTTTCACTGTTATCGTGTTTCAAATGGTAAATAATTCACAGCCACAGTGTTCGTTACAGTAACATGGCGGCCTGGCACGGCGAACTTTTTGTTACGCGTTCGGATTATAATTTTTTTAGTGGCGTTAGATTCGTTTGTTGCAAACAAATAATGTATTGTGTGAAAACCTAAAGGTATATGTGATAATGTTTTTGTGTTTATGAACCAAACAAGTAATGAAATTCATTAATATGTGATGAAATGTTTGTGTGAACGAGTGAAAAAAAACAAACCTCTAAGTTTGTAAGCTTGTTTTGCTGGAAAGATGAGTATTTATTAGTAATTCATGTTATTATTATCATAGCTGATTTTGTAACCAACACAATGATATGCAATTTAATTGATATAATTATATTAAGGTGTCATAAATAATTTTTTCCGGTAACCTATGCCAATGAAAATTTGCAGCAACGTGACCTTTCGCACTTGTGGCACTTTGCCTTTAGTTTGATCGCACCTCAAGGGTTAAGAAATATCGCTAGCATTCTACGTTGTGAATGTCAGACTGCAGTCATTCTGTGGACTTTTCACCAAGTCAATATTCTATCAAATCTGGTAAGACGAATAAGCAAGCTCCAAGACGAAAAGAAGTGGATATAAACGCAATAATGTAAGGTCGACGATGATGCTGACACAAGTTATAATAATTAACTAATATGAAATTAATTTTGTAAGCCCGCCAAAAAACTTGTCTCGTTAAGTTACTTATTAAAAAATAGAACGCAAAAGAATAGGTTTGAATCCGTACGAAAAAGAGACAGAAATAAACAACAGATCTAGACAGCGTATATAGCAGACAAGACTCTCCGGCCGAGACTGCTGCGCTGTAATTACCGTGTTTAGTAAGTGGATTAGCTATCAATGGTTTAATAAATCAATGGTTTAATAAATCATATTTCTTATTATTTACATTAAACCAATTTATAACTTTAGAGAGTGCATTGTAAACAATGCACTCTCTACATCGTCTCTTCGTCAAAGTTACTCAGTTGTCGTTAAATATTTAAAATCAAAGAGTTATCATCCGCGAACAACACAATCTCATGATTATTCTTTACGTAATAAGGTAAATCGTTAATATATATCAAGAATAGAAATGGTCCGAGAATTGAACCCTGCGGAACACCCATTTTTAATGCAGAACCTGGAGACGTCTTACCATTAACCTCGACCTTCTGGATCTGTTGCCCAAATAAGAAATCAGGAGATCGAGAGCTTTATTCTTAATGCCGTAATGATATAGTTTACTGATAAGAGTATCATGATGAACACTATCAAAGGCTTTTGATAAGAAAACATAATAAAAATTATTTATTTTCCTTTTACGACCGATATTTTATCCAGATCTAGTGAGACTAGCACTAAAACAGTCCGTAGAAAAGGAATACAAATCGAAAACAACACAATTAACTTTCGATTACAATATTTATGTAAACATTGTAAGCAATAACTGATTTCGAGTACACATTAAGCAATACTATTACTGAAACAATAAAAAATATTTTGTATATAATAAACTTTTATATTTTCTTTAAATAATTTTATTTCGTAATATATTTTTAAGCAACCATCATATTTTAAGTTCTCCTAAACGTAGATTTTTGTTTCACTAAACATAATATGTTACATAATTCTTTTGTGCAAAATTTAATAACATTTTTCTTTTTTATTAATGAAAGGGACAGGTTCATTTTTGAACATATAAGCCCCGTAAAACCAACCACAAATTAAACATTTATAATTACATCAAGTTAATTGATTAACTTAATCACACCCTATTCCTACATCCTATTTGTACTAGTTTTTACAGGAGCCTGGCCGTATCCGATAGAGGAAAGGCCAAGGCACTGTTACACCAACCAATATTACAAATCAACAAATCATTTTGCGACAGGAATATTTGTCGTCTGAATGCTTCGTTCCGTACACATTCCACGAGAATATGGTACACGTCTTCCACACTACCGCACTCATTACAATTAGGAGACTCGGTCTTTCTCATCATGAAGGCAAATTTATTTAATGGTATGTGTCCGGAACGAAGTCTAAAACTAGTCACAATGTCATGCCTGCCCACATTGGTTGTGCTGCACCATGGAATACGAGGTAAGGTTGGCTGTATGGTTTTATACCATATACCCTTCGTAAGCGATCTTTTATCAAAATGTTCTGACCATAATTCATAACAATGTGCTTTGACATTACCTAATAAGTTAGTATAAAAAGGTAAACAATCCAAACTAACCCCACTCACAGAAGCTTCCTTGGCAAGCCTATCCACAGTAATGTTACTTATAATACCAATGTGGGAAGGCACCCATTGAATAATTATACATTTATTTGAGTTGTTCATGTGGAATAAATCATTTAAAATGTCATATGCCAATGGAATGCCCCTAGCCTTACGAGTACAAAGTTCCAAATGCTGTATGGCACTCATAGAATCAGTCAATATTACAGCTTTATAACAATTTTGAATACTTATAACATATGATACAGCTTCGGCAATAGCAATAAGCTCCGCGAACATAATCCATATAGATTTATTAATTTTAAACTTCATATAAATATTCATTTGAATGTCAAAGAATGCAGAACCCACACCATGCAAATCTTTAGCGCCGTCTGTATATATATTATAATAGCCTATATATTTGTTGGATAAGAACTGGTTACACATTAAGAGAAGATTTTGGGAATCATATTGACGCTTCGGTCTATCTAGATTATCAATATGCGTACTTAGAAAAGTAGATGTATCTATATTACTCATCCAGGTATTTAAACTAAACATTTCAAGTCGAGTGCTTGTATGAATTGGCTTTGATTTGAGGTTTCCGTGTATTATTACCAAGAGCGGCTTCTTCTTACATCGCCAGTAAGAGGTTTGGCACTCGTTATAAAGATTATTTAATATTGCAATAACTTTATTGTTAGCATAAGATTTGGATTTTAACCAGAATTTGGCAGCTAGATACGTGCGTCGGACAAATAGAGGTTGTAATAAAAGTTCCGATTCCATGACATGAATAGGCGTACTTTTTATGAACCCACCTATTATGCGCATATATTGGTTTTGCACTCTATCTAGTTTTGAACAGTGATTTTTAATACTATTATCATATAAAAAGCTAGCGTAATCTAGGCGACTGCGAATGAGGGAAATGTACAATCTTCTTAGATGACAGGGGTGCACGCCCCATCCAGGACCGACTAAGACTTTAAATATATTAATATACTTTAATGTTCTTTCTCTGACTTCGTTAATATTTTTGGTCCATCTTAAATGTTCATCTAGCCATACGCCTAAATATTTAACAAACGGTACGCATGCTAAAGGTTCTCCGTTAACATTCAAATTGACCATAGCGTTCGAATAGTTGGTTTTAAAGACACAGATCTTACTTTTATTAGGAGAAATATCTAAGCCTAAATTAATAAAAAGCTTATTTAACTTATTTAGCGAATTTTGTAATACCCTAGTACCTTCTGATATCGATCTACATGTGTAATATATTACGAAGTCGTCAGCGTATTGCAATATATGAATGTCTGTTTCAATCAAATTACAAACGTTAATGGTTGCAATATTAAATAATAAAGGGGAAATGGGATCTCCTTGTGCCAAACCACGACTAGTCATTCTAGAGATACAGCCATGTTCTGTTTCTATGATTAGGTGCCTTTCCTTCAAAAAATGCCATAGGTATTGACATATTTTTGAGCCAACTTTTAAATCATGTAGAATCTTAAGTAAGGTTTTAATGTCAATGTTATTATACGCATTATCTATATCAATAAAACAACCAATAGTAGGTAATCGCCTTGAGAAACCGCTCTGAATACGCGATACCAAACAACTTAAGCTATCTAGACAACCTCTGTTCTTTCTAAAGCCTACCATATTATCAGAAAACATATTATTATTTTCCAAATACCATTCCAGTCTTTTATTAATTATCGAGTGAAAAATTTTGCACAGACAAGAAATTAAGGAGATAGGCCTTAAAGACGATACAAGGCTGGGTTCCCTGCCTGGTTTTGGTATAGGGATAATTTTAATATTGCGCCATTGTGTTGGGGCAAAGCTCAGCGAAAAAAATAAATTAAATATGCGAAGTAAAATATTTTTAGCATTACTAGGAAGGTGATGGATCATAGAATATGAGATATCATCACATCCAGGAGATGTATCCTTTGATTTAATACATTTTACTAGCTCCTGCATGGAGATATTAGACTCAAGGCGTATGTTAGGCAGTAGAAACTGTGGTTGATCAGGTAAAACGTAGTCAGGCGTAATGTTTACTAATAGCTTGTTGGCTCTCATAGAATCTACAAATTCTTTATGTGATCTATAACCCTTAACCCATCTCATCTTCTGCCACATGGTCACGGCTGAGGTTGATTCGTCTATTGAATCACAAAATCGAACCCACTCTTCACGTTTAGCCTGACGAATCAATTTTTGAGCTAGCCGTATGTTTTCTTTTAAAATAATTAAGTTTCTGGGAGTTGGGTTTCGCCGAAATTTAGATAAGGCTAACCTTCTAACTGCAACTGCCTTAGACAGATCAGCAGTCCAATAAGATTTCGGGACAAATTTAGAAGATGGATTTTTTGGTATTTTGATAAACGGAATATGAATATCTGTTGCCAAATATATGTAATCAAGAAATTTATCATATGCTTTCTGAGGATCATCTGGAAGTTGAAAGTTAGTAAACATTTCTTGAAGACATGTTTTATACGAGGGCCAGTTCGCATTTTTGAAATTACGCTTTCTTAATAGGTTATTATTCATAATACATTCCGAAGTTAGCCGAATCATCAAATGATCGCTACCCAAAGTTTCGTTTATTACTGCCCAGTTAAATTTTAATGCAATATCTGACGTTAGTAAGGATATATCAGGTGACGATTCCTGTAAGATGCCGTTTACTAGTTTTATCCGAGTATAGCTACCATTGCTTAAAACCACATAATTATGGTCTACAACTGAATCCAAAATTTGCACTCCTCTGTAGTCCGTTCTATTGGACCAGTTAGAGTGGTGAGCATTGAAGTCTCCAATTATCATTGATTTTTTGTCGAAGGTCGCAAACATACAGTTCCAATCGGCTTGACTTGTTCTAACAGACGGCGGGCAATATACTGCTATTAGGTTTTCTAAAAAAGGATGGTTATAAATTTGAATATGGAGGGTCTCAATTCCTAAATTTTGTGATTGAAAACTACCCATCTGTGCTTTTACGGACTTGTGTACTACTACGGCGACTCCTCCATATGAGTCAGCCCTATCTCGACGAAAGATATTATAATTACTTATTTTTAATGGAAAGTCAGGTTCTAGCCAAGACTCAGAAACTATTGCTATTTGATATTTATCTTGAATTAATAAATGCGTAAAATCTACTAATTTAGGTCTAAGACATTGGGCATTCCATTGAAGCACATTTAACTTAATACCATTACTTTTATCCATTTAGAAATTGCCTAAATAATTCCAACCACGGCGCTTCAGACGTATTTCCTATCACCCATTGTAATACCCAATCAATACATAACTTAGAAATAGTTTTAACTTTAACCAACAATGTAATGTTTTTAAGTAATATACGCGACAACAACTCCATAAACGTAGTTTTATGTTTACCATACTCCAGGTCTTGATTTTGCCCGTGTGATTGCGTATTACTGTCAGACTGCGACGTATCCGACTCTTCTGTAAGATGATTTTCCCGTGACGCAGGGTAGTGTGTTCGTGGCTTCTTCTTAGATGTATGTTTCTGTTTGGAAAGTCTCCGTATAACTTGAGCATATGTAGGGCGTTTGTCACGTTCCTGTCCATCATTTAATGTATCCATCGGTGTCGCGAAGCTCCCTGCTGCGTTCAATGTAGAAATGGGAGTGTTTACGTGAAGCTCAGTCTGGTCTATGTCAACCCTTGGTGGTGCAGATTCTTCCGTAGGGTCAACATACATAGTCAGAGTGTTCAATGTCTGTTTCGACGTTCACGCCATAAATCAATATTTAGTTAAAAGTTTACACTTAACCTCCCTAGATGGCGTCGGCGTCGAAATAGATCGCGATATAGTTTCGTTCCACGGCCGAGTATATAAGCTGATGTCGATGTTAATAAATTATCTTGCTCTGAGGTAACTTGTTCTCTTATACAGTTATCACTGACTTTGGGAACTTTGTACGAAGTGAGTACATGGTCCTTCGAGCCGGATGGCATTTTTGGCAAAACACCAGATAGGTAGGAAATAATAGTTAGTTCCACTAAGCGACGCAAGGTGGCGGTAAATGCAACGATTGGAACTTGGAACAAAAATATCTAATGGCAAGTGGAAGGACAGTAAAGGCTGCTGTTTACGGATCTGCATTGGATGGATGAGATAAAGGCTGCTGTTCACGGACCTGTACGGGACGGATAAAAGGCTGCTATACACGGACCAATATTAAGTGGCAGTGAGTACGAAGTGCGAAGTAAACAAACTGTGAGTACATTTAAAATTATAATAATCGTGCTAAGTGTCAAGAAGATAGTAAAATAAATTAAAATTAACTTGTAAAAATTTCAAGAGTTGGCTAGGACTTAGAATAGTTTGTCGAAAAACAACAAGACGGGGAACCTATGCCCGATTTCTTAGCGATTTTTACATCTTCAAACACTTAGAAAAATTCGCTACAAAAGCACTTAGAAAATATCAAGCTAATCGGGACTTAGAAAAATTCTTGAAGAAATCTTGTTTTACAACATTTGATTGAAATATATCTGCTGCTGTTCTACTGTTACTACGGTTCACAATGGAGAAAGAATTGAGAGTATTAGAAGAAGTAAAAGGCCAAATAGAGAAAGGCCTGATTAACTTCAATAAATCTCCGAAGGCACGCATTACACAAAATTACATAGATGCACGGTTGGAAACCTTAGAAAAGCAATTCAAGAACTTTTCTCTGAAACATGAAAAGATAGTGGGGGATTACGGTAGTGAAGAGTTAATTAACTATTTTAAGGGCGATATTTACGACAGTGTATACGAGTCTTATCTTAACTATAAGGTAGTGCTTAAAGATTCTATGTCAATGATAAAACATAGCTCAGATGGTATTGAATGCGATGCCTCACCGGACATAGTCAAATTACCAAAAATTATGATACCCACCTTCAGTGGAAAGTACACCGAGTGGTCGTCTTTTCGTGACTTATTCATGTCTTTGGTTCATAAAAATAAAAGGTTAGATGATGTGCAGCGACTTCATTATCTAAAAACACAAGTAACAGGTGAGGCAGTTAATACGACACGTTCCTATAACTGGTAATAATTATTTGAAATGTTGGGAGATGCTAGAACATAGATATAATAATAAAAAATTCATGTCCACTTGCATATTGAAGCGATTGTTTGGTCAACGCAATATGGTAGTTGAATCTCCAAATGCCTTAAAGGAACTGTTAGATGTAACTAGCGATTGTTTACACGAGCTAACCAATCTTGGTATTGATGTGACGTCATGGGATGTTATTGTTATTTATATAATAAGTTTGAAATTGGACGGAGAATCGCGGAAGCAGTGGGAACTGCATGTAAGCCAATCATCCGAGGATCTGCCGTCTTTCAAACAATTTCGCGAGTTTCTAGAAACACGTTTTCGTGCCTTAGAATTTGTTGAGCCCAAGGGTTTAAGACCCAAAGGCATCAACAGTAATAATAATAGCACATCCCATACTAAGGTCATGCATGCAACTGCCACATTATCATGTCCACATTATTCAGAGGATCATAGACTATTTAATTGCAAAAAGTTTACTAACGAAGATGTTGATAAACGTCGTGATATTGCGCAATCGTTAGGAGTATGCTTTAATTGTTTAGGAATTAATCATAATGCCAAAGTTTGCCGTGTTTTTGTCAAATGCCGAATTTGCTATCGCAAGCACCACACATTATTGCACCCTAAAGGTCAAAGTGTAACTGGTGCGGTTGTTACTTCATCGAAAGCTTCAACCTCACATGAAGGTACTTCAGAGATAGTAGATCAAAGCATAAATGCAAATATTGCAACTCATCTCGTTAGTGGAAAGGCACAGGGACAAGTCCTGTTAGCAACGGCTCTCGTAAGAGCAGAGGCAAGAGATGGGTCATTTCAAATGTTGAGAGCATTATTGGATCAAGGTTCGCAGGCCTCGTTCATATCGGAATCAGCTGCGCAGTTACTTCGTTTGAGAAAAGTAGCCACTAAAACTACGATAGCGGGTTTAGGAGGCAGTCATGGTGGCATAGTCTCTAGACATGTTGTAAAAATTAAAATACAGTCACGGCATGAACCATCCTTTACCAGAGTAGTAACCGCGCATGTCTTAAGTTCACTAACTTCTGTTATGCCTGATACGAAATTCAAAATCGAAGATTGGCCAGAAATACATAAAATTCAACTGGCGGATCCTAAATTTAATTGGCCTAACAAAATTGATATTCTTTTTGGAGCGGAAATGTACAGCGATATTTTGAAGGAAGGATTAATCAGGAGTCCCAAAGGCTCACCAATCGCACAAGACACGTACTTAGGGTGGATTGTGTCTGGTAGGGTAGATTTTCAAGAAAATTCACATAATCAGCACAACATCATTGTCAATATGTATGCGCAAGTAGATGAAAATGATATGTTAAAGAGATTGTGGGAACTTGATTCGGAGCCTTCACTTTCTAAGAAGCTCCTTACGCCTGAAGAACAGGCTTGTGAAGACCATTTTGCATCTACAACGCATCGAGATGATAGTGGTCGCTATATTGTGAAGCTCCCATTTCGATGTGAAGATCCACCATGTAAGCAAGGAAATTCTAAAAGCATAGCTGTAAAAAGATTGTTAGGTTTGGAAAGGAAACTAGACAAGGATCTGGAATTAAAAGACCAATATTCGGATGTAATCAAAGAATATTTATTTCTGGGTCATTTAGAGCAGATTACAGACGAATCAGAAAATAACCGCAACGATGTTGTATATCTGCCTCATCATGCAGTGATCAGACGTGACAAACTGACCACCAAAGTGCGAGTGGTATTTGATGCATCGTGCAAAGGAACGAATGGCGTTTCTTTAAACGATAACCTGATGGTAGGACCCACTCTCCAGGCAGATCTACGCCATATTATATTTAGATGGCGTCAACATCCCATTTGTTTAGTAGCAGACATCGTAAAGATGTATCGCCAGATTAAAGTGTCAAAGGAAGACGTAAATTATCAGAGAATTGTCTGGAGAGAGGATCCTACTAAGGATATACAGCATTTTAGGCTCCTGACAGTTACGTTCGGCACCTCCTGTGCGCCTTACTTGGCAGTGAAAGCCTTGCACCAAGTGGCGGCTGATGAAGGCAAGTTGTATCCTTTGGCAGCAGAAAGGGTGACGTCTGATTTTTATATGGATGATTTAATGACCGGTTGCCAATCTGAAACAGAAGCTTTACAAATATATGAACAAATGAACAAATTATTAGAGAAAGGGGGATTTAAGCTACAAAAATGGTCAAGCAATAAAGCTTCGTTACTAGAAGAGTTACAGGAAGGATCGGGTGAGGATTTAGAAATAGTGAAAGATAAAATACAAAAAGTATTAGGCCTTACCTGGAACCGTAATACTGATATGTTCGATTATTCCGTAAAGATGTCACCTCCAACAGCACCTGAAACAAAAAGAAAAGTCATATCAGAGATATCACGTTTGTATGATCCATTGGGATAGCGCCATGTATTATCACCTCTAAAGTTTTTATACAAAAATTGTGGATTTCTGGCATAGGGTGGGATGAAGAACTACCTCCGAAACTATTGGAAGAATGGCAAGGTTATAGAGATGAATTAGAAAAGTTGGTTAACTTTCATATTCCACGATGGATTGGCAGAAGAGAAGACAATATCACCATTGAGTTGCATGGGTTTGGCGATGCGTCAAGTATAGCTTATGCGGCCGCAGTATACTGTCGTATAATAGACTCAGATGGTAATATACATTGCAATCTTTTGACAGCGAAAACAAAGGTGGCGCCAATTAACCAAATTTCCATACCACGTTTAGAGCTCTGTGGTGCGGTTTTAACAGCAAAGTTATTATGTGAGGTGGCTAAGGTGATGGATATATCAAAGAAAAACCTACATGCATGGACAGATTCATCGGTGGTATTAGCTTGGTTAAATGATCATCCAAGCCGATGGAAAACTTATATCGCTAATCGTACATCGGAAATCCTCAGTTTAATGGATAACTCGTAATGGGCTCACGTCATTTCCAAGGACAATCCTGCAGACATCGCATCTCGAGGTGTACCACCGTCAATTCTTCTTGAAAGTAATCTTTGGAAATTCGGGCCATGGTGGTTAAAGAATGACTACATAGAATACACAAGGCCTATGTCTATTAGTACCAATGAAGAGAAAAAGCAAGCCAAGGTACATATAGCTAAAGTTTCTGATTGTGATGACGACCTTGCGATGAGATACTCGTCACTAAGAAAGTTAGTGAGGGGCATTGCTTACTGCAGACGATTTATTTTGTCTTTAAAACGACGGAAAGAGAACATTGTAAATACACCTTACCTGTCTGTTGTGGAGATCCAAGAAGCTCTGAATATTTGCATCCGGAGAAGTCAGCAGCAATGGTTCAGTGCGGAAATTATCGCTGTAAAAAAAAGCATTCAGTACATATAAAAAGCTCATTATTTAAATTGAATCCTTTCTTAGATGAGAATGAATTATTAAGAGTAGGAGGTAGAATCAGACATTCCCAATTACCTGATAATACAAAGCACCCAACAATAATACATCCCATTCAAAATTGGCTAAATTGATAGTAGCAGATAGTCACGAGAGAACTTTACATGGAGGACAACAGCTAGTTATACATTTCATTAGGTCAAGGTATTGGATAAGTAGAATAAAAAATATAGTTCGTGCTTACATACACAGTTGTGTACCATGTGTGAGATATGCAGCTACGACAAGACATCAGATGATGGGCGATCTTCCAGCTTGCCGAGTAACACCTTGCAAGCCCTTTTTAAATTCTGGAGTAGACTACGCTGGGCCATTAAATATGAGAGTATCCAAGGGCCGCGGACAGCGATCGCATAAAGGATATATAGCATTGTTTATTTGCATGGTTACTCGCACGGTACATATCGAAGCAGTTTCGGACATGACAACAGAAGGTTTCTTAGCAGCTTTTAAAAGGTTTGTTGCCAGGCGTGGTCATTGTCGCCACATTTGGAGCGACAATGGCACCAATTTCGTGGGCGCTTCCCGGGAACTTCGTCTATTATTTGCCCAAGGGAACTCAGCCACAAACGATATTGCAGCTGCTCTTGCAAACGTGAACACTGAATGGCACTTTATACCTCCTCATGCTCCGAATTTCGGCGGACTGTGGGAGGCAGGTATAAAAAGCGTAAAACACCATATGAAGCGTGTTGTCGGCGACTCCACGCTAACATTTGAGGAAATGACAACAGTCTTGTCTCAAATCGAGGCATGCCTCAACTCAAGGCCCTTATCACAAGGTAGCGATGATCCAGAAGACCCCGCACCGTTAACACCTGGTCATTTTTTGGTGGGTGGTCCGCTAGTTCTAGCACCGGACTATAATTATGAGTGTGTTACGTTGAGCACATTACGTCGATGGCAACTAGTACAGCGCATGGTGCAAGGCTTTTGGCGAAAATGGAGGCAAGAATATTTAACTAATTTCTTCCAAAGGCAAAAGTGGGTTACTCAAATTCCTAACCTTAAAGTAGATGACATAGTGTTAGTAAAAGAGGATAACTTACCTCCTGGTAAATGGTTGTATGGGAGAATCCTTGAATTGCACCCGGGGAAGGATAATATAACTCGTGTTGTTACACTTCGCTGTAAAGGCACCACATTTATACGTCCAATTTCAAAATTATGTTTATTGCCCGTGATGGAATGAAGTTTGAAAGTTTATTTATCTTTTCTTTGTTACTAAAATTGCCTCTTTGATTAATCTGTAATTTAGTGCTTGTTTATAAAAGTAATGATAAGCTCTGATTAAAAATGCCTTGGGTTTATACGTACATTTTTGTAATAAAACAATTACATTATTATTTTGGTTAAGACTCGTTGCTTGTATGTTTTATATTTTATTATTAGTTTTAGTCATAAAACCATATTTGCCCTGAGAATTGCAAGTCATCGTTCACCAAATTGAAGTTTAAATGTATACAGTCCATTTCTCTAGTTTTGTTTATATAGTTTAATCTAAGTTAATGCATGGTGGGCGGTGCTAAAAGGAAAATTATCCTTTTGGTGGGCGGAATGTTCAATGTCTGTTTCGACGTTCACGCCATAAATCAATATTTAATTAAAAGTTTACACTTAACCTCCCTAGATGGCGTCGGCGTCGAAATAGATCGCGATATGGTTTCATTCCACGGCCGAGTATATAAGCTGATGTCGATGTTAATAAATTATCTTGCTCTGAGGTAACTTGTTTTCTTATACAGTTATCACTGACTTTGGGAACTTTGTACGAAGTGAGTACACAGAGCCTTTTTGTACGTACAGTTGAACTCTGCCATTAGTTCTCGTAACCGTCTTTCCTCTTTATATGAAGGGCATGTTTTTGCTAACGCCATATGTGGTCCAGAACAATTGACGCATCTAAAGGTCTTCGATTCACAGTTTGCATGGAAGCCGCTGCATTTGGGACATATAGTCTTATTAGACGCACAAGTCTTAATTGTATGGCCTAATCTCTAACATCGAGAGCATTGTGAAACGGGGAAGATGTATGGTTCCACACTGATTTTGAGCGCATCCACGTAAACATATGGCGGCAAATTACAGCCCTTGAAACACAGCCTAACTACTTCACAGGGTGTCCATCCAAGTTTCTCGTAATCTCGACGGTTCAGTCGCTTTGCGGAAATGAGTTCAGCTGATCCCGGAGATTTTATGCTTTGTAATATCTTCTCTTCCTCCAAATCTAGTTCAATGTCTCTTATAATTCCATATGATAGACTAACTTCCATATCTTTGTGAAACCGCCATCCCTTTGCGATAAGATCTTCACATGCACAGAGTGTGTTCAAGCTCTCCTCATCCTCAAACTGTAGTCGGATTTTAAATGAGTTAAGGTATTTAACTTTGGCAATTTTGTTTATGTTGTACTGTGTTAAAATTTTTGCTAAAGCAAATGCCTTCGGTAACTTTTCATTGCATGTCAAAGTAATCTCCCATTTAGTTATTTTTCCTTTTTTAGACCCTACGGTAATCCACTCTTCATCCGATTCCCTCATATTCCTCTTCCCATTAACATTGACCTGACCAACACACCCTTCCCTTTCATCAGTACTCAACGTTGATGCATTGTCTTCCTCCGCAATGTCGTCGTCGCCTAGAATATCGCGAACATCCATATTACGTAAACAAGGCGAGCGCGCGCGGGCGCACACCTGGCGCAGGTAGTCGGCCGGCCGACCCGCCGCGACCGCCGCGATAACAATAGGATTCCGAGAATTTAAACGATTTTATTTAATTAAATAAGGACTTGACCGATTCGCACGCGTGTCGAAACGAGACTGAAATTTAATAACATTCTAGTAGGATGGACTTCCAGTACATTTTAAACGTTTGAATATGTTGAACCCATTTTGGCAGTGTTCGCAAGGATATTGAAAGGCTAAAACTGGGTCAGTGGTGCAAACACCGCGGCCTCAAACGACCCGATCACTTGGAGGAGTGTGGAGCGAGCCTAATTGGAAATTCTGTGCCAATAGTAGATGCTCTCTGCGATCTATTCATGTGTTTGACTACTGACTGGCAAAGCCCGGCTTGCTATAAACTGAGGCTATGATGAGAGTTCTTTGTTTGCTATTTTGAATTGTTTCTGTACAAAACTTAACAAGAACTTGGCAAGTACAAAGTGAAATTTAGAAAGTTGGAAAGTTATAATAAACTTTACAAAGTAAAAACAGTCTAATTTTATACAGTATTCTTTGTCGATTAAATCAACAGTATTATTCAATTGTTAAACTAGTCAGTGGAGTATATAAGCAATCATTACTGAAGAAAAAGATTTCATATTTTCAATTATTTTGATATCCGTCAAACATAATGAAATTAGATAAGAACTTAATTAAATTACTACGTTTTAAAGTCTGCTATCATTCGTAAATTATGTACCATATTGTATACGCAAAATACACGCCAAAACGTGGAATAGTGGAAACAGCCCGTGTATACACCATATCACACCCTCTTGTATTTTGAATGGTAACAATTTTAAGCAAATATTAAAATCAACTGGATTATGTGTGTTATAGCATTTTTATGTGCCGCAATGATAATCCCTAGTTTCATCAGGCTCTAAACCACACCAGCCCTTAATTGGATTTAGTGTTGGGATCATGCAGATTTATCAGTGTGGCATGGCATGCTTGCACTGTCGATCAAGAATATTCTAAGAGCTAAACGTCGCTTTTTAGTGGATGAAGCCGAGAAGTTTTGTATTTTTTACATGTCCTTTTTCATGTCTTCTCATGTTAAATGCCAGAAACACATTCGCAGAAACTCTAGTCAAGAAGCATAAAACAAATCACATATACCTTCATATTTATTATGATTCATTCAAAAATCTGAATCAAAACGAATTGTATAACAATGAATATACACTGCTCTTAATAAAGTATCTCTCGACGGAAACTTGAAACTCAATGTAGCAAGTTCGTGAATTCATTGGTAGACGTCAAAAAATTAAATTTACACTGAGATTGTAACCGAAAGAGTGTAGTGGGACGAAGAGAGTCCGTCCAATTATGCCGATTATCTAGTTGACCGATTCGTATTACACATCTCTTGTTTATCTGTTAACTCGTTATTCGGGTTGAGCCACGGTCCGCTGAGTGAGTTTGCACAGTCCTGTAGCTAGAATAACTAAATGATAATTCAGCTCGACTGTTGGATTAACCCTTGAGGTGCGATCAAACTAAAGGCAAAGTGCCACAGGTGCAAAGGGTCACGTTGCTGCAAATTTTCATTGGCATAGGTTACCGGAAAACAAAAATTATGACACCTTAATATAATTAAATCATATAAATTGCATATCATTGTGTTGGTTATAAAATCAGCTATAATAATAATAACATAAATTACTACTAAATACTTACCTTTCTGGCAAAACAAGCTTACAAACTTAGAAGTTTGTTATTTTTCACTGGTTCGCACTAACATTTCATCACATATTAATGAATTTCATTACTTGTTTGGTTCATAAACACAAAAACATTATCACATATACCTTTAGGTTTTCACACAATACATTATTTATTTGTAACAAATGAATCTAACGCCACTAAAAAAATTATAATCCGAACGCGTAACAAAAAGTTCGCCGTGCCGGGCCGCCATGTTACTGTAGCGAACACTGTGGCTGTGAATTATTTACCATTTGAAACACGATAACAGTGAAAACGTACAACAATACTAGTATTTAATTGCTAAAATATGTTTTCAGATAAATAATCTGGGTACTTTTATGTCTTTCATAACTATTAAAAGAGTATTTATCATAAAACTATTACGAAAATAGCAAGTTCCAAGAGTAGAAATAGCCGTTCTTAAAAGTTTTTGCCTTTTATCACTGTATTTCTTGTCTCTGTCACGAATAATGTCACTTCACAATTAATATTCATTTATTTCTGAGTAAATCTATATAAGTATCTTAATAAAATATTCACCGGTTTCTTCCACAAGACAACTTTTATTATAAAGATCGCGGAACAAAACACAACAATGGCGGACGCTTTCGCAACTGAGACACAGATAATTATATTTCAATATTTTTTGGCACGTTTCGTTTCCCTCACCCTTCTAAAACGATTTAGTTGCATAGAATATGAACTATTCTAATAGTTAATACTTTCGTTTCTTGGTTTAAGTAAAACAAAACGTAAAAAATCCGCGACTTTTTTAGAGCACGACCATGCGTGCTGTAAACACATGGGACCACTTGAATTAGAGCACGACCGTGCGTGCTGTAATCACGTGGGGGGTTAACAATGGCTTATTTCAGTCAAGGATTTATTTCGTGTTGAAAATAGTGCATTTTTATTGACTGCTGGCTGTAAAAAATTTTTGGCTATAGTCTATTAAAGCCAATGAATTTTGTCCTCCTTTTTGGCTCTCGTAGCTTTGTGCGTTAGGGTTTTGAGTACAAATTTAGTGTTATATAGCAATTAAAAAAAGTACATTAATGGAATGATGTTAGAATTCGTTCCTTGCCTGATCGTGTGGCATAAATTAGCGTTGTTGTTTTATGTTTTAAGAATAAGTGACATCTTGTGTATGATTCCTGCATAATTTAATAATGGGCAAGTTATATCTTGCTTTTTAAAATAAACATATCATATTCTGCCATTCTTAAATACATATATAGATATCATTTTTGAAGCAGAAATTTAACGGCCCAGTTCATATAGTTTCGCCGATATCGCGCTTATAACCCACCTATCACTTTTCTAATTTACATTTTCCATTAGCTTAAGAAACAAATAAAAAATATCATTATGTACTACCACATCCTAAGTAATAAATAAAATAGACGCGAGCCAAGTTAAATAAATACCAACTTATTGCGCAGTAAAATTTCTTCAATTCTATAAAATTCTTGTATCTTGAAGTATTTTGGGTTATGAATCACTGTTACGAGATATATAATGTTCAAAGTTGGTACGTTATAGCTTCAGATGCACTTAAATCGCCGCAACTTCTACGATTGATATTCCTGCAGTTGCTCACCTCTGGAGTGAGACGATACATATGTTTGGCGTGATGTTATTTATTGGCGGTCTTAAAGAGTATTTGAAATTCGCCTTTGAAACAAAATGCGGCAATTTGCACATTTAAGCATCTTATTTAGATTTGGGGCGAAAGGGGAGAACGATAATAACAACTTATCCGGCCCAAATGTCAACCTCACTTGCTCGCGTCGGTGATTCTTATGACTAGCTGACGGCGATGTCCACAAACCATCGCGGTGCTCCCTGCTAGATAACGGACGAGACTCTGGCAACCGAGCTATGGCATTATAACTATACAACCGACCGGGCAACCGCTTGAAAGAGGCTACAATTGCGGCCTTGAAGTTCAAATACTCTCTAAAATGTCTAGTGCAGAAAGCCAGGGGAAACTACTGCACTATGTTCCCATAGAAAGTCGTCATGAAGGTACAAAATCATAAACAAGGGTGGCCATGCGATCCGCCTAGCAACCAGCGCCGTGTTGCGTCCGGGGCAGACGGTGTGAAGTGGGCTACCGGCCAGGATGGAGTGGGAGACCAGGCATCGACTGGAAATCGGACTACTGGAACCTCTTTCGCAATGAAAATGCGATGTGTCCAAAGAATTGGCACGTGGAACGTGCGCGGTTTGCTTCAGCCGGGCAAACTTGATATTCTGGAGAGGAAAATTGAGCGATGTGGAATAAGCGTCTGCGGTCTAAGCGAGACGCATTGGAAAGGCAATGACCATTTTCACCGAATCGCACCATTTCTACTTTTCGGGAGACGATGACAGCATCATACAGCTATAAGCTCTAACTAGCACAGCAAGCGACACAGATATAGAGAACTTCTATACTGAGCTGGAATTAACCATAGCAAAAATCCCTAAAAGGGAATTACTGATTGTAATTGGCCATCTAAATGCGAAGATAGGAGCACATGCAAATCAAATTAGCCAATGTGTGGGAAAATTTGGGTTGGGACAGCGCAATGAAAGAGGGGAAGGGAAAGAGGGGAAAAACCACCACTATGCCGTGGTGGAGTCAAAACCGTCTGCATCGGTTCACAAGCGTCAACACTGGATGACTGATAGAACTCTTGCCCTTCTAGGGGAAAGAAGAAACATGAAAGCTCGGGGAGAAGACGTGAGAAACTTGAACAAATATCTGCCCGAATACAGGAAGCATGCAGACGGGATTGCAACGCCCATCTAATGATAGGAACGAAACCGGCGACCGGCATAAAAAATAAAAACTATTACCAAAACCCTTTCCTCTAAAACATGGGCCATAGAAAACTCAGCGGGCGACCTGCTGACTGAAATAGGTGCAATATCTGAGACCTGAAAGAACTACTGTCAGTCACTGTTTGATGATCCACAAGCTCACAGTTATCTTCCGACAGAGCCCAGGGACGAAGAAGAAGAGCATTACATTTTAAAGGATGAAATGCAAGCCACTCAGACGCCTAAAAACCGGAAAAGCCACAGGAAGGGATGCCATACCAATTGAAGCCATCAAAGCATCAGGAGAGTATGGTGTTGATATTTTTTATACCCTCTGCAACAAAATTTGGGAAACAAAGACTTGGCCCCGGGAATGGACTCACACTGTCTTTGTTCCTCTACGCAAAAAGTGCTCAACTAAGATATGTAGTAACTACCGCTTAATGCTACATATTCTAAACGAAAGATTGAAATCTTACTTATCAAAGGAAATTGCTCCTGAACAAGCTGGGTTAGTGATAGGAAAGGGTAATCGTGAACAGATCCTGAACGTGCGCCAGATTACTAAAAAGGCCAGGGAGTTCAAAAAGCCCACTTATAACTGCTTTATTGATTTCTCAAAGGCGTTCGACTCAGTAAGGTGGCCAGTACTTTGGGAGACTCTCCTGATTATGGGAACACCAAAGCATCTTGTTCATCTTCTTAGGCGACTTTATAAGGAGGGAGCGGCTTCAGTGAGAACGGACGACGTGTTGTTGAATCACTTCCATCCAAGGGCCGTGGTCCGTCAGGGCTGCAATTTATCACCGTTGCTGTTCAACATCTATACAGAGATTATTATGAGAATAACACTTGAGAATTGGTCGGACGGAATCACGAGATCACAATATTGGCGGCTATAAAATTTCCAATTTACGTTATGCAGATGATACCACCCTATTCGCAACAAGCATCCAAAACATGGAATCCTTGTTGAGAAAAATGGAGCACGTTAGCCTTGATTTCGGGCTGAAGATAAACCGCAGCAAGACGAAGCTCATGATTGTCGATCGAGCTAACAATAACTCGCCTGAAGTGACTAAAATTGGGAATTGTGACGTCGTTCAATCGTATGTTTACCTTGGGGCACTAATATTCAACAGTGGTGGATGCGCAGATGAGGTCAGGTGGCGCATGGCTATCACCAGATCCACCATGGACCGGCTCAGCAAAATATGGAAAAACAGAAATATCACAAAGGCCACTAAATTGCGACTTGTCAGGGCATTGGTGTTTCCCATATTCCTCTACGGTGCTGAGACGTGGACTTTAAGAGAAAGTGAGAAGAAGAAGATTGTCGCTTTAAAAATGTGGTGCTGGAGAAGAATGCTTGTCATAACCTGGACTCAATTCCGAACCAACTTCTCAATTCTCGAAAAAGTCGGCATCAAGCAGCGTCTTTCTTCTATCGTCCAAAATCGTATTCTGACTTTCTTTGGTCATATCACACGTCGTGGAGACACATCAGTGGAATGACTTGTGGTTCAGGGGAAGGTTGAAGGCGCAAGAGCGCGTGGCAGGTCACTCATGCGTTGGACCGAGCTAGTTAAAACTGCACTCAATGGTCCCCTCCATGAATGTTCGAGAAGGGCTGCAGTACGGGAGGAATGGCGACGGATTGTAAAGCTTGCCACCAGCTGACGTGACGACCACGTCCACTCTGCCAAGAGTGTGACGATGAAGAAGAAGAAGGTTTAGATTTGTAAAGCTGTGACCTTAATATTATTTACTAGCTGACCCGGCGAACCTAGTACAACCATATTCTAAAAAATAAACCTTCCATGTAAACGTTCTCCTGGCAACTAACACATAACTTCATCGTACGTAAGGCGGTTAAACATGTGCAATACTGTTGGACAAGATTATTTGCACTGTTGATTAATATATAACATCACCAACACTATCACCAACATCGGTGAAACACACGTCGTGTGACATCGAATAATACCTGGGTCAAAGTCAAAATCATTTATTCATCTAGGTCACAAGGTGACGCTTATGAACGTCAAATTTTAAGTAAATTACTTTATGCTTTTACATTTACATTTACTGCCTCGTTCACAAAGTAATAGGTAGAACCACGAGAAATAACGGGCAATAAAAATCGTGGCCACTCTTTTTAATCGCCAGTGTTATGGTACATGTTTTGTTTTTGTAAGGAGCTGCAACTGTTTCACATTGTAATTAATTACTTGTAAATAGTAATTAGGAACATACATAATACTTAAATAATTAATGCAGTTACCAAATAAAGTGCTGCAGTAGCCTTCCAGTGTGAATCTTGTGTAACAGGAGCATCCACTTACGTCTTATAATGTAGGCAACTCGCGATCATACTCAGAACTATGATGGAAATGTATGTTACAGAAAGTGACGGTAGGTATATGAATACACAAAATTTACAAATATGTTAGTGTACAGCCCATGATCACGAGTTATCTTCATCTAACACAGTAGCAATTTTTTTAAATTAAATTAGTGGAACAACAATGCAAATGTAAATGTAGTAAGTTGAATGACCTAATAATACATGGATAGTTATTTAAAAGAACTAGAGATATTATATAAAAAAAAAACTAAAAAGAAAGGTATCTAGATAAATTCTGAATAAGTACAAAGATCAAGAGTTGGCTAGTTTAAGTGACCATTTATCCTTATCACTGAAATAATCATTAATGGTATCATAACCTTTCCTAATAAGGCAGTCTTTTATTTTACTTTTAAACGTACTAAATGGTAATTCTAAAAGACTAATTGGTATTTTATTGTATATACGAATACCTAGCCCTACAAAAGAATTATTAACTTTATGTAAACGAAAAAGAATTATTAACGTTATGTAAACGAAAGTAGTAAAAATATGATTTAATGTTATTTTTTTGTATAAGTGCATAATATACTTAGATTAAGAGAACAAACGGCACGAACGAAGGGATGGTGCAATAAAACTACAACTAGATTATTATAAAGGAAGTGCTTACCTCCAGAACGGCATGTTCATGAATAAACGCAGCGAACTCAGGGCGCGTTCTTGACAAATTAGCTGTCATAACATGTTGTTGGTTGGTATCTTCTGGTATATAATGCTCGCCGACACTTTACACAGTTCAGCCGTCCCATTGCGATATTCCAGTTCGAAAAGCAAATCAGTATAGTCCACAAGACTAGCACAGGTCAACGTTAATAATAGCGGGTAACAAGTCCAATAGAAGCGCAGGGGTCAGTAATTAATAAAAGTGAGTTATGAAAGCACAAAAGAAACTCAAACAGCAGCTAAACGTCGTCACGAGCGCAAAACTAACGAGCGACTGACGCGGACACCGACGCCTCCCGCGCTGCTCCTGCGCACACCTCGCGCTCGGGAGCAGTGGAGCTCGAGTTGAGTTAAAAGGAGGGGTGCATGGCAAAGTTTAACGTAAGACTTTGCCATGCAAAGCGTTATTAATAGAAAACATGAACGGAAATGCAGAAAATATTACTTTGGTACTCATTTTCTTCAATAGATAAGTGGTACCTTACATACTCGTATATGTATGTTTATCGCCGGGGCCAGGACTGTCTAAATCAGTTTCTCTTGGCCCTGGAACGCAAAGGGAAACCGATGGAACAAGGTTTTTATTAGTTAGTAAGACTATCGTTTATCTCCAAACGCAATCAGATTTGAGACTGGCGGCTATAGTAAATATATATATTATATTACTTCCAAGAGGAAAATTTGTGCCGTACTAACTTCTACTCTCCCTACAATCCATCCCAGTTTATTTTTTGCAACGTATGGTAGCCTATGTCCGTCTCCATGGTCCAAAGTATCTTTATATTAAATTTCAATAAAATCGGTTCAGCCGTTTTAGCGTGAAAACGAAACATACATACATACATACACACTTTCGAAATTATAATATTAGTAGGGATTTAATTTTCCTCGCATTGCTTGACAAATTAGGCATTTTTTGATGTAGGGAAAACTGCTATGGGAAGTTCCCTTAACCGTTTTCCATTAAACATTTAAGTCCCACAGGACTATTGAGTTAATAGTTTATTTTTATTTACTCTCACCGTGTAGTTACGTTATAAGAGAAAATTAAAGGTGGTTTTCTTTTTCATTAAGTTTTCCCTTTTGAACTGCGATATTGCATCCACCTCCGCAAATATAGTAAAGCTAGTAAATAATTAATTGTGAACATTAGTTTGTGATGGGAACAAAGTTGTGAACTCATTATTCGTTCAGATTCGCAGTCGACGTACGTTTCTTTAATAAGACTTGAGACTTGTGCACTTTGTTCAGAGCGCTAATACTTGTAGTTATAGAAATGTTTGCTTCAAGTGTTTAAGTAATTTAATTTCGTTTGGTGTTGGTAGCAAAATTATACTTATTCCATTGGTTTTTATTCACCTGTTCAAGCATTTATAAAACCAAAAGCCGTAATAAATAGCGATAACATTATATGGCTTCACAACGTTCCTGAGGAACGGATAGGTATACGATCACATTCCTGAAATTACTTAGTACAAGTCATGTTGTCAAGTACTGCGTACAAGCGCAATGCTTCTAACCATACTCAATTTTCAGAGAAGTACGGAAACAAATTAAAATACATACTTAATGGTTATGTACGCTGCTGAAATGAAAGTCAGTAGAAAATAACCTCTATTGAACCAAACGTCAATAAATCTTCTTCACAGGTTTATTGTATACTATCTATAGAAATGAGTCCTTGTTCAAGATTATTTCTTTATGAAGGCAGTTATTGCCAGCTGTTCAATTACTACTATCTTTAAGGCATTTTGCAAATTGTAGTGTTTGTGTCTATGCAATAGATACATTACACTGTCTCATGTACACCAGTAGTAGTGCTACATCGATTCGTGTAGTGGTTATATTTGCTGTGATAGTAAATACTGCAAATGGCGACAAGGATAAATACAGGTCAGTGAAACAAATACAATATTTTAAAAAAAGGAAGGAAAGTACGACTATGTTTGAGTTTTATGCACAAGGTATGCGCTGCTTAGATGTCGGTGTAGCACATTACGTTACGTTTAATTTAAATTTATAATAGCTTTATAGTGAAATTTACCTGTGTAACGATAGAGGGCGTTGTTAAAGCAAAATAATTTCTAATGAGTTATTTGATTCAGTACCGCCAAATCGTCAAATATCAATTGTCAAATAACTAAATAAACAAAGCCATTGTTTATTCAAATACCTTACTTGACTTTTACAAAATTAATTTAGTGAAATAATGCATGTAATTATTAGTGTAGGTACTTGTTGTGCCTACTTGTTTACTTGTTGAGGTTGGAACGGGCGTTTACTGTGAACCGTTTGACCTCTACAGTGTCGTACTACAAGATATCTCGAATAAGCTTCGTTTCAATAGCTAAAGAAGAAAAAAAAATGTGGGTAGGACTGAACGATTTAATTATGACTTTTGCATTTTATGTTAGCATATGGTTGTCTGAATACAACTATGATCTAGCTACAGCGTAAATATCGAAGGATCAGAGGTTCCGGGTTCGATACTCGAGTTAAAAAGAAAGAGATTGTTTTTATTTCTTTTTTAGTAAATCATGTGAGGGTGACTTGCGATCACGAACCTTGTGAACATATACTTGCCTACCTAGGATGTCAAATAAATGTTCTGGTCTCGCGTACAGCCGTTTATGGACATAGTATGTAATATAAACCAAACTGAGCGTACAGTCTAAATTGCATTAATCCAATAAAAGCAAGTAAGTTTGAGTCAAACGTACTAGTCATTCTTCTAGTATAGTTGTAATATTGGTTTTAGAACCAACACTCAGCTTCGGCTGGAAGCTTTTCAGCTAAACATAGACTGTCCTTCGCAGGGCAGTGGCGTTCAAGTTATTTGACTAATCGAATCGTACGTACTATGTTCATAGAGTGTAATCTTGTACTAAATTGCTATGATTGGCCTTTCATTTCTTAAATAGGCGTGTGTGACTTTGCCCTTTAGACATGTAACCAGAGTGACAATTCTCGTACTTTATATAACACTAGATGAGCCCGTGGTTGCACCCGCGTTGTTTGGGGCTGCTGTTCCACTCCCGCGGCTCGTGGCGTGGTTTTGTGTGGCAAGTGGCCTTCCTCGGTGGATGAGCTGTCTGACGCTAGAGGAGTTTTTGGAATCGGTCTAGGGGCTCCTGGGATTGGCGCGTTTAGCCAAACAAGCAGACAGACAAACCCTTCGGCTTTATACACCGCTATTTTTTTATTAGTACAAAAAATTAACACAGTATGTATCTTTAACTGATCATATTTATGTAGTTAAAAATAAAGACACTAAGTCCCAAAACTGTCTCAAAACTGTCCACAAAAACACGTGATAATTGGTAAATGCAATACTAATACTATGACCGACCCGAGTACTACGAGTATCATAGTAAAATGAAACATTGATAAATTACTCTCCCCCCGCCCCTCTGCGCCTGCGCCACGCCCCGACGATGCGACAAACAGTACTAAATTGCTATCAAAAGTGAGCGTATCTAATTTCGTTGCAAAAGTTAATTGTTTGTCTACGTTTGCCCGACGCGATGGCCTATCATATCAGTTCATATCACGGGAGTATGTAGCTATGCTTTGTGCGTACTTTTTGAGTGAAAAAATCACGAGTGCAGCTGTGTACCCATGGACATCTTATTGTGAGTGTACAAAAGTGATCCGGTCAGTGTCAAACAATTAAAACAGTTTATATTGGATGCTTTTGACAACGGTGGTGGACATTTCGAAGGACAATGGAAATACTTCTAAGTTTAGTAAATAATACGTACTTAAGTAAATAATAATTTGATGCGGGCGGCTCAAAATCGGTCTGTGTTCTCCACACACCTTGAGGAAGGCCTATGTCCAGCAGTGGACGTCTCTAGGCTGGCATGATGATGATAAAATAATATTTGTAAAAAGCAAATGATTCTAACTTCATAAATACGCCAAAATTACTCTTTTCTTTGAGTCCAGAACACCTTCTTTTATTTTGATATTTGTTTGCTTTCTAATTACATACCTCCGTATTTAATTACTTGTTAAACGATACATTTTACCGGTCCTAAGCCCGAATGAAGTATGAAGGAGAGGGTAGAATTAACAAAATTAAAAAATAACTACCTACATTTATTATTTTTCTTCATTTTATTTTCTATGACTACCTAAATCATAAGTGCGACAGAGAGAATGCGAATGAGCAGGATGGAATATTATCAATGAATTAGTGAATGGATTATAAAATATGACTATGATTTAAGTGAGGTTTTCTACAATAAACAAATGATAATAACTTTGCTCTTTATTCATATTATGAAATTCTTACGTCACATATATGATAATAATATCTTCGCTAAACTGTCCTTAAAGTTTTTGTACTAATTAAAAAATAGTGGTGTATATTGATATAAGATGAACTATGTTTTGAACGGAATGAGTATTCTGCTAATTCTTAGAGTAAGAAAAGTACATGGAAACTACATTAAAATAGCAGCCTTACAGAACGGAATTATTTACTTCACTTTGATTTATGAAGTCTTTCTAGTGTTAGATTATGATACGTATACGTGTCCGTGGCGTTTCGAATAATCGTAGGTTGTTACTAATTTTAATTTGACTAATGATGGGCTTACTCGTGGTCAATATCGAATAAATTTATTTATTTATTTAATCACACATGACAGAATCTAGTACATTTGTGGCAAACATATATAAGCAATAGAATTATTAACTGAACTAGGTTCCTAAATACGCGTATACATCATGATCTGTAAAAATAACAGAGTGAAAAATTAAAATAATAAAAAGAAAGAAATAAACGTATTGTGTAACGTTCGTTACGTTTATGTAACTACAAGTGTTAGTAGTCATTACTCATGAGACATAATATGTTGAACATCGTTCTTAAAAGTTAATTTACTGTTGTGTGTTCAGGTAGTAAGTCATTATATTGTCGACACATCCTTACAATGGGGTTGTAAAATGACGTATTATACATGAATATGGAAAGTGTTTTGAATGATCACTCAAGATCTGGTTTGCTAGAATTAATTTCAATAGGATGTTGATAAATCCTCAGATTGAGTAAAAAATAAAGGTGTGAATCAAACATGAATATCGATAAGTAGATTTGAACGTAGATACAGACACCTGTGTGATTTGATTTGTTAAACTTGTTCAAATTGAGATCTGCATATTGTTGTTTTATGTAACCGAGTCAGGAACACTTGTTACTCTTTCATAAAACAAGGTATTATGATAAGGTATTGCAGTGATGTAGTAGTGGCTTGTGCAGCACAGTGACCCATGGGCTACCTTCTTAAGCGATGGGTGAGCGAGCCTGTGGGTAGAGGCTGATATGTTTAGTGAAGGTATCGATGGAATTATAACGTCACTACGAGTGTCAATACAACACTTATACCAATGAAGGAATCGAGGTGTCTATGATCTAAGTCTCGAGGATGCCGAATTCCACTCGACCATTACAAAATTGGAATTGGTGATTCTAATTATCTTAATTTGTATTTAAATTGACATTTTGTATTGAATATTTGCTCGTTTAATTAAATTGGTAAGCATCTGGCTAATATCTGTAAGCGGACCCCAGATTGGAACTGGGACAACGCTAAGAGAAAGAAGAAGGTAAGTATCTGCCTAGTATTTGTATGTCTAAGTGACTAAACATAGCGTACTATTATATTTGTCTATAACCAACTATTGTAAACCTATGTATAACAAATGAAATATGATTTGATTTTATTTGATTCGACACACGTCCATTAAATTGAAAGTGGTCGGATCTTCGGTCTTCCATTAAATTGGAGGTGGTCTTCGGTCTTCCATTAAATTGGAGGTGGTATTCAGTTTCTATTAAATTGGAGGTGGTCTTCGGTCTTCCATTAAATTGGAAGTGGTCTTCCATTAAATTGGAAGTGGTCTTCCATTCAATTGGAAGTGGTCTTCCATTCAATTGGAAGTGGTCTTCCATTAAATTCGAAGTGTTCTTCCATTAAATTGGAAGTGGTCTTCCATTCAATTGAAAGTGGTCTTCCATTCAATTGAAAGTGTTCTTCTATTCAATTGAAAGTGGTCTTCCATTCAATTGAGAGTGGTCTTCCATTCAATTGAAAGTGGTTTTCCATTCAATTGAAAGTGGTCTTCCATTTAATTGAAAGCGGACTCAGGAATTTCATTAAATTGGAATTGGACTTAGGAATTTCATTTAATTGGAATTGGACTAAGGGATTCCAATAAATTGAAATTGTGAATTCCATTCAATTGGAGACAGTAAATCAGTCGGCTTACAGTGGAAAAATGGAAGTGACCCCTTCGAATTTATCTTGAGGCCTAAGAAGAATCGGACTACAAGAAATATTTACCGTTGCCAGGACCTAGCAGAAAGCTGTAGTGGATGTGAGTATTTCTGGAGTAGCTATTAAGAAACTTTATGGTACTTCTCATCTAAACAAAACACGACTTTTGAACGGTGTGGTTTCCGGCTTATTTGGCAAGATGAAAGAGAACGTTTCGAGAAGTTTCTTGTTGAGCTAAGGAATCGAGCTTGGCAGTGTATGTTCGAAGAACCTGATGACCACATAATGGACCAAATACTGGATAAATTCATGCCATCGAACATAAGAAAAAGTGTTGACAATGGGTGATAAGATGGCATTAGACAAGGTTATCACTATGGCCAATACCTTGGAGGGTGTGGATTGCCAACGGAACTGATACGAACAAAAAGACAAAGTAAGGCAAATGAAGTTAATGCAATGAGAAATCGAAGCAGGAATGGTGCTAGGTGGGCGAAGCAAGAGAGCAAGTTGAGTGAAGAGAAAAGGACACCGAGGGTGCAGGATGTGGCATATCAGTGCTTGTGTCCCGGGGCTTTCCTTGCCAGTAAAGTTCAAGGGAGTGTAACGGCTACGGGGAGTGCGGCTGCTACCAAAGATTTTGCAAAAAACTAAAGAATTCCAACAAAGAAGGGAAGCTCGCCCGAAGTCCGGAAGGATAGGGTGACTGTAGCAAGAGGCAATGGAGGCGTTCGCTGGGAAATGGGAAGTGCAGTATATATTTACCAGGCTCCGACAATGCTATATCTGGCCAGTTGTCCTTTACGGGTGTGAGGCGTGGACCATTAAAGCAGACCTCCGTGAAAAGATCGAGGCTTTTGAAATGTGGACCTATCGTCGTATGCTTCGCAGCAGTTGGACTGATAAAGTCACCAATGTTGAAGTTCTGAGGCGTATGTCCAAGGGAACAAAGTTGCTGCGCACCATCAAGCGAAGGAAAGTGGCTTATCTAGGTCATGTTCTCAGGCATGAAAGATACAGGCTTTTACAAACCATCATGATGGGCAAAATTGCAGGCAAAAGAAAAGTTGGTAGAAGAAAAATAACTTGGCTCCGAAACATCAGAGAGTGGACTGGCATCAAGTCTGTGGAACAACTGTTCCGACTTGCAATAAATAGAGAAAAGTTCAAAAAACTGACCGCCGACCTTCAGTAATGTAGTATATATTAGACATGAACGACGATGTAGCTATAAAAGGTGAGATAGATGTCTTTTGATACATCGGTCGAACCAGCTATGCCACCCTATTGGAGAGTTCCAGTCTTGCTGTTAGAGTAAATGCAACAGTGCAACGAGGGGGAGCACGATGTGCGGCTTTCTGGAGTAATGGAGGTGCTTAAATAAAACAATGTTTTATTAAATAAAAAGAAATATATTCATAAAGCACAGACAACGCACTTTGGGCCACGAACTGATACAGGAAGGAGTCAGGCCGTTGAAAAAAAATTAACTGGATTTGGAATGCCAAGGACTGGAGAGGAATTACAGAGCGTTTTAGGAAATTGGGCAATAGGGCAAATATAGAAGACTACTGAAGAGGAGATCGAAATGAATGAGAATAAATGAAAAATAATGCTGTCGGAAATAGACATTGGGATATTGCGACATTAAAGACAAGACGTGGGTAAAAGCAGACGCAAGTCCTATAGGACTGGGAGTGGTATATGCGCAAGTGATAGTAAAGGACCAAGAATATGAAATATAGCATACGGAAATTGGACACCCAATGTGAAAGAAAATATAGCCAGACAGAAAAAGAGGCTGGACGTTGAATGGGCGATTAAGAATTGCAAAGGACGCACTCTAGTTAGCTTAGCAAAATCTCTAGGTACCTATAAATGGACGAGAACTTTGATATTGCTATCGATCTACTGGGCCCATTGCCAAATAACGATTATACTGTCTCATGTACACCAGTAGAGGAAGTAGCGTCACTTGACGCCTGTCACTAGTAGTATATCTGTATAGTCTGTGGCTGTCACTGTCACTAAGGACAGTCAGTCGGTTGATAGGTGCGGTGCGCGCTAGACGTGCCCTCGGATCTGTGTGTAGTGGTGAGCTAGTGCTACATCGATTCGTGTAGTGGTTATATTTGCTGTGATAGTAAATACTACACAAATGAATGTCGTTGGAAAAATAAATCAATTTTCTTGTTCGAGTTATTTCAGAGTTTGTATTCATGGGACAACGCTCCGGAGAGCTACTCTCACTTTGAGAAAAACGAATTTTGTGCCGAAACTGTGTTTCTGCATACTTAGTTCGTCGCTAAATATGTTTATTTTATTTGCTTAATCCTTATGATGAAACTAAGATCTCAGAAGACGTTTTGTTTCCATAGTAAGCTAAAGAAAAACGGTTTACAATTTGAGAATTTTCTTCGGCAAATTTATTTATTTATTACAACTGCCCACTACACTAACAGTAATAAAATATAGAAAGGACAAAGTATTATAAACTTGCCTCACAAAATTCAACAAACATATATTTTTAATAAACATTCACCTACACCTTCTATCGCTTGACGGAAATAAATATTAAAAGATACCCAGCACTATAAAGTATTGCTTCTCGGATGGTTCTCACTTTTTAATTTGAATATGTGACAGGCAACAGATCAATGGACAGTTTGCATGCTTTGCAGTTTTGAGACCCAATTTCACTAACATTGCGAGTAGTGCTCAAAATATTATGTGGTGGGTATCTTACATAATTTTATTTATTCGGTATATCAGCGATTTAGGTACAGGCTACTGGTAGGTTACCAACAGGCTGCATGAAATCTATTCATCAGGTCAAAAAAAGATGCTTTGTAGGGTGACGTCGTCGCTGACATCATTCGCCCACTACTCTCGGCTGGCTGCCTCGCCACTCCCAGCGGGCTATATATACCGTGGCGAGGCACTATGGTTCGTCTAGAACAAGCTAGCTAGACAAAAACAACTCTTAAATTCCTGGAAGTTAATTACTATTACGAACTCATTACCCCTATACATTGAGGATTACACCTATTAATTATCAATACTACCCTCATTAAGAGCGTCATTAAGGTATGTTTATAAGATGTTGACTATTTAAAGGGCATTCATTTGCATTTTTACATCATATTTGATAGCATTGTTTATGTCACTAAAAGAAATTTGTGAAAGTGTTTTTGTGATGGATTGTATACGTAAGGGTAAGTAGTTATATTTTATTTCATTTTCAACATGGGAACTTCATTCTTTAGTCTTATAAAATGAAATGTTTGAATTTTCACCCACTTTTTTACTCATTTTTTCAAATTCATCGGTCAAATAATAACATGTCCCCACTTGTCCCCACCGAAGAACCTATCATATACGATTCTCATAAGTGTCTAGTAGTTATACGTAAAAAAATTCATTGCGATATATTTGCACAACTAATTTTTATTTATTTTTTTCTTTCAACAGTTTTTACCGTCTCAAGAATGGATTTTTTCGAAGAATGGCTGAAACACCCGAAGGAAACGCGGAATGAGGAGCTCTTTCGGTTTATATCTTTGAGATATAATTTTGATGGTGTTACGGAGCAGTCTCTGCGAGATATTAAAGTACTAATCTCAAGATATTCAACGAAATTTGCTGAAAAGTGGAGCAGCTGTGGAAGAAATCGAGAGCGATTCCTACAAAAGTATTCGACGTGGCTGGAGGGTCTTGACATATCTTTCGATGTGTCCGTTTATTTATCTCTGCCAACTACATCTGGAGAACCGGGACCCGGAAGACCTACTAAAGATTTTGAACATTCTAGTCTCAAAACGAAGAGACGACGTGTAGACGATCTATTACAGTCCAGAAGTGCTAGTGAATTAATTTACGCCGCTGAAGTGTCAGCTCGAATCTCGGGTCAGAGAAGTGTAGCACGTCAAATTAAAGATGTGACTAGTGATCCTTCAATAACCAAGACCACGAGTGAAGAAAGTGCCCCCAGGAGTTAAACAAGTGAGGAAGCTTTAGCGTACTACGTTGATAGTAAATCAAGTAGCCATAGCTATAAGCAGACTCGGAAGTGGAGTATTAAAGCTGGACATAAGGTGTTTCCGTCAATGTACAGTGTTAGAAAGGCTAAAATAGCCTGCTACCCGTCAGGTGAACAAATTACAGTCAATGAAACGCATGCTGAAATCAAAGTTCAGGCAATTCTTGATAAGACTGCCGAACGTTTAGTTTCAGCACAACAAGAAGTTGTTCATAGTCTGTTACCTTGCACGTCATTCACATTAATCAGTAAATGGGGTTGTGATGGAAGTTCCGGTCATAGTATGTACAAACAAAAATTCACTAATTGTGACGATAGTGACGAGTTTTTATTTGTATTTTCTTTCGTTCCTCTTCAATTGAAAGATGAAAGTGGTAATATTGTGTGGCAGAATCCTCGGCCCTGTTCTACAATGTATTGTCGGCCAATAAAGTTTATCTTTTCTAAGGAAACGAAAGATTTTACGATTTCGGAAACCAATAAGGTTTTAGAAGAGATAAACGCTTTATTGCCGACAACCTGCAAGGTGATGGAGACCGAAGTATCTGTCACACATGTTATGCTTTTAACAATGATTGACGGAAAAGTTTGCAATGCTCTGACCGAAACTTCTTCCTCACAAAAATGTTTTATTTGTGGGGCAACTCCAACAATGATGAATGATCTGTCAAAAGAGTTTGCTGCGGACAAAGATAATCTTGGTTTTGGTTTGTCTACGTTGCACGCTTGGATAAGGTGCTTTGAATGCTTGCTTCACATTAGCTATCGACTAAATATAAAAAAATGGCAGTTAAGAACAGCCGAAGACAAAGCTAGTGTGAAACAACGTTCAGATGACATTAAAAAACGATTTAAAAGCGAAATGGGCTTGATTGTAGACAAACCAAAACCAGGGTTCGGTAACACTAATGACGGGAACACCGCGCGAAGATTTTTTGGAAATCTCGAGGCTAGTGCCGATATTACAGGGTTAGATGTTTCACTAATACAAAAATTTGGCATACTACTTCGCACTTTATCATCGGGATATGATATAAATATTGAAAAATTCGTTAACTTAGCTCAAGAAACTAGACAACTTTATGTAAATCTCTATTCATGGTATTACATGCCCGCTACTGTCCACAAAATACTTTTGCACAGTGGCGAAGTAATTAGATCGTCCCTTCTACCTATAGGCCAGCTTTCCGAGGAAGCACAGGAAACTCGGAATAAGGACTGCAGAAGATTTCGTGAGCACAACACACGAAAGCGATCACGGGAGGCTACGAATAAAGATTTACTTAATATGTTATTGATAACATCTGACCCTGTAATAAACGGTTTACGAGAAGTTCCTCGGAAGAAAATAGGTACGCTTCCAACTGAAGTATTAGATTTAATTGTCCCACCTAGCTGTAAGGAACAAAATGTTAATATGATTTCTACTTTTCATAGTTCTGCCCCTCACGATCATGACTATTCAAGGGATGATTCATCTGATGATAGTGATGATAATGAGTAATAGATTTAGTTCTTAGATATTTTATGCATTTGTTATTAGATTTTATAGCGACGTCGAGGGATAAATCACTTTATAAAATGTTCAAAAAATATATTATACACATATGCCCGATAAATGTTTTTTTTTTCATGATACCAGCTCAAATGACAAACTGCGTTGAAAAAAGTACCAAAAACCTTATATCTTTGCTTATTAACCGCATCTAGACATAAAAATCAAATAAAATAATTTTGTCTAGCTAGCTTGTTCTAGACGAACCATAGTGCGAGGTAGTGACCGACCCTCTCTTCGGCCGTGCGGCGATCCAAGCTAAGTCTTCTCTGCTTCCCTGAGTGACGCCAGAAATACGTTTCTACTGGACATCACCTTCGAATTCCGCGACCCTTTCTTCTATCTCGGTTTAGATTCAAAATTTTATTGTTTTAAATCAGTTTTCTTTTCCTTTTTGATAAAAGCTGTATAGATTCTTTTTACAGAAATATACATATTTTATTGTTACCGATATATCGACGTCACGTGCAACGTTAAAGTGACGCCCAACGTTACAGTAGCGACGAATGTATAATGGGTGTAATAGTAACATAAAGCATAGGTCTCAGTTACTGTGTTTTGGTGTGTAATGAAGTATATCAGAATCCATTTATCTATCTGTAGGAACGTTTATACGTTTATTTTTACCTGTCCACGGCAAATTCAATAATATTTAAATGCTAAATTGTATTTATTTCCTTATTTAGCCTTCTTTCACATTTGAGCAATGTTATGGTAGAATTTTTGTGTGTGGAGAAAGTTATAACCAACCGCGTTAACCAACTCACACGCGGGCGGGGCTGCAGGCGACGTCTAGTCTATAATAAGTCTACCCTACTATGCCTAAGAGTGCATTAACAATATTTGTTCTATACATAAGAGTTAGCACTTGCCCTGTCAATCGTAATTGTTTTCCAAAATATAAAGTTAGGTATTTATTTGCATTGGTCACGCCTGGATACGTGATAATTTTTTCTTGTCGCACTTACGAGTACATCAAAGCCTTGCCATGCGCTGAAGAACATGTCAATACCTACCGTGCGCGTCGGTGCCGGTCTTTGTCTCGGTCGAAGACTCCAAGTTAAACCATATCGGTGGCCTCTAAAAATCACAGTTCGTAACTACATTTCATTGCCTCTATCGCGAGATCTCAAACATTGATCAAAAGATGCCTATTAAAACACTAGGGTCAACCTTTAGGCACAATCAAGCCTCTACGTATACGCTGAAATAAACTATTTGTATTTGTATTGTATATACTACATACATCGCACCAAAGCATATTTGTCGCTCGTTCAGCTTTGAGGAAAAGCGGCTGATTTTACCCGAGCGCTGCGATATTTATATCACGCCGGGTCCATTTTGAAAGACAACACTAATTTGATAAATGTCCATCCCTCCGTCCGTCCTCAGTGGAACTTTCGCTCGATAATCGACTACCCACATTCTTCGCTGCATCAGCCAAGCGTAATATCCTTTTACGACATTGATTACCTTACATGGCGAAATGGTCAGTTTCGTAATAATATTTTGTATTATTAAGACGATGGATGAAAGTAGATGGATTCCTAGTTTGTTGTGTATCATTTGGATGCTTGTCCAGGTAAGTTAGTTATGGAAGGCTGTTTTTGTTTCAGTCATCTGTCATCAGTCTGTAAAACAGAATGGTTTTAGCATAGATTCCAAGTGTCTCACAAAGTATAATAATGTACAAATTTCAGTTAAAACAGAGCTTTTTTATTCGTCGTAGAATAAGGCAGTGACAGCTGATAGGGGCAATACATGAGGACATGTCGAGGTTAAGTGCATGGTAAATGTTTAATTATTGCTTGACAGTCGTCTAAGCCATGGAAATATAATAAAATATTTATGCAAAGAAATATATACTGAAAAATGATACAAATATTTCTAATTATTATAGTTACTGTACAGAAACAGTTTAGTTTATTTGATTCAGTTTGCTCACTAACTACGGAATTCAATATTCGATCTATAGATAGATCTGTAGATTTTAGATTCGTTTTTGACATAAGCTCCATACAAAATATGTCAAACACGAATCTCTAATCTCAAAATCCATGTATGGATCGAATATTGAAAATGGGCGTAAGTGAGCATGAATTAGAACTTGGTTTAGAATCGTTCCGTTGACGTGCCACCAGCGAAGTTATATAATGAGCCCCGACACCGCCAGATTCTCACGATACGATTACCCGATGCACTTTGTACAACAAGACAGCTTTGTTACTTTTAATGTTGGCAAAGTGTTGGCTACACAAGAGCTTTATTACTCATTTAAATGGATATACAAAATGAAAAACGTAATATTTTGTCCGTGGAAAAGCTCATATTCTGTCATATCAGGTTGGACCAATAAGCGGACCTCGGGCTCTAAGGCGTGTTAGTCTTGGATGCAACCGGGATAGCGCTAGGTTGATGACGAAATAACAAACTTAAATGAGACAGAATTTGTAAATAACGCGCATCAAGGAAAAACATTAGAGAGATTGCGTTATCCCGAAATCCACTTATCTGAGGCATTTAAACTATAGATCTATTCAACAAGATGCGAATATTCCAAATTATTTCTTTAACGCAGCTCTTTTCAGCCGCAGTATATATATAAACACGTACGTCCTATGTTTATCTGTTTCCTCATTTAGTTTGAGATACATGCTTATCATAATACAGCAATTCTTCTCATCATCATCTTATAAGTCATAGAGTAATGATAAAATATCATATCTGGAAGCATTTGGGCTTACAAGACCTAAGATCTAACAATATCTTAATCATACGAATCCTTTCAGGCGTTAAAAGTCATAAGTTAATAAAAATATTACTTCCACAATTCACGTGGGAAACTTCTCCTAGTATCGTGGTAAAATAAAACCAAAACTGGCACATAATTTATGTATAAACAATTATCCATTTCCAGGGGCACGTTAAACTGGGACGTCAAAATGTGTTCAGATTTAATTTTAAATCAAACACCCTTTTTCCTTTTATTTGCTTACACATCAAACGTCCCGTACAACGAACATATTTTTTCATATGGAAGAAAACATATCATCAATTCAATCAAATGTTAAGGCATCTTCAATTATTTTGAAAAATTTTGCGGCTTTATTTGTGTTTGAAGTGAGCTATTTCTGAGAAGGCTTCACAATATGTTTTTGTGATATTACAGTTACATGGAATTTACCTAGCTTATTTGTAGAATCTATTTCGCACTGTAAATTGAGATATAGACTGCTGGCATTAGACGCCCTTACAGCAATCATTGCTAAAAACCATTAAACATGAATTATCTTCTTTCTTTTTTGTTTTCGTTACTTCGTACCAACAACAAACTGAACAAAAAAGTAATTATTCGACATTTTAATAATAGTTAGATATAATATTATCTGGTATCGTTGGGCACAAGTAAATGCTATTAGTGACCCTAATCATGCTGTGATTACGTTCACTTTTGTTATCTTATATGTGTCTAAGTGATATTATTGTAATCTTAATATATAAAATCCTTGCGTTACTGACTGACTGACAGACACGCTACAGCCGAAACTATTGGGCGCAGGAAGCTGAAATTTAGCATGTATGTTCCTTGGGGACCGTAGGGGTGCACTAAGAAGGGATTTCCCGAAATTCCCACGGGATCGGCCAAAACGGGTAAATTTAAAAACAATGCAGGCGTAGCTGCTGGCGTCCTCTAGTAAACTATAATACTTAGAGCCCGTCGTCAGCGGGGAAAGAAAGATAATTATGGGAAATTTGCGATATCTTTTTCTGATATAGGTACGAGTATTTCGCATAGTGGCAAAGTATTTGAGCTAGTTACGGCTCGAAGAGATGTTGATGTATTTGCCGTTTTATAATAATATGTTAACCTCGAAAACATTCATTTATTGAAAAATAATCAGACGGCAGTCGTTCTATGGAAAAGCAGCCACCTTTTTTTTTAGATTATATAGGTTCGCGTTTGACCACTATCATGCCTGATGGTAATCACTGATGCGATCTAGAATGTAGTACGCTTACCTAGAAGATGCCTATTCACTCGCGTCTTGAAGACATCCAAATTGTACTGATCGAAAACACAGATTCTGGCAGGGAGTTACATTGTTTTGCAGTGCGCATGATGGAAGCAAAACGTTTTGTACGTATGGTTGGAATATCGACCATGTACCGATGGCGCTGGGCGCTGTCAACGTCTGGTTTTCCGATAGTGGAAAGGGGATGAGGGGATTAAATCGTGCAGTTTCGCTGCATACTCTCGGAAATGTAAACGGTAATATACCGATAAAGCAGCAACTCGTCGTCGGTGTTCGAGGCTTTGAAGTTTTGAAGTAACTTTTTCATCACCAATGAGCCTCCTGGCTTTTCTCTCTATTGAGTCAAGTGTCTCAAGCTGGTATTAGGCCGATCCATCCCAGAGATGAGAACAATACAACATACAGGATCAGACTTGTGCTTGGTATAGACATAGCAGTTGTCCCGGTGTGAAGTATCGTCTCACTTTGGCCAATATTCCGAGCTTTTTTGAAGCAGTTGCAGCTTTTGACTCAATAAATGAGTGTAATACCAAGAAGCTCAAGGTGCAAAATGGAGACATTTTGAACGCACTACGTTTAGAAGAATACAGATAAGCCTGGTTTGTTTAACCGACTTCAAAAAAAGGAGGAGGTAAGAGGCCTGGACCGATTTCGAAAATTCATATTCATTTCCATCATTTCACAAGGAAATTCATATACCTCCAAGTTGGTCCCATGATCATCAGGTCAGGCTCTGATCATGGAATCCTGAAAAAATCGAAGGGACTCTTCAAATGTTATAAGCACACTTGAAACGATTTGACGATAACAACCCAATGCCGTCAAGTTTGGGCTCGTTTGAGTCGTCTTTACATAGACTTTGATGCTGGATGATTTCCTTGGTCTGATGATAGAGTTGGAAGGTAACCATGAGATCTTTGTGATACAATAACCCAGTCTCATCAAGTTTAGAGTCGTTTAATTCATCTTTACATGGACTTTGGTACTGGATGTTTTGCAGGGTCTGATGAAGCAACAGGAAGGTGGACATGGGATCTTTGTAATACAAAGACGCATACCCATTGAGTTTGGGCTCGTTTGATTCGTCTTTACATGGACTTTAGTGCTGAATGTTTACCAAACTCTGATGATGGAGCAGGAAGGTAGCCATGGGATATTTGTAATACAATTACGCAATCCCATCGAGTTTGGGATCGTTTGAGTCGTCTTTACATAGATTTGATGCTGGATGATTTCCATAGTCTGATGATAGAGCTGGAAGGTAACCCAATCTCATCGAGTTTAGCGTCGTTTAATTGATATTTACAAGGACTTTGGTACTGGATGTTTTCCAGAGTCTGATGATGGAGCAGAAATGTGGCCATGGGATCTTTGTAATACAAAGACGCAATCCCATTGAGTTAGGGCTCGTTTGATACGTCTTTACGTGGACTTTAGTGCTGAATGTTTGCCAAACTCTGATTATAGAGCAGGAAGGTGGCTATGGGGTCTATGTAATAAAATAACGCAATCTCATCAAGTTTGGGTTCGTTTGTTTTGTCTTGGCAAACACTTTGGTATTTGCTGATTTCCGGGATCTGATGATGGAACTGAAACGAACGTGTTTAGGCTAGTTAGTTAAAAACAAAAAAAAAAATACTTGATATTTCCAGAAAAGTACCACCTACACTATCCTATGTACCTACTTAACACCTATTACTATTTTTTATTAGTACCTATACCACTAAAAAAATATAAAATAAAAATTATGTTTAAATAAAAAAAACCGACTTCAAAAAACATGGTTTTGGAGCAAAATCTTTTAAAGTCGGTGCCAAGCCCTTAGGCAAAAAGTTACTAAATTACAAACTACCTATTCTATCAACTAAGAAAGTTATATAAAAATGTGTAGAGGTTTTAAAGTCAGATCAGAAATACTTGGCTTGGCACCGACTCTTTTTTATGTTGCATTAAACTAGACCCGGTTGGCATATCCCCATTGGGAAACTGCTATCAAGGCCATGTACCTAGATAACGCCTAAGCGATGATGATGTACTTTTTATTGAATATTTTGATACCTCTAGCAGGTATCAAAATATTACCTGCTAGATAAACTGAAGGCTAATCTGCTTCGTTCTGTAACCGCCTTTACATATTGTTCGAAGTAGAACTTGGATTATACGTCAAGTGCTCTCGAAGTTTAGCTTGTGTTGTTTTATTAGTTCTGTAAGTAACTGAAAGTACTAAGACATTTATCATTTCTGTATTTTTGTTTTGTTTCTGTATTGTAAGATTTTCAAAGTAATAAGCGTACTTACCTACCTTGTATATGTGTAATATCGACAGCACGACTGCTTACCGGTAAGTTTATTGCTTACTTTAAAACATGTTAGGGTGGCAATACACTTTGAGTGTTGGGTTGATACAGTAATGAATTTCAAATGTCTTGACAGTATTTTTCTTTCTTTGTGTAAATATGGTCTCAATAACCTAACGATTCTAGAACTGGGATAAGAACCAAGACTGGTGGCTTTATGTGTCCTTAGTAGCACTCGGATACAAAAGCGGTCGCTTACACAAGTGTTGACATCTACTAACGTTACTTTACTTTGCCGATTTGTTACAAAAGCCAAATCAAGACAAAGTATGAGCGCTAGGTACACAACACTTACTAGGATGTGGTTTTTAAGGGATTACGCAAAACTATCGTTGATTTCAGTACCACTGCGTAATTTCACCAATGCCATAATATTTTGTAGATTGGCTCACATTACTGTAGGCAGCATTTGCCAACCTGTTCATACCCCGGCTCAGTTATTACTAACCAACACCCTATATTGTACACAGACTTTGATTAAATTCTATTCCAGACGAATCTAATTTAAATCGCGTACTGAACGGAACATGAACCGAATCAATTAAACTTTCAACTGCAAACTGTCCAAGGCCGTGTTTTGTATCAATATTTTTACTTGGCCTATATCAAAGAGCTTTTATCTGACGTTCAACATTTTGTGTCTGTCGGATAGAAAATATATGTCTAAGGAGTACAAGGGACGATCAATAAACTGACATCGAACTGACTGGACATAACGTAGGTCCGAGGAAATTGATACCATCAAATATTTATAACTTTAAGATAGCTGGGCACGTGTACACAGTATCATTCCAAATCATATTGTAGGGTAAACTGTCCATACACCGGTAGAGTTCCAATTTATTTTATCCTGACGGTCAAAATTAAGGTCTATATCTACCAACTGGTAGAGATACCTTGTGTAAAGACATTGTCTAAAGATATATGAATCGGTACGTTTTTTCCTGTAAAGAATCTTGACGTCTTTTTGCGTGGGTGTCACTTCATTCAGAGAAGAATCCATATTTATTTAGGTACGGGTTTTTTTCAGAGTTGTAAAAAGCACTTAAATTTATATTTACATCACAGGAAACAAGATTAAATTCGTTGCCTCAAAGGCATACTGTCAGAATATTATTGGTTTTATTTCAAAACGATTGCTTTCGACGACATTCTTGAAGCTTCAATTTCTATTCCTGAGTCTTTAAAAGTAAGTAAAATCCTTCACATTTTTGTAAACAGAAATGCTTTAGGTATATCGTATAATTAAAAAAAAATCGTTGTGCCTCACACTGTATTATTTTTATTTTCGTGTATCTAATTGACATGACGTGAGATTTTCTTTTTCATCTTTGATTGCGTGATAATATATTTACCTAGGAACAACTTATTAGCATACTGATACCTACCGCTTTCGGTAAAGTTCGTTGTTACTATGCCTTGACTTGTATATTACGCGCTCTAGATAACATCGCATATTTCAAGTAATTACATGTGTAATACAAGTATTACATCGAAATAATATTACCCTTATATAACGCTGAAAATGTGAAGATACGACTTAATTAGTTCCACGGATAATGGCAAAGCTACCAAACAGGTAACCTAAACACAAACAACACCTATTCTCAGAATACGTACAGCAAATATTCCTTCAGATCGTACAAATTAATTCAGCTAAAGTTCCTAACGTTGCGTAAACATTCCCGACAGGAAATTCAGATTTAAGGTCTGAGCCTCGCTAATAATATTGTGGCTAAATACCGAGCAAATATTGAACTGTACCATCGATACGGAATCCTAAATAAACAACAACGGTCTGATGGCGACAGGTGTCTCGATACTGACAATGTTTTTTTTTTGTATTGTGAACTGATAAAACACGAGGGTGGGAAGGAGGGAATTGAGAGTGGCTGCGAATGATTTCTGTTTAATGTTGGCTACGACTGCGAATTTCGTTTTCCTTGGAGGTGAGATAGATAGCTTCCGTAGTTCAGGTTTTATACTCATGCCGAGCGTAGTTATTATTTCATGGATTCATTATTTTCTTTGAAATTAATCAGTTTAATTAACTTCGGTTTGACTGAGATTACATTTAAACCGAATGATCTAGAGCCCACATTATTTACTACAATCCTAGGTTTAGATTAACTTGTACGTTTAAGACAAAGACCACTAACTTTCCCTCACTCAAACCAATACGTCGCGATAAAATCCGCAAACTGTAGTTTAATTTCAATGTTTTCGCGTTAACCCAAGATATACTCACTATTTTCTACTGTATAAATCAATGATATTAGAAAAGTCGTAGATACGTTACCCACGTAGTAATCAATCCGTAGAAACGGTACTGACGAATCATTTTTGTATATTGTAACATTCAAGATGCAGGTTGTAGGGTAAAATCATATTCTTATTAAATTTATTAAACTTTTCCTCACCTAATTCCTATCTACCCTCAACCTTTGCTTGATCGCACGTCAAAAGTGCAAATGGGCACCTCGCCCCTGTTCCGCACCGACCTCCGAACGTGAAAGACATTATCCTCCTACGGTCGATGCCTACGCATCCCGTTCCGGACGGTATAATCTCGCGAGTGCTCGGTGTGATCGGCAACCATCAGAAAATCAACCTATGGTGGGCAAGGAAGACGAGAGGAAACAAAACTCTAGCGACAAGCAAGGTACCTCAGCTTTGCTCTTATTTTCCCCACCATATTCCTTGGTCCATCGATCCTATCATTTTCAATATCATCAACCATCATTTTTCATGGTTTTATTCCATATCGTATTAAATATAAAAATTTTCACCTTGAAAAATTTCTACCCTCGGTTCGAAATCGTAATCGTACTTTTCGATCACGTTTTTTCTAAAGTTTGTACTGAATTCTAATACAATCTGTTGCATTTTCTCTATATTAGCCTTAGACTATATATATATTAAGTAAAAGACGGAGGGATCCCATCACTCAAAGATCTGACATAGGACACCGTAGTGGGCCCCATTGCCCGTCAAAATTTAATAGAACTTCATTTGAAACGTTGATATTTCGTTCATAGACATTTTGATTTATTCGCATAAAGATTGTGACGCATAAACATAGTGACGTTATAACTTTATCGATACTTTTATTGCACAGACTAGCTTCGGCCCACGTATTCGCCGATGTGAGTTACAGTTGTTGCAAAAAAAAAGGTAGCCTTTGCACTATTGTGATGTAGAAACTATACTGCAATATTTCTTTGAAAAATAAGTATACTTGAATACAAATATATAACTCAAGATAAAGATAATTAAATTAAATCTATTATTATATAATAGTACATATCGTCAGAATGACAAAATTTTATTCTTTGACACTAATACTTTTATTAAAAGTAATTTTATTTTAACAAAAGATACTATGTATCTTTCTCGCTCTTTTAAACGACAACTTGCTAAATTATTAGCATTTAATTTATACAGTGACCCAAGTACTGTTAGAGTACATGACAATTCCATTATTGACATTCATAATAATAATAATATAAATTAAATTCTGAGACAATAGAGAACACCTCTAGCTATAATAAGATTACTCGTAACTCATTGACATAATATAATAAACACATACACGAATACACTTAAAGATAATAATAACAAAAATTTGATTAAATTAGTATATCAGAATATTAGAAGTATGATTAATAAAGATTTAGAAATGGAATTGTTTATGAACTGTAATGCTGTTGATATATTTTGCATCACTGAACATTGGCTAAAAAGCAACCAGTTCATGTTCAATTTCAGTAATCATATAGTAGGAAGCTCGTTTAGCCGGCAGCAAGCAGTACATGGTGGCTCGATGATTTTACTTAATAAGCAACTTAAATTTAAGGAGCGTCATGATATTGTAAGTCTGTCTGTTGAGCGAACTATTGAGGTAGCCTGTGTGGAACTGAGGAGATTTATTGTAATAAGTGTATACAGGCCTCCTTCGAGCGTATCATGGATGAGATATTAAACAAAGTTGCAAAAATAAATAAAAATGTTTTTGTGTGTGGTGACTTTAATGTAAATTTATTGGAGGATAGTAGTCTTAGTACAAAATTGAAAGCGCTGTTTCTATCATATAATCTGAAGAACTTATTCTTAGAGCCCACAAGAGTTACTTCCTCTACATCTACTTGCCTAGATAATATATTTACAGATATCATAGTAAGAGACAAGCAAATTATTAGACAGTTAGACTCAGACCATTGTGGACAGCAGATCTCCTTTAATGATAACAGTAAGAATGTTTCTAGGCAAAATATAGTTGTAATACCTAAAACTGCAACTCGTTTTGCTAGGTTTCAAAGTAAACTAATGACTAGCTGGTCACTGTTAGATGATGAAGGTGACCCTAATTTGTTATATAATAACTTTTTCAAAGCGTTTTGTACAGACTTTAATTCGGTTTTCACACCTAGAACGATTACAGTTGGAGGTAATGCAACCTTCTGTGAATGGGCAACAACTGGGCTTCACAAAAGTAGAAAGAGATTGTATGAGCTATATGACGAGAGAAACTTTAATTTAAGTGAACAATTTCAGGATTATGTTAGAAACTATGGTAGGATATTTCGGAAACTTTGCAAGAAAGCTAAGTCTCTTTACCTGAGTTCAAGGATTAGGAGTAGTGACGATAAAATGAAAATGACATGGAATATAATAAACAGCGAGACTGGGAAAGTTAAAAGTAAAAGTTCAAAATTTAGTTTGAACATTGATAACGACACTATTACATCAGACTCAAAAGTTGCATCGGCGTTTGAAAAATTTTTTACTGATATCCCCGTTATTACTACTAGATCTTTGGACTCATCAACCAATGCAGCGGAATCTCTTTTAAAAGAAAACATGAGTAACACCTATAGTAATTTCTCATTTCAGTATATAAATTCAAATGATGTTATAAAAGCTTTTAATACTATAAATTTAAAGAAGACTGCTGACTTGTGGGGAAATTCCGTTACTGTTACCAAGTCCATTATTGCTTTAGCTGCTAACAGATTAGCTTTAATATTTAATAAGTGTATTGACTGTGGTGTATTTCCTGATCTTATGAAAGATAGCAAGGTAATACCTTTGTACAAAGCAGGTAGCACATCAGACCCCACCAACTATAGGCCAATTTCTGTGCTGCCCACATTTAGCAAAATTTTCGAGAAATTGATACTAGACCAACTGCAAAGTTATTTTAATAACAACGAGCTTCTACACTCTAAACAATTTGGTTTTACAAAGGGGCGCTCCACGACCGATGCCGGTGTTGAGCTTGTAAAACATATCTTTGATGCCTGGGAGGATTCACATGATGCTTTAGGTGTCTTCTGTGATTTGTCCAAGGCCTTTGATTGTGTAGAACATGATACATTGATCAGGAAATGACATCACTATGGTTTAAGTAGTTCTGCTCTGCATCTTCTTACTTCATATTTGAGTAATAGGATTCAGAGAGTTGATGTCAACGGGACGCGTTCGCATGGGTCTGTAGTCAAAATGGGCGTCCCACACGGTTCAATCCTCGGTCCTTTTTTATTTTTAGTTTATATTAATGACTTACCACATCTCGTCAATGACAAGCACGGGATAGTACTGTTTGCTGATGATACCTCACTTTTATTTAAATTAAAACGACAGCAAATTGATATGGACGATGTAAACATTGCTATCTCAAAGGTGGTTCGCTGGTTTGAGGTTAACAACCTGCTTTTAAATAGACTAAAAACTAAATGTATTCGATTTTTGATGCCTAACGTCAAACAAGTGAACACATCAGTAAAGGTTAAGGATGATGTGTTGGATCTTGTGGATAACACCAAATTTTTAGGCATTACACTAAATTCTAAGCTGCAATGGGGACCACATATTAGTAAATTGTCGAATAGACTCAGCTCTGCAGCATACGCAGTCAGGAAAATTCGCCAGTTAACTGACATTGACACTGCCAGGCTTGTATATCATAGCTATTTTCATAGTATAATGTCATACGGTATTCTCCTGTGGGGAAATGCTGCCGACATTCAGACCATCTTTGTTCTGCAGAAAAGAGCTATTCAAGCAATTTATAATTTGGATTATGGGGCTTCGTTAAGGAATAAATTCAAGGAAATAAACATTTTAACAGTTGCAAGCCAGTACATTTATTCCAACCTAATATATTTATTCCAAAACAAGGCCTCATACTCAAAGAAAAGTGATATCCACAATTTGAATACTAGAAATAAGAGTAAGCTAGTAGTGCCGGCTACCCGGCTAGAGAAAATAAAAAAATCTTTTCAAGGCCAATGTGTGCGCTTTTACAATAAAGTGCCAAGCAATATTCAAAATTTAAGTTATAATAAATTCAAAAAGATTATAAAACGTAAACTTTGTCAAAAAGGGTACTATTCAGTGCTAGATTATACTGAAGATAAAAATGCTTGGGATTAATTTGCTCGGTCCCACAGGCTACTTATGTTTGATTAGTGTTAAGTTTCATGTGAGTGTGAGTTATTGTGTCTATAGTCTATATTATGCTAGTAAGTACTTTTATATTATTATTTAAAAAGCCTTATTAATTGACAACATTATTATAGACACACCAGCTCATAAACTTATGAAAAATTCAATGTAGTTACTAAGTTTTTAAATTGTATAGAATCAAGACGTAGAAAAGAGTGGCCCGGAGTTTCTTGCCTGATTCTTCTCACGAGGCTCTACTTTCTGAACAGGCATTTTTTTCAATGCTCAACTATGTTAATATGCATTTAAAGTTACTTTTTATTTTTTTTATTTGTATGACTTTCTGACATGTCCAAAAAATTTAAACATTTTTATGGAAATAAACATATTTGAGTTTGAGTTTGAAGAAAAGTCTTTTCATCGATCTTCACAAACTTTTAGCTATCGCACACAGGCTATCGCTCCCTTCACGTACAACCTTTACTGTAACTTTAAAAATATGTAATACACATTTTGATGGTGAGACTAGTCCTCCTCTGTCTTTTACTTATATAAAAATTATTACATAAACCTGCAGTATTGCAGTTTTGTGTCATATTTTTTATTAATATTCTATTCTCTTATTTCTATTATTCTCTTCGGTGAAACCAAAGGTATTGTCTTCATAATTATGGACGAAGTTGTCATGACAAACAACTACCGATAGTATATACTGAGGGACGGTGTGATTGACATATGGCGGGCATGTCACCAGCCCAGGGAATCTCTCAGACATATAGTATCCGGATGTTCTAGTTTTGCCAATTGCCAGTATTTGCACAGACACAATCAAGTGGCCAAGATAATCCATAAGCAACTAGCCCTTAAATTTAATCTCATTGGTTCACCATACTACAGATACAAATATGTTCCCGACCCAGTTCTCGAAAAAATGGCCGCACGTTGTTGTCCTGGTATAGGTCTATCATTACAGACAGGTTTATTGTAGCCAATAAGCATGATATTGTAGTGATCGACCGAGCAGAGCGACTCACATTGATAGACGTTATAATCATATCGCATGACAGCAATCTCGTAAAAGCAGAAAAAGAGAAGGAGTTCAAATATTTGGGCCCAGCGCATGAGATTCAGCGTCGATATATGGGATGTGAACTCGGCGATCATTGTGCCGATAGTTGTATCAGTAAATGAACTAATCGCCAAGAGCCTTTACCAACATCTAAAAATGCTCGCACTAGGCAGCAGAAAAACAAATATTTTTAACAGCAACACTTCTTGAGTTCGGTGTCAGTTAGAAGTACGCACAAAATTTTATTTTCTTTCTTACTCACCATGCGGGCTCCTGGTTTAATTTTTTTAAATTACTTTATATCTCACTTATTTTAGACCTAGGCATATCTATAAGGGCGTAATTAATTTGACCTGTATATATAATATGATTTTGTAAAGATTTGTTTTTTTTTCTAACCAAGTCAATGACACAGTCAGTGACTTTTTCTATTTTACCTTAAATAAATGTGATTCATTATTCATTATTATGTGTGAAATATTTTATTTACAATTGACCCTGAAGTTAAATTTTATTTCTAATCTATTAGATAACTCACTTATTACTGCAGCCTGCTCTCGATTGGTGATTTAATATAATTATGTAACTGAACATACTGGGCTCGTGCCTCCCTTCAATTTGAGAAGGCCTAATTTAGTTTGGAAGATTTTAGACAAACACTTGACGATCGTGATAATTTTCTAAATAATAAGTAATAACTTCCAAAAGTCTGAAATACGTAACGTGGTTTCGTATTCGAAAACCATTACGTGGTAATGATCTCGTCATTGATTCTATCATTGCATATAGGTAGTGATTATTAGTACATACATACATACATACATACATAGACTCACGCCTGTTTCCCGGAGGGGTAGGCAGAGACTACGGAACGCCATTTGCAACGATCCTGACATACCTCACTTGCTTCACTCACTCCCATCATGATTATTAGTGATATTATGAATATCAATTGCTTTATTCACCTTAAAAAGGTAATTTCAAAATATTTTTTTTATCGTTACAAATTTACTAGTGTTTAAGTATAAGCTGGATTTATTCACATATTTTACTTTATCTGAGGATTTATCAACATTCAATAGATATTCATTGTAAGTAAACTAAATCTAAGGATTTATTGCAAACATTATCGATATTTTATCGAAATTAATTTTGAGTAAGCACATCACTAGTCCAGTTAAAATTTACGACAATTTCGAAGATTCGAAATGACATTTGTATATTTATCTTTCTCTTACATGAGAAAAAAATCATAAGTCAGAGTGAAGTGCATATATTGGGTAAGGTTGCTATTTTAATGCGGTCTCTATTACTAGTCCAACCTCTCTGATATTAGCACAGATTTACAAATAGTACTACGAATTTTCGTAACTTTTTTACCTGTGTCGTTGTGACAATTCTTACTTGACTGATTGAACGCTTATTTACTATTGAGGTTACTTTTCGTACACATAACCTTCAATATGAGCAAAACAAACCAGTATATTGTAAAATTCAACACGATTCAAAAAAACATCAGTAAATTGTATGAAGTCGGTACGAATCTATCCCTAAAGGGTGAAGACCAAGCCTTAACTAAGCAGTTTTTAGTTCGTTTTAGGGATATTGAAAAGTATCGCGAACAAATGGATGAACTGTATTCAATTCTTATGTCTGACGGCCGGTTTCTGAATTGAGAATTTCGCGTTAAGAACAATTTAAACACTAATTATATACCACTTAATCAATTTTCTGTTTCACAAAAAATTGTTTTGACACCTTTTGAGTATTTGAGCTTGTAAAATCTTAAATTTGACACAACATATGATCAATTAATGATCAACTCCATATCAAATCTATATTCGCGTTTCTGAAAACATTTGACATTTGTCAAACCTCACTTAGCACTGATAAATTGAGAAAAAAATAATTACACTACTTTGGTCTTTTAACCCGTGATCACGAGTAATATGACAGCCAGTATGTCAAAATGTCCACACTACCGTTGCCAAGCAGCGGCTACGTCATACTGACGTCTACACAACAAGAAGGCCGTTAATCAGAATTTATAGAAAAAAGGTTCAAAGCCTATTCAATATTTGGAACAAATAGATTACAACATTATTAGGAACAAATCGAAGGGATAGAAAATATAAATAAAAGATTTCCGTGTTAAATTAATCCAAATAATTACGCTGTGGCCTCCAAGGAGGTATAATTCTATATACCTCAAATATACCTGGCCACAAATATTTTGTATTAAAAATAAAACAAACTGACTTTGACATAACATACACGTTCCGTTTTCACTAAGATACCGAATTGAACAAATTCAACAAACTATTCATTAAAATAAAATAAACGTTGAAATAATTTTAAATACAACTTTATTTCGACTTTTTATTTGTTTCCGTATAAAAATAATTAACTGACAAGTGTGCTTCTTTGTAAAATGTTAATTAATACGAATTTATGGTTAGTACCGGTTTTTTTACTTGTATTGGAACGTACTAGTGTTGTTTGGTTTGATTTATTCATGATTTGAAGAAAACTCAAATGAAAGTGCTTTGAAAAAATATCACTCTGACCTGTGAAACAGAAGAAACTCAAGTTGACTTCAACTAGTTCAGAAATTTTCAACTGATGTAAGCTGAAATTCTCAATTCAGAAACCGGCCGTGAGTCTACAAACCTTGACGAAAAGAAACGTCAAGAGCTAGACCGTGGTTATGACAAGTTCCAGGAGCTGTTTTACTCCATTCAAGTTATGCACTCATCCATAGATTCACAACAATTTACATCTTCTAACAACGATTCCAATAGCGTTCACAAGTCTAGTGAATTTCGCCTTCCAAAGCTGTCACCCAATAAGTTTAATGGAATTCATGTGGAGTGGCCAAACTTCATTTCAATGTTCAATAGTTTAATTCATAACAGTGATCAGCTTAGGGATGTGGAAAAAATGCATTATTTACTTAGTGTACTCGATAAGGAACTCCTATCATTAATGAAACATTTAATTTTAACACCTGGGAATTATACAATAGCATATACCTTACTAACTGATCGTTATGAAAACAAAAGAGTTACTGCAGACAAATATATAGAAACAATTTTAAGTCTGCCAATTATTTCTCAAACAAATATTAAAACTTTGAACCGATTTCTTTCCACTATCATGGAAAGCACTCAAGCCCTTAAATGGTTGAAGTTTGATGTAGATTCTTGGTGCTTTTTGTTACTCCACATAATTCTTAAGAAATTACCTATTGAACTACGCACTAAGTTTGAATCAAAAATAGATAATAGTAAAATTCCAACATTTAAGGAGTTACTTGGGTTCTTGGGAAATCAGCTGCGAATTCTAGAAAACATTTCTAATTCCACAATAATAAAAAAATCAATACCCAGTCAACATCATGTGTCTAAGTGTTTATCCCATAGTGTTTGCCAATTATGTAAAGATCGCCATCATACTAAATTACATTTAGGTGATAGAACAAATACTTCACCCACACCTCTCTCACAGAGTGATAGCAATACCTTAGCTCATACTGCTCAATCTCAAGTTTTATATAGTGAAGATGGTGTCTCAACTATGGTGTTAGGTACCGCAATCATTTATGTGCAGGATATCAGTGGACATTACCATTTTGCTCGGGCGCTTATTGATTGTGGATCACAAGTGTCTATTATCACTGAGGATCTGGCACTGCGTCTGCAGTTACCTCGCAGTCAGTCTAACCCTATAATTGACTTGGGTGGTGTAGTTAACCAACCTACTAGGGGGCGAGTAGAATTTTTTTTTCGATTTTAATCTGTTCACCAGTCCGGTAAATCCTTTTGTGAACAATTCATTATTATGAAGCACATAACTGAAATTCTACCTTCCATGAATATTAATAAGTCTGTTCTACATAACTGTAGGCATTTAGTTTTAGCGGATAAACATTTTGATACCCCAAATCAGATTGACTTGCTTCTAGGTGTTGGTATTTATGACATAAGTTTTAATGGGTTACGGTTCAGCCTAGGTGAACACATGCCTACTGCCTACTCATCAATGTTTGGATGGATCATCATGGGCAAAGCTCCTGCAGCATTGAGTCACATTGCCACCAATGTCTCGATGGCCTGCACTGTAGATTTGAATCTTGCTATGAGCCGGTTTTGGGAAAGCGAAGAGCTTCCTAAGCGGCCCATACAGGATCCTGAAAACATTATATGTGAGAAACATTTTGTGGAGACATATGCTAGGGATGAGACAGGTTGTTTTATTGTATCCATACCGTTCAAGGTACACTCCAAGGCATTAGGTGACACACATGTCACAGCCTTGAAGAAGTTCCATAATCTTGAGCGCAGTCTTCTCAAGGATGACAAGTTGCGAGAGCTGTATGTCGAGTTTATGCGAGACTACCATGCAGCTGGACATATGCGCGAAGTCACCTCCCCTGTATCCACTGAGCGGTACTACATTCCCCATCATGGAGTTCTCAAGCAACACAGCAGTACTACCAAGTTCTCAAGGAACACAGCAGTACTTCAGCGATGCATTATGCCTGATCAACCGGTTGCGATTCTACGGTTCTACGGATTGACAGGTTTCTACGGATCTACGGTTTCAGTGATGCATCCGAGCGTGGGTATGCATCTTGTGTATACCTCCGCGCTGAAAGCTTCGATGGCAGCGTTTTACTTCGCATTCTCGGCGACAAATCCTTTGAAGCAGAAGCTAACAATACCCAAGCTGGAACTCAACGGCGCTCTCTTGCTAGCTCATCTGATCGAGCACATACTTTTAAATTTACGAGATAACATTTCTATTCAATCCATTCACGCCTGGACGGATTCTACCATTGTCTTAATTTGGTTAAAGATGTCACCACACAGATTACAAACATTTGAAGGCAATAAAGTGTCACAAGTCCAAGCCTTGTGTCCAAACAATGTCTGGAAGCATGTTCCATCGACGATGAATCCGGCTGACTCTGCCAGCCGTGCTCTGACACCATCTGAATTGGTAGAACATCCTCTATGGTGGTCCCTACCTTGGCTTGCAGAAAATCCTGCGACATGGCCTGGGGACTTGTCTTCAGTATACGAGGTGGATTTGCCTGGAGTTAAATCAACTTCCCTTGCTTCCACTGCTGCTCAAGTTCTGCCTTCTCAATTACTTCTGGACAATTTTAGCTCGCTTACCAAGCTACAAGCTGTTGTAGGTTGGTGCAAGCGATTCCTGTTTAACAGCCGCAATGCCATTCAGCGGCACTCCGGACCTCTATCGGTTTCAAAATTAAACGATAGCTTGAGTAGTGTAATCAAGGTGGCCCAGTCTGCAACGCTGTCCGGGGAAATGGAATAGCTGCGCAGTGGAAGGCGGTTAAGGGGAGCCTTGATGTGACTGAATCCGTTCATCAGTGACGAAGGGCTTCTGCGAGTTGGCGGTAGGATCAGTAAATCCGAGCTGAATGTTGCTGCTAAGCACCCTGTAATATTTCCGAAAAATCACCACATAACAAATCTGATTATTGAACACTACCACAAATCATATCTACATCCTGGCTTGGCTACCCTGCAGGCTCTACTCCAGCGCAAGTTCTGGATCATATCGGCTCGGCGAGTAATTAAGCAGGTGATATTTCGCTTTCACCGCTGCTATCGATTGCGTCGCAGGTCTACTGAGCCATTCATGGGAGACCTACCGTCCAGTCGAATCACCTCAGCTCGACCCTTTCAACGCGTTGGAGTTTCTAAGATTCGAAACGCCAAGGCAATGCGATGTTACCTTTGCATTTATATTTGTTTCACTACTAAATGCGTTCATTTGGAAATCGTATCTGAACTTTCCACCGAAGCTTTCATAGCTTGCTTGGATCGTTTCATCTCCCGCCGAGGTCTTCCCTCAGATATTTACAGCGACTGCGGCATGAATTTTGTAGGTGCCCGTAGCCACTTAAAGGAAATTTATAAATTAATCTCGAGTTCATCAGACGATATTCATAATTCTTTTTCTAACAAACAGATTGCTTGGCACCTGAACCCGCCTGCAAGTCCCCATATGGGCGGCTTGTGGGAAAGCGCTGTCAGGTCCGCCAAATTAATTCTCAACCGCGTCCTAGGCGACCGCTCCTTATTTTGCGAGGAATTGGCAACAATTTTCACAAAGGTAGAAGCTGTCTTGAATTCTAGACCCCTGTGCCGTCTTTCAAGCGATCCCAGCGATTTAGAAGTTCTAACTCCTCGTCATTTTATCATAGGGAAACCGCTGTTGGCGTTGCCGGAACGGAACGTAGAGGATAGCTTAATTTGCCCGCTGAAGCGCTGGGAGACATTGGCACTCCGAATACTTGCACACTTTATCACAACGAATATTCGTGTAGGTGATTTGGTCCTCATTAAGGACAGCTCTCCACCGCTTCAGTGGCGTAAGGCTCGCGACTCTGTGTCGGCAAGGACAATATTGTTAGGGTAGTGGAATTTAAAACAGCAACTGGAACTATGCTCAGGCCGGTTGTCAAAATTTGTCCTTTGATACCTAGGACGAACTAAAAACCTTTACCTCAACTTTTAAAAAATTCAATTAAGTATTATTTATCATTGAAAATCAACATATTTTTAAAGATTAATTGAAAATCAGCGTGTCTATCACCACTTAGAAAATCAGCGTGTTAATCACCACTTAGTAAATAAGCATTCAATTAGGTATTATAGTAATTTTTACTATTTTCTTTTTTTTACCCAACTTAAAGAGCTGACTCGCTCTTTGGGGGGCGGTATGACGAATCATTTTTGTATATTGTAACATTCAAGATGCAGGTTGTAGGGTAAAATCATATTCTTATTAAATTTATTAAACTTTTCCTCACCTAATTCCTATCTATCCTCAACCTTCGCTTGATCGCACGTCGAAAGTGCAAATGGGCACCTCGCCCCTGTTCCGCGCCGACCTCCGAACGTGAAAGACATTATCCTCCTACGGTCGATGCCTACACATCCCGTACCGGACGGTATCATTTCGCGAGCGCTCGGTGTAATCGGCAACCATCAGAAAATCAACCTATGATAGGTGTTCGATACTCATCGAACACATAATCATCAGCAGTTTTGGCTCAAGTAGGTCACGCGGCCGCACCAGCGGACCGCGCGTTCTACACGAGCCAGTGTGCGATCAACCGACCTACTTGTAACACTCATAATCATCATTAGCATTAATTAACGTAAAGTGTCGAAATAAATCTATATCTAAATCTCAGCTTAGACTTATCATTTAGCATCCCAAAACATCTAGCAGCTCGAACCGTACCGTTCATACTGGTCCTTCGTAACCGCCAAGGACTCCGCGACCGCGATAAATCGTAACGCGTAGTGCCTATAGAATTCCAGCAGCCTGTGGGTTTCCACGCGCTAGACTAGGCGTGAGTTCATTGTGGTCTACCACCGCACCAGCCGCTGGCGTACCTAGCAGCATAGCAGCAGCAGCCGCAGTATTTGTGTGAACAATAGTCGTAGGACAAGCGGCTTTCAAGTAAGAATGTTCCGTAATTTCTGGCTCACTTTAATCTAACAGCAGCACAATGGAGTCTATATATTTCCAACAAACTGAATTGGCAGAGAGCATTGCCAAAGTCCTCATTAATTTCAACAAGGATAGCAAACAGCGTAAGACCATCGACTACTGCAAAAAGAGACTAGATGTTTTAGAGTCGTATTGGGGAGAATATCAGGTAAACAACGAGAAACTTTTGCCTTTCGAAAAAAGAAGTCATAAGTACTTCGTCAATTTGGAGTTCGAGCGAACAATGGAGTCTTATAAAGCAGCAAAAGACGCCATATGCAAAGATTATGACCAGTTATGTTACAAAGCAAAGCAGCAAGGTTTCTCTGAGTCGGAAGAAAATCCCTCTTATCAGCCAGCAGCAGCAGCAGCAAGTCCTTCGGGGGGCAGATCCTTACAGCAGCAGGATAACTCGCCACCCTCAGCATCCTTCAGTCCCGCGCGCGCTCGTGCTGCGGAGTCTAGAGGTAATTTTAGTAAGTTAGATGACATGCTCCGCAAGCAGACTATCAACTTCAAGGCATTTGCACGAACCGTAGAAAACATATGTGTCGAAGCCTTGTGTGACAAATGGGAGTTCGAAGATGCCTTGCGATTGTTACAAACTCGGTGGACAGCCATAGACAACAGCCATTGGGAACTTATGATGGAGTTGGAAGACGATGAGGCGTACGAATTAAGCTACACAAAACATGAGCGTACGTACAACGGCTTGAGAAAGGCTATCAGTTCCAAGATGTGGGAAACGTCGTATCGTGACAAATCCACACCAAAAATGGAAATCTCTATGTTCTCAGGCAGCTATCAACAGTGGGTATCCTTCAAAGATCTTTTCGATGAAGCAATCCACAACAATCATTCTCTGTCAAAGGCACAAAAGATGAAAATCCTGAAAAGTAAGGTTAAAGGAGAAGCCGAGCGTTTGATCCAGCATCTCCCGATTAGCGCGGATAACTACAACACCTGTTGGGAGATTTTGAGTCACAGATTTAATAACAAAAAGCAGATATTTATGTCCCACGTAAATTCCTTTTACAATCTTGCCAACATACAGCAGCAGTCATACACGGCCATCAAACGACTTCATGACGTCACCTTAGAGAGTCTTCACGTCATAAAGAACCTAGGCGTAGATATTACGACGTGGGATCCTCTTCTTGTCTATATACTAGCACAAAAATTGGATAGTGAGTCTTATTCCGAGTACATAGAGTCGTTGAAGAATTCGCGTGAGCTTCCAGTACTCTAAGACTTTTTGGACTTCTTAGAGAACAAGTTCACGGCCCTAGAGTCGTCTCGGCGACGTAAAGATGGGACGCCCAAGACAGTTTCATCTCAATCATCCAATCTGTCATCAAATTTTTATCGCAAAAATAATTATAAATTGAGCAATGAATCTAAAAATAACAAGAAACTGGAAATTGCGAAATCAATGCATGTGTCTGAGTCAGGAAATAAATGCCCTCATTGTTCGGCAAAACATAATTTAATAAACTGCGAAAAATTTCTAGAAACACCAAATGAGCAGAAAATTAAGATAATTAGACAATTAAATTATTGCATATATTGTGTTTACGATCACAATGGTGCAGAATGCTACTCGACAAAAAGATGTCATAAATGCAATGATGAGCATCATACGATTTTTCATGACTATTTCGCAACAAAATCAGAGTCTAAGAGCTTGACCGAGATTGCGAAAGAAAAATGCGAGAACATCAAAAGCATCCACGCTTCTCAGCAAGAGGCATCGGAGATTTTATTAGCCACGGCAATCGTGAAGGTAACAGCAGCCGACAAGACCCAGCACTTAATGCGAGCACTAGTCGATCAGGGTTCACAAGTTTCCGTGATCAGCGAGAAAGCAGCACAGCAGCTAGGATTGAAGCGAAGGCCTTGTAAAGGAGTTATTTCTGGAGTAGGCGAACGTGAAAATAATTGCAAAGGAAAACTAACGATCGCTTGTCAATCAACTTATACCGATTTCAAGTTTTCTACTGATGTTTTAATAATGAACAGCTTAATAAAAAATCTGCCAAATAAAACGTTCGCAAAGCCATCATGGCAACATACAGCACATCTGTGTTTAGCGGACCCAGTTTATAACATCAGTCGTCCGGTAGATCTTCTTCTAGGAGCGGAAGTCTACAGCAACATCCTGTTAGAGGGATTAATTCGCGGACAAACGTCCTCGGAACCGCTAGCACAGCAAACTCATTTAGGATGGCTGCTATGCGGTGGCAATACAAACACTTCATTCCAAGGCAACGTCATCTTAAATAACGTTGAGGATATCCAACGATTCTGGAAAATTGAAGACATTCAAGAACAGAATTCTATGTCTGTAGAAGATCAGCAATGCCTAGATTTCTATGAAACTACGACGAAACGTCTTAAAAACGGTCGTTATGTAGTTAGGTTACCTATGCAGCCGGAGTTAAAAGAGAAGCTAGGAACCTCGAAAAAGATAGCAATAGCCCAATTCAAAAATCTAGACCGTAAGTTTAGCAAGAACGAAGATCTAGAGAAGCAATATAAACAATTTATACGCGAATATGAGCAGCTGCAACACATGAAGTTATCGACTGCTAGCAGCAAACAGCAGGCGGAAATAACATGCTTCCTTCCTCATCATGCGGTGCAAAGAGCGGAATCTAGCACAACAAAATTACGCGTAGTGTTCAACGCGTCGGCTAAAACGACCTAATGTACAGGGGTCCAAATCTACAGTTAGACCTGTTGGAGCTTATTTTGAAGTGGAGACAATATCGTTTCGCAGTCACAGCCGACATCGAAAAATGTTTCCGAATGATTTAGTTCATGAACAGGATCAGTGCCTACAACAGATCGTATGGCGACAAAGTACGAATCAGCCTATAAGAACTTATAAATAAGCAACCATAACGTATGGAACTAAAGCAGCACCATTCCTGACAATGATGACCCTGCGAAGATTAGCTTCAGATGAGCAGCAGAAATATCCCAAAGCAACAAAATGCATCCAAGAAGTGCTCTACATGGATGATTGGGTTTCAGGGGCTCATGGCATTGAAGAAGGAAAGCGCAGGATTACGGAGTTAAACGCATGCCTAAAAACCGGCGGATTTTCACTAAGAAAGTGGTCCTCAAACGATACAAGATTGTTAGAAACAGTTGAGCAAACTGTCAACAAACAGCCAGCAGTGTTTACATTTAAAACGGAAAGCTCATCAAAAACTTTAGGCCTACAATGGAACTCCATCGAGGACGAATTCATCTTTAAATTCGATTCAAATAGCACACAAACGGCTAAACTGACCAAAAGAATGCTTTTATCCGAAATCTCCAAGATTTTCGACCCTTTGGGATGGTTAGCACCCCTAACCACAAAGATGAAGATTTTATTCCAACAAGTATGGCAAAATTTTGAGGTTCAGTGGAGCGACGAAGTTTCTATTAAGATCAAGGAAGAATGGATTAGCTTGAAGAAAGATTTAAATCTATTAAATCAGGTCAAGGTTCCTCGGTGGTTACAAAGCAAAGAAAACCACGTCATAGAATTACATGGGTTCTGTGACGCACCAATTAAAGCGTTCAGTTGTGTAGTATACGCACGAATCGTATCAAAGGACTCTACGTCAGTAGTGCTAGTAGCAGCGAAAACGCGGTGAGTGCCCTCTAGCAAGACCGTATCGCTACCTAGATTAGAATTATGTGCGGCGGAATTACTTGCAAATCTTATGACAAAAATCGTCAAAAGCATCAACAGCGTGGCCGTCGTGACATACGGTTGGAGTGATTCTAAGGTAACTCTTAGCTGGATTCAGGGTTCACCGGAGTGCTGGAAGCCTTTCGTAGCGAACCGGGTGAAGAAAATTACTAGCATCATGCCACCAAACACTTGGTATTATGTAAATACCAAAGAGAATCCTGCGGATGCAGCTAGTAGGGGCCTGACGACTTCACATTTGCTGGAGCATGCATTGTGGTGGCAAGGACCTACCTTTTTATCATCATCACAATTCAAACCTAAAGAACAAACGAAATACTCTACTGACGAAGAGACAAAAAAGCATGTAAACATAGCTCAGAATCTTATCGTAGATAGCAGCATAGTTAACGATCTATTACATCGTTACAGCTCGTTTACAAAAATAACATACATTGTAGCGTGGATACGGCGGGCATTGACACCTGTTGTTAGTAAACAGAAAACAAGGCATATCACCTTACACGAGCTTAGATCAGCAAAACTTACAATAATAAAACACGTACAGCGCGTTGAGTTTAAAACAGATATTGAATGCCTATTGCAAAACCAGGAAGTAAAATCCGATAGCAAGTTACTCAACCTTAATCCATACTTAGATCAAGATGGGATTCTTAGAGCAAAGGGAAGACTCAGGAACGCAAACATAAGCTCCGAAATGAAGTATCCAATCATCATCCCGTACAGCAGTCGACTGACTGAGCTTCTCATCTCGCAAGCCCATGAGCTAATATTTCACGGAGGAGCTCGGCTGACTATGTCCCTTCTTAGACAAAAGTATTGGATAATCAAAGGTAATCGAGCCGTCAAAACGCAACTTCATAGATGTGTTACTTGCAGGAAACAAGAGCCCAAGAAATTACAGCAGATTATGGGAGATCTACCTGATTTCCGCACTAACCCAGCTCCAGCGTTTTATCACACGGGGGTAGACTACACGGGTTTCATATCTGTGAAGGCAAATAAAGGGCGTGGAATAAAAACAACAAAAGGATACGTGGTTTTGTTCATATGCATAGTCACGAAAGCAGTACACATAGAATTGGTTTCGGACTTGAGCAGCGCTTCTTTTATGGCAGCGTTGAGAAGAATGTCAGCACGACGAGGAGCTCCGAAACATATGTACTCTGACAATGGCACTAACTTCGTGGGAGCCAACAAAATTATGCAAGAAGAGTACGAGCAGCTAAAGCAAGTTTTCGGTGATTCATTTTATAAGCAGATAGTGGAAATGGACATAGAATGGCACTGGAACTGTCCCTCCTGGCCTAGTGCAGGAGGAATATGGGAACGGTCGATACGAAGTCTTAAACAACACCTCAAAAGAGTTGTAGCGGATCAAGCATTGACATTTGAAGAATATAGCACCATTTTAGCGCAAATAGAAGCGGGTCTCAATTCTAGACCTCTGTGTCCGATATCTGAAGATATAGACGAGTTAGATTTTTTAACACCCGCGCACTTCCTAACTGGTAGAGCAGGTCTAACCGTTATTGAAACAGCCAATGACGCTAGGACAAGGTGGCAGTTAACGAACAAGATTTTTCAAGACCTTTGGAGAAGATGGAAGTCTGAATATCTTAGCCAATTATCAGTTCGCAATAAGTGGCTAAAATCAAAGAGCAACATTAAGATCGGTAATATGGTGACCATCCACGATGATAATTTTCCTTCTGGGAAATGGCCAGTGGGGAGAGTCGTCGAGGTGCACCAAGGGAATGACGGATATGTAAGAGTGGTGACATTAAAAACAAAGAACGGTTTAATAAAGCGACCTATTATCAAATTATCCGTCTTACCTATCGAGCAAGAGGAAGAAAAGTCCAAACCCAAGATCACAAAGGATATAACGCCAGCAAGTACGATAAAGCCTCGTAATTTCGTTAACGTAGTTTTATCATTAATATTTTTTATGAGCATTTTGAGCAGCAACGAAGCATCAAGCCGCATTACCCAATTTAGTGGTAATCAATCCTTATACTACGATCCAATGGGTAACTTGAATTTAATACGGGATCAATGGAAAATTGTGTCTTATTACAACATGCAACCTTATTGGCAAGGTGATAAAGCAGTGGATACTTTCATCATATATCTAGAGCAAACATGTAAACAAATCAAAGAGCACAGCCATTGTAACATGATTTTATTGCAAGTGCAGCATAATTATACGGAACTCCAATATCATAATAAACTCCTGCTAAATCAGCATTTCGGCACTCGGTCAAGAACTCGACGCGGCCTTGTCAACGCAGTCGGCTCTATAGCCAATAGTTTATTTGGAGTACTCGACCAAAGCTTCGCTGATAAATACCAACGTGATATTGAAAAGATAAATGACAACGAAAACCACTTATTACAACTTTTGAACGGTTTAATAAAGCGACCTATTATCAAATTATCCGTCTTACCTATCGAGCAAGAGGAAGAAAAGGCCAAACCCAAGATCACAAAGGATATAACGCCAGCAAGTACGATAAAGCCTCGTAATTTAGTTAACGTAGTTTTATCATTAATATTTTTTATGAGCATTTTGAGCAGCAATGAAGCATCAAGCCGCATTACCCAATTTAGTGGTAATCAATCCTTATACTACGATCCAATGGGTAACTTGAATTTAATACGGGATCAATGGAAAATTGTGTCTTATTACAACATGCAACCTTATTGGCAAGGTGATAAAGCAGTGGATACTTTCATCAAATATCTAGAGCAAACATGTAAACAAATCAAAGAGCACAGCCATTGTAACATGATTTTATTGCAAGTGCAGCATGATTATACGGAACTCCAATATCATAATAAACTCCTGCTAAATCAGCATTTCGGCACTCGGTCAAGAACTCGACGCGGCCTTGTCAACGCAGTCGGCTCTATAGCCAATAGTTTATTTGGAGTACTCGACCAAAGCTTCGCTGATAAATACCAACGTGATATTGAAAAGATAAATGGCAACGAAAACCACTTATTACAACTTTGGAAAAATCAAACGTCCGTGGTAGAAGCTGAGTATAATATTCTGAAACGAACTGAGAAGACTATTGATATTCAGTATAAGCTCATAAATAGACACCTAACCTTTTAGATCAAGCAGCTAAGCAAGTACAGATGCAAAGCCATAGCACATCAATTTTACAAGAATTCACCCTAGCGGCCATGGCTACGACAAACATGATACAAAACTTAAGGCGTGTACAAGATACTTTAATCGACACCTTGACGGATATTTATCATGGTAAAATTAACATGCCGTGTGGTTGACGGCATAGAATACAAGTGTCACCACCCCCTATCTTCCCGTGGGTGTCGTAAGAGGCGACTAAGGGATAACACGATGCAAATACCATCTTTGCGTAGAGACGGAAAACTCGACATCAAACCCTATACGACTGCCTCGTTGGTCTCGCGGCATAAATGTGCGCGTGGGATCGGGAGGTCCCAGGTTCGATTCCTGGGTCGGGCAGTGTTATTGGGTTTTTCTGTCACGAAATTCTCAGTAGCAGCACGGAGTCTGGAAATGTGCCCGGTACGGCAATAGGCTCGCCCCTTATTACGTGGGACTAAAGTATATCTGGCGAAAAGTGGATGTAGAAATACACCTCTGCCTACCCCTTCGGGGATAAAAGGCGTGACGATATGTATGTATGTATGTAAATTAACATGCATCTACTTACTCCAGAGCAAGTCAGCAACGAACTCCAAATCATTTCCGGCCAAATATCTAAGCAACTTACTTTACCCATTAGTAATATCCAGTCCGATTTATATGAAATATACAAGCTACTTAAGATCAAGGCGAGAGTGAGTAAAGAGTACTTGATGTTTGAGATCTCCGTGCCACTCATTAGCAGAGACAGTTTTCAACTGTACCGCTTAATACCGGTACCTCTTCAAGTTGGAAATGACATGGTTAGCATTACCCCTAGCACAGATTACATAGCAACTAATCTGATGAGGGACTCCTATATTAAAGTCAAGGACGACGACCTTCAAACTTGCACCTATCAGGATGAAAGTTACATCTGTCAGTTACGAGGTCCAATCAAGCGTTTGGACCCAGAAGAAAAGTTCTGTCAAACCAAACAAATAGGTGTCTGCCAGCCCAGGAAGGAAACCTGCAAGAATATGTGGTTACAATTACATGACCTATCGTCCTATCTGTATTTTGCATGTAATACTTATTCATTTACGATTATATGTGACACTGAAACCCGAGCGTGCCGAGTCAGCAAGGCCGGGCTCATTCAACTCGACAAAGAATGCATAGCTAAAGGTCGTGACATAACTCTGTACTCATATCAACAGGAAAACAAGCTAAATTTAAAACCTGACCTCTTAATCGCGAATATAGCTCCAATACAGCATCATCATTTGGTCAATATTACGCTGCCACTTCTCGAGAAAACAACAGAGGACGCACAGATCAACAACTCACTAACACGTCTCGGCGATCAGATAGCCGCTATGAAAAAAGCAGCTTTGGATGAAGCGACAATAACTACGCATGATATACATCACTATGTCATATCATACGTGTTACTAGCAACAACCGTCGCAGCATTCCTGTGGTTCCTGTGGTGGCGAGGCAAGCAAGCCTCACCCGCGCCCGAGCGTGGCCCGCAGGCGCCATGCGAGCCGCTGCCTGCAGCAGCGGCTGCCGTGCCGCGGGCGGCGCCTATTAGCAGTGTGAGTGTTAGTGCAATTGCGCGTAAGCCGTCCGTGACCGAACATGGATATAGTTGTGTGAGTGTAAGTGCGCGTGAATCACCCGTGCCCGAGCAAGGGTTCAGTGCTTGTGGGACCAAACGGTGGTCCAGCTTACGGTTTAAAAAAGACAAATCAACATCACCCATCAGTAAAAGACAATCGGTTTTTATGGTAGATCTAGATAGGAATTAGCTATCATTAAGGATAAGAACATTCAGCATTGCATTAACATTCATTTATTATAAGCAAACCACTGGTTCACCTATGTATTACTAATCCCTTAATTGTAACATCATCTCCTCTCATCTTTTATCATCCGTATCCTCCCCTCGGGAGCATATTCGATACTCATCGAACACATCATCATCAGCAGTTTTGGCTCAAGTAGGTCACGCGGCCACACCAGCGGACCGCGCGTTCTACACGAGCCAGTGTGCGATCAACCGACCTACTTGTAACACTCATAATCATCATTAGCATTAATTAACGTAAAGTGTCGGAATAAATCTATATCTAAATCTCAGCTTAGACTTATCATTTAGCATCCCAAAACATCTAGCAGCTCGAACCGTACCGTTAAATAGGCAAGGAAGAAGAGAGGAAACAAAACTCCAGCGACAAGCAAGGTACCTCAGCTTTCCTCTTATTTTCCCCACCAGATAGACTAATGCACACATCGATAACTGCATATTTTATTTTAATTTCGGTTGACAAGATCTGTCAGTTTCACTATGACGCCGGCTCGCGACGTCACACACACATACGTTAGACTTGCCAACTGGCTTATGTTTAGCTTCCTGCTTTTAGTACGCCTATAACGACTTGTTTTCACTTGTAACATCGTTGGTATAAATGGCATTTGTGTAATTGTAAGTTCGGAGCACTCACAATACGGATAACTTGTGAATCACGTGTAGTGAAAACGAAAATTGATTTTGTTTTAGAAATTAAATTATTTATCGCAAATTGCTGCCTCGTGGCTTGGTGATATTTAGATCACAATTTTGATAAACATGAATCACGTGTCAAGTCCTTATTTTCAACACGATATTATAATAATATATAATAATAATATTAGTAGGTAACATAAGTACTGATAATACATAACCTTTTTTTTTTATTTGGTGTCGGGCTGGAAAATCCTCATGGAGTCCCTCCACCCTGGGGGTGAAGGACGAAGGGGACTGTCAGACTCTTACTGACTAAAAACCAACCTGTGCTCCTCATGTACCCATGTGTCGGAGGGTAGGGTTTCACCGAAGCATTCCTCGCTACTTCCTGACGGGTATTGGTCCGCCAGATGGTCAGGCGGGTCCCGAACGAAACCCCTTGGCGGCGAATGAAGGTGTTGGGCTCCGCCGCCAAAACACCCAGCGGCCGCAGAGGATAGGGAGGACGGCAACGCAACACCGCATCTCCTCTTCCTCTGCGGCCCCAACGCGACGCAACGATGTGCGCCCCCATATGGTCGCGGGAGATAGGGCGCGCGGTAACGCAACACCCACACGCCTCTCCTCCCGCGACCGCACTCGACTGCGAGGGACAGACAGAACTGTACCCCGCACCCGCACCTTGCGACGCATCCTACGCAGGCCTCTCGCAAGCCCACCTGGAGCGTCCCCTCCCGGGATCCCGCTTAGCTTCACCGTGGGTGTACCTTAAACCCATGGTTACTGAGCCCACCCACCACGACAAGGTGGAGATCCCACGAGGGGGGGGGGGCGGTGATAATACTTAACCTACTAATACGGCTCTCAATATATGTAGTATAGAATTAATACAAAAAAACTTTAAACCTTTTTATAGTTGTTACGTCAGTTTACGTCATCCATTCACTCATAAACCTATAAAGTAAGGATATCAAAACATTTTAATTCTATTGCCAATAAACAGCGTTCAAAGCAGACATATGTGTTGTTACTCCGTCAAAAAACCCGAAGTGCTAAAATCAACCTTAACTCCATGAACATATGGTCGATATCTCGCCGGATCAATAGCCAGCTACCTGAGCACACGAGCGGACCAACCGGCTCGCGAGAACAAAGGCTCGCTTCGAAGACAAAAGATCGTCGTATTCCAGAGCTGATAACAAAAGACCTGTTTTGCGATGATGTCAACTACGCAAGAATTATTAAATGTATTGGAAAATACTGCAACTTTATTGTAAAAATCACAAGTAAATCTTTAAAAATGCCCAAAATCACGTTTGACAAAAGGATATATTGAATCTCGTAATAAAACTATAGTAGATTATTGGCTTACTTTCAAACGTGTCCATCATGAATTAGTGAAAATTACGCCAAAAGATCAGAAGGCGTTGTTACCGTATTTTGTCAACGAAGAGATATGAATCTCTTCGTACATACGAAGATCTTTATATTATTTTATTGGGTGATTTACGTGATATGTTAACAACATCGCAACCATCGACATCGTTATATAACAACAGTGCGGCATCGAATTGTGACCAACAAAATACGCTTGTGAGATTACCTAGGATCCAGCTGCCGACCTTTAGTGGCAAGTACGAAGAATGGCAAACGTTCCAAGACCTATTTCTGTCCTTAGTGCACACAAATACATCTATTAGTGACGTGCAAAAATTACACTATTTGAAAAGTAGTGTCACGGGAGAAGCCGAAACTTTATTGAAACATATCCAGGTAACTCAGAAGAATTATGAACAAGCTTGGCTCATTTTGAAAACAAGATATGGAAACAAACGTTTCATTATAAACTCAGTGTTAAAACAATTATTCAACCTAAGGAAAATTACATCTCAGTCACCTAATCAGATAAAAAACTTATTAGGTGTCACATCAGACTGTCTAAATAATTTACAAAAGGACAATGGCAGAATTTGGTCTGGGTTTGTTGTGGCGACCTTAAACTTCATATGAACAAAACAATTTGATTTTTTTTCTACGATTTTTTATTTTTCACTTTTTCTCGTTAAATCCGGAGTATTTTATGATGATAAAAAGCATTCCAATTGATTACGAACTAGGTACCTAATTTATTATTTGATTGCTGCCATAGACTATGGTGTGACAGGAATAGACGTTTGACATTGATCCGTATCGATTATTAAATAAGTAATCGATACGATCAACCTTTATAGGGTATTTAAAATATAATTATTAACATTTTTTTTTCTGCCGAACAAATTGACTCCATGCTACCTGATGTTAAGCAGTCAGTGAAGTCCCATAGTTATGGCCATCATCCCAGCAGCCAGCATGGCATTATGGCATAATGGCCCTCACCTTGACGGCCTTGAGTAAAGCTTTTTCACGCCCCGCTTAAAGGACCCGGGATCATAAGTGGAGGGAAACACGTAGACTGGTAAAGAGTTCCATATCTTAATGGTACGGCAGAGATAAGAGGCGCCGAACCGTTTGGTGCGTGACGGTATCTGTTCTACCGTGTAAGAGTGGCACCTCAACCCAGCACGTGTCGTTCGGGATAGGAAAGGAGAGGGTGGGATTTGTTGAAAGAGCTCTTCCACTGAGCACTCACCGTGATAGATACGGTAGAAGACAGCCAGACATTATATCAAAAAGCTAATATTTTTGAAGCAAAACAACTTTTAAATCAAATAAAAACGTCACAGCATCGTTTTAATATTGTATCGATTTCACATAAAATCGATTTAAAATGTGCAGCTCTGCTTTTGTCTTTGGCTGTGACAGTTAAGGTCAACGCTCATTAGAGCCACCCGACACCCACTCCGCACCGCCTCGCCTCGTGCGGTTAGTATTCTTTATATGGATTTCTATGGGTATGCGCTCACTACATCAACTCCGTAGCGTCACCGGATCGCCTCTGTCGTAAGCCGTCCACCGCGTGCGGCGGGTGGTCCACCCACCGTCCGCGCGTGGACGGCTCGGTGGCAACTCGCTGCTCGTATGCTTGCCGCGCGTTGACGGCTCGTCGCCAACGCGCGGGTCCGAAGCGGACCGCGCGCTGCCCGCGAATGATTCACGTCCGAGTGTTACCAGATACACGGTAAATACCGTAGATGTACGGTAATTTTGAGACACGGTCTACGGTAATAAGCTACTACCGTGTTCTTTTCTAAGGTATTTTTAATTATTAATTACCGTGTAAATGATACTCTTATTTTGACTTTACACTTACTCAAAAATATATTATGTTCTTACGAGTAATCCTTTATTGGCAACACTGGCTGTCGCAGTTGGTGATGTCGGGGAAATCATTAACGATTTCATTACTTGGCAGGTAATATAATCCGGCTCTGTTAATAATCTCTGCTTAAACATTTCGTGCACTCAATAAGCTTTCTTTTTTTTGTTGCGTCTTTCATTTACTTCCTCATCAAGTGCGACAGCTATGAGTGCCAATTCAACGTTTGTAAAATTTTGCATTACGAAACACACGTGTAGACCTAGTGTCAAATGTTAACAGACTATTCGAAAATTTGTGGACCAAGCGACGTCCACTCGTTGACCGCGCGGCGTTCACTCGTTGACGGCGCGCGGTCCGCTGGTTGATCGCGCGGCGTTCACTCGTTGACGGCGCGCGGTCCGCTGGTTGACCGCGCGACGTCCACTCGTGGACGCCGTGCGGAGTGGGTGCCGGGTGGCTCTAATGACCGTTGACCTTTAGATGCTACAGAATACTTCTGCGTTTAGATGTCGATCTGACATAATATGTCATTTGATAATTCAAACGTACCTACATCATTCATTCTTAACTAAAAATTAAAACACCGATATCTTCTTTTTCGATGTTTCCCGAATGAAAATAGAATCATTTATAGACTCTGCTACTTAAGCCGATTTTTTGATATATTTTTATTACTGTACGTTTCAATTCAAATTCAGACATTTTGATGTATGGAGATCTGCCATTGTCCTTTGGATATTTGCACAGACTCATGGGATCCATTAATGATTTTTCTGGTAGTGCAGAAATTGGACTCTGAGTCACATAAGGACTGGGAACAATATGCCTATAAGGATAAGTCAGATAATTTACCTACTTGGAACGACCTGAGAAAGTTTCTACAATCTACTTACCGAACATTAGAGCTTGTAGCTTCAAGAACACGGGATAAGATGACTAGAGAACGTGTGCTTCATATCTCAAACACATCACCGTCGCGACCGTCGTCAGGTAAAACGTGTGTCATGTGCAAGGGTGACCATAAATTATGTCATTGTAAGGATTTTACAAAACTGCAACCTATCGAACGAACAAACTATGTCAAGAAGAGCAACCTATGCTACAACTGTTTAGTACTAGGACATTCAGTTGTGTAATGTAGATTATCCATGTCCTGTCGTATATGCAACGGGCGTCACCATAGTCTTCTACACCAAAACAAAGAGCCTGATTCTTCGGCAGCTGAGAACTCCCTACAATCGAAGACATCCTATCACACTGTAGAAGATCAAGAAGAGATAAATGTCACTACAATGGTCACGTCATATCACAGTATTAAACAAGGCATAGCACTACTAGCGACAGCAACAGTTACAGTACGCAATTGTGACAATCACCCTGTCATATTGCGCGCGTTAGTAGATCCAGGTTCGCAGACAGCGCTTATTAGCGAGAAGGCAACTCAGATGCTACATCTTACCAAGTAATCAGCAAGAGGGAGTATCATTGGAGTTGGAGCAACAAACACCAACGTAAATCACGTAGTACAGCTGCAAATCGGTTCACGCATCAACAAACATTTCAAGATGGATGTCGAAGCACATGTTATGTCTAAGCAGCTTACCACGAAGCTGCCACCCAAAACAGACGGTGCTGGTCACTGGCCATACCTAGAAGGACTCAACCTGGCTGACTCTAACTATGACACACCAGGTCCCATAGATTTACTTCTAGGCGTTAACGAATACTCAAAAATTGTCCAAGAACAGCTTATCAAGGGTCCACCGGGTACACCATGTGCACAGAAAACATACGTCGGTTGGATACTCTTCGGAAATGTTGACGCGAAGCCACAAGACGATTCTATCCTCGTTCTTCATCACCAAGTTGACATGGATCTTATGTTGAAATCTCTGTGGGAAGTGAACACAGAAAGAGAAAGAAGATTAACAAAGGAAGAAAGGTTATGCGACGCAATTTATGAAGAAACAGATACACGCACAGAAGAAGGAAGATACATGGTGAAATTGCCATTGAAAAAACCCAATCTAAGATGTCTAGAAGGAAACACTAAAGAAATAGCCAAAAATAGACTGCTGCAATTAGAAAGAAAATTCAGAAGATCACCCCGCCTGAAAGAAAACTACAATAAAGTTATGAATGAATATTTAAGTTTACAATACATGGAAGAAATACCAAAAAATGAAATTACAAAGGAAAAAGTTGTATACTTACCTCACCATGCCGTCATTCGAGCAGAAAAGGAAACTTCCAAGACTCACGTAGTTTTTGACGCATCTACTAAGGGTAAAAATAATGTTTTACTTAACGATGAGTTGATTGTTGGTCCTCAGCTACAGGAAGATCTCAGAAACATTATCATAAGAAGCCGTATGAAACGTGTTTGTTACGCAAGCGATATAACAAAAATGTATTTACAAATTTGTGTATACCCAGAAGACGCTAACACATATCAGCGTATTCTATGGCGTGAAAATGAAGATGAAGGCATAAAGGAATTTCGCTTACTTCGGGTTATATTCGGAACGGCATCAGAACCTTATCTTGCTATAATAACTCTGCATCAAGTAGCTGATGACAAAGGACAACTTTATCCAAAGGCAGTAAAAGCTATTAAAGAAGACTTTCTAATGGACGACTATCTAGGTGGTCAAGATACTACAGATGAAGCTATAGAAACAGCTACACAAATATCCAATATATTGAATAAAGCTGGGTTTACACTTACCAAATGGTCATCCAATTGCACAGAGTTCTTAAAATCTATCAACGTCAACAATCGAAGTTCTACTGCACAGCTAGACATCAACAAAATGGATGGAACTGTAAAAACTCTCGGTTTAGTTTGGAATCTGAAGACAAACCAATTTCAATATCAGTTGCGATTGCCAACCACTTCTGCTGTCATCACAAAGAGAGTAATTCTCTCAGAGGTACAAAAGTTATTTGATCCCTTGGGATGGATTGCCCCTAGTCTGATATTGCCTAAGATATTCATTCAAAGGCTATGGTTAGAAAAAGTAGACTGGGACGATAGTGTAAGCTCTCAACTACAAAGGGAATGGATTATCATTCGTGAAGACTTCAAAAATGTCAACAGCATCTATATCAATCGATGGCTGGGAACCTTAAACACGGAATTGAAATCCGTACAGATCCACGCTTTCAGTGATGCGTCTGAGAAAGCCTTTGCAGCTGTAGCATATATCAGAACTGAAACTCAAGACGGTCGAATTACAACGAAACTAATAGGTGCAAGGACAAGAGTCGCACTAAAAACCATCTCGTTACCCCGCTTGGAGCTTTCAGGAGCGTTGCTTCTTTCACGATTGCTAAATCAGATAGTGAAAGCCATGAGAATTTCAGTAACACAAGTATTCGCATGGACAGATTCTGCCATAGTCATCGCCTGGGTGTCTGGGGATCCTCATCGCTGGAAGTTATTTGTGGCAAACCGAGTGACAGAAATTATAGAAAATCTCAATGACAACCGGTGGTGCCACGTTGCATCCGAAGAAAACCCTGCAGACATTGCATCGAGGGGCATGTTGCTTGCGAACTTGAAAGATTCCGAGTTATAGTGGAATGGTCCCGTATGGTTATCTGAAAGGAAGATCGTATTAAAGCTGCCTGATAAGATATCCACTGACCTGGAAAAGAAAAAGGATAAATTAGAAACAAATACAAAAATTATAAATGAAGAAGAATACAAAGGTTTATCATCAAAATTTACACAATTTGAGAATTTAATAGAATTAATGAAAGTCATAATAATTGCAAAAGATTCATTAATTACAAGAGAAACATTGATACTTACCCAACAGATTTTACCACAGAAGAATTACATCAATCATTAATGACAAGCATTAAAATAGTACAAGGTGAAGAGTTTACAGACGACATAAGCAGATTAAAATCAAACAAAAATTTAAGAAAACATAAGTCCCTCGTAAGACGTAATATATAATATCCCATAAGTGTCAGAGCTCTCTTTCAAAAAATGACATTTGAGAAGGCAAAAGGCAAAATACTGTTACGAGCTGGGGTTCGTGATAAATTATATACACTATGCCAGAAAAACTGCACTTTATTCACTAACACAATAACACTATTCACACCACTAGAACAACACTAAACACTTCCGACTTATTTCTCTTCGCTTCTTGATCGCTTTCCGTATTCAATTGAACTGTGTCCGGTCCGTTCGCTCCCGCTCTATTTATACTGGCCGGATAACATCACTAGGCTTTTCGAGACGACTCACGATATTTCTGGAAACGTGTAAGGTGTTTCTAGAATTGCGTAAATGTTCTATTTACACCTACGCCATCTATTAGAGGATAGATGAAACAGCCTTAAACAACCGATACATCTAATCTCATGTAGTTCTCCCATTCACTGATAGATGGCGTTATTTTCAATTCGTAACACGGCCTCCCTCTTAAACGTGTTCGTCTCGAACATCGTTAGACCCATAGTAACGAGCCAACCGGTCCACATGAAGTATCTTCGGTGCACCTCGCGACCCCTTCTGGATTCGATAGGTGACGTTGTTCATCCTGGTAATTATGCGATATGGCCCGTCCCATCTGGCTTGTAACTTAGGCGATTTGCCTTTGCTTCGTACTGGGTTATGAAGCCACACCAATGATCCCTCATCGAAGCCTTTGTTGTTTGCCTTCCGGTCGTAGCGAGTCTTCATCTTCTCAGACATCTGTTGTCCAGATTCCCTGATGTGCTCGTATACGTCGTTCATCCTGTTGCGTAGCTCGGTTGCGTAATCCGTTATATTGCGTGGAGATTCTGGTGGAATACCGGTGATAAGGTCTGCAGGTAAACGGAGTTCTCTACCGAAATTGGCAAAAGCTGGTGTTACTCCTGTAGTTTCGTGGACCGCACTGCGATATGACAGGAGAAATGGTTGGATGTGCTTGTCCCAATCTCTTTGTTTGCTCTCCACGACCTTCGCCAGGTACCTTTCCAGAGATTGGTTAAACCGTTCAACCATGCCATCTGATTGCGGATGATAAGCCGTGGTCCTGATTTTATGTGCACCCATTACGCGACAAGTCTCCTTGAACACCTCAGATTCGAAGTTCCGGCCTTGATCGCTGTGGATTTCCAAGGGCACCCCGAACCGACAAAAGACTTCATGCACCAGCTTATCGGCCACTGTGGTAGCTTCTTGATTTGGGATTGCAAACACTTCAGGCCACTTCGTGAAGTAATCCATCACAACCAAGAAGTATTTGTTTCCGTCCTGGCTCTCAGGAAACGGCCCAGCGACATCCAACGCTATGCGCTCCCATGGAGCTCCCACATTGTACACCTTTAATGCACCTCTGCTTCGAGTATGTGGCCCCTTGACAGCCGCACAACTTGTGCATTTGCGGCACCAATCCTCGACGTCATCCCGACAGTGGAGCCAATAAAACCGCTCCCGGATCTTAGTAAGGGTCTTCTTAACTCCCATGTGACCTCCCGAAGCACCATTGTGATAGAGCTGCAAGACTTCCGGCACCTTAGTTTTGGGCACTACCATTTGCAAATGGCACTGGTTACCGCGAGCGTTTTCCCATTTGCGGCACAGAACTCCATCCTGGACGACCAAGCTTTCCCACTGTGCCCAATAACTCTTGGTGATGGGGCTCATTGCTGCGATATCACTCCATTTGGGCCTAGGCGCATCTGATTTCTTCCATTCAAGAATCGGCTGTACATCCTTGTCATCTTGCTGAGCACTCCGCAAAGCTTCTCTCCATTCGTCGCTTAGATCCGTCTTTAACATCCTCACTAGCGCTGCCTGCTTTGCTTCCTGTCGGCTACAGTGCTTGCACTGGTCGGGACACGGCCTACGCGATAGGGCATCTGCGTTACCATGGGACTTGCCGCTGCGATGTTGTATTACAAAATCAAACTCTTGCAGTAGTTCAATCCATCTAGCTACTTGTCCTTCTGGGTCCTTAAATTGAAGCAGCCATTTCAGCGCTGCATGGTCGGTTCGCAGGTGGAATTTACGGCCCAACAAGTATTTGTTGAAATGCTGCAACGTCTTTACTACAGCCAAGAGTTCTCGCCTGGTGACGCAGTAGTTTCTTTCGGGTTTGGATAAGGTCTTGCTGAAGTATGCTATAACAACTTCTTGATCACCCTTCTTCTGTGACAGCACGCCGCCAATTCCGGTGTTACTGGCATCTGTGTCAACTATGAATTCATGCTCATTGTCAGGGTAGCCTAGAATAGGTGCAGTACACAGATATTCCTTGAGCTTCTGGAATGCAACATCACAGCTCTCATTCCAACAGAACTGCACTCTGTCTTCGGTGAGCTTATGAAGAGGTCGAGCAATGTCAGCAAAGTTCTTCACAAACCGTCGATAGTAGGAGCATAATCCGAGGAATGCTCTGACCTGCGTTTTGTTCTCTGGAACTGGCCATTCCTTCACGGCAATGATCTTATCCGGGTCAGTTTGAATACCGTTCTCCGAGACCACATGTCCTAGAAAGTTCACTTGCCGTCTGAATAACGCGCATTTCTTCGGACTCAGCTTCAAATTCGCTCCTCGTATCTTTGACAGCACTTGTTCCAAGTTTCAAGGTGATCCTGGAAGGTGCGCCCCACGATGATGATGTCATCCAAGTAGACCAGGCAGGCGTCTCCAATCAGTCCCATAAGCACTCGCTCCATCAGTCTCTCAAAAGTAGCCGGAGCGTTGCACAATCCAAAGGGCATGACGTTTAATTGCCACAATCCTTTGCCTGTGGAGAATGCCGTCTTCTCTTTGTCTCGAAGATCTATTTCCACCTGCCAGTAGCCACTTTTTAGGTCTAAGGTAGAAAACCACTTCATCCCCGTCAGGGTATCCAGTGTGTCATCGATCCTTGGCAGCGGGTAGCTGTCCTTCTTCGTGATGTCATTCAATCGGCGGTAGTCTACACAGAAGCGCATGCTGCCATCCTTCTTCTTTACTAGGACAACCGGAGAGCACCACGGGCTGGACGAAGGCTCGATTACGCCTTCTTTCACCATACCGTCGATCATAGCTTCCACTTCACGTTCCCGTGCCACTGGCACACGTCTTGGTCGCTGGCGAATCGGTGCTTCATTTCCCGTGTTTATTTTGTGCTGGACTAGTGCTGTCTTCCCTATGTCGGCATCACTGGTCGAGAAAATATCGGCGAACCGGTTTAACATCTTCTTAGCCTTGGTCTTCTCTTCTTCTGACAGGGTACTTTGGCAGTCTTCCAAAAGTGAAGACACGTCGAATCGTGCACCCTGAACCATGTCGCTGGTAGGTTGCTCTTGACATCTACGCATCCAAGCCGCTCCTTCATAGGTGCCCAATTCCGTCCCTTTTTTGAGTAACACTTCCTTGTCACTTGCATTTAGTGCGCGTACTGATGAAACTTTGGTACCCCTTACCAAGGTTCGTGCAATCTTCCATGAGGCATCTTCCTCTAGGCCTTCGATAAGTACGCAGCGGTTACCTCGACCAGAACTCCCGGGTAAACAAACCGGTACTACCGTTTCCGACCGCGGTTGAAGCTTGACATTCTTCAGGCAGTACACTTTTCCTGAAGTTGCGCCTTCCATGAAGACTTCTTCCGAGCCACATTTCAACACTCCTTGGTTAACATCGATCTCGCAGCGATACTTCCGCATGAAGTCTAGGCCCAAGATGCAGTCGTCCGCTATATCGGCCACGATGACTTTGTGACGGTAAATTTTGTTGCCTAGCTTCAGATCCACCTCCATTTCACCTCGGACGGTTATGTGCTGACCGGTAGCTGTTCTCAGATTCACACATTCATTGTTCCTGAAGCAGCTCCGAAGAACCCGTCTTGCCAGATGGAAACCGACGACTGTCCGAGAAGCACCCGTGTCTAATGTCAGCTTGCATGGTGTTCTGTTAATTTCGCCTTCGATGATCAGGCTGTTCCCGTCGCATGATTGCGAGATCGAGATACTTGGGGCTCTTCCATTACCAGCCAGCACCCGCCCCGCAGTCCTGGCTTCTACTCGTTTCCCTGCTCTCGCTGCCTGGCAGGCACATCAGGCGACCCCTTTGGTGGAGACAGGGTGTCACCAGGCTGCCTACGCTTTGGGCAGCTCAAGCGGATATGGCCTCTTTCTCCGCAGTTGTAGCACCGAGGTGACGACACAACTTCCCTGATGCGGTGACCTCGATCGTCGCGTCGCACTGCTTCCACCTCCAGAGCGTGGGCTAAAGCGTCCTTGAGGTCCTTGAAGTGCCCAAGCCTCACTGCTGCTCTTACCTCCAGGTCCCGGATCCCATCCGTAAACGCCTGTACGAGGTTCCCGTCAATAAGCGCAGGCGACGACTGGTATGCCTTCCTGACCAGCTTTTCCACCTCTAGAGCCCACTGCTGCAGAGTTTCTCCGGTGCGTTGTGTCCTGTCCTTCAGCTGAGCACGATAAACGTGTTCAAGGTGCGCGTCACCGTATCTCGCCTCCAGCGCCTCCAGGAGCTTTTCGTAGGTGACGTCTTGCCCGAGTGCCTCCAACACTGTCAAGGCCCGGTCGCGAAGGCCCAAGGTTAGGGCGGTTAAGGCCTGTTCTTTGGTCCACCCATTCGATCGCATCACAGCCTCGAACTGGATCTTGTATGCAGACCATGATGACGAGCCATCAAATGGTGGAACCTTAAATCCACGAGGTGAGGGCGCTACAGCCGCTGGTGTTACTTCGTTGGATCCGAGCCCACGCAATCTCCTCTCCACTTCAGCGACACAGGTCTCGTGATGGTCGTGTACATGCTTCTCTATAGAGGCGACGCGAGTCTCAAGCTGGTCGTGTACGAGCTTCTCCACGTCGCTGATACGAGCCTCGTGCTGCTGGAGCTCCTCCTTTACCACCTTCAGGTCCTTCCCTACAGCGGCGCTGAGGTCTTTCATCACCACCAGCTGTTCCTCCGAACGGCGGGCCTGCTCCTCCTTGTCGCGCTGTAGTTGTTCCTCCAGGCGGCGCGCATGCTCCTGCATGAACGTCATCAGAGCCGCGATGTCGGGCACCGCCACGGAGTGTGCGCTTGTGGGCTCCACTGCATCCGCGGATTCGCCTGGTCCACCAGACGATGGAGAAGGAACGTCTCCGAAACGTCTCTGGTCCAGGTCTTGCTGGCGCTGGTTCCTGGTACGCACACCTTCAGTTTCTTCCTTCGGCATAACCGGCATAATTTATCCCTTTCTTCTGACACCAATTTGTTACGAGCTGGGGTTCGTGATAAATTATATACACAACACTAATAAAACACACTATTCACACCACTAGAACAACACTAAACACTTCCAACTTATTTCTCTTCGCTTCTTGATCGCTTTCCGTATTCAATTGAACTGTGTCCGGTCCGTTCGCTCCCGCTCTATTTATACTGGCCGGATAACATCACTAGGCTTTTCGAGACGACTCACGATATTTCTGGAAACGTGTAAGGTGTTTCTAGAATTGCGTAAATGTTCTATTTACACCTACGCCATCTATTAGAGGATAGATGAAACAGCCTTAAACAACCGATACATCTAATCTCATGTAGTTCTCCCATTCACTGATAGATGGCGTTATTTTCAATTCGTAACAATACTTTTAAACCCTATTAAAGCTTTATCAAACGAAAATATTTAAATCACTTCCCACATTAGCAAAGGAGGATAAAAAAATGAGTTTAAATATCAAAGGTAAACACACACCATAGACGTTGAGTCCTGGTATTGTCATCTCTTCCATATATTATTTTTTGCATCAATTTTCAATCGAAGGATAAGTGGTAGATTCCACTATAGTCCATTATTATACCTAACGCATTATCATAGATAGATGGTCAGGAGTTTTAAAAGTAGGTAATGCGGCGGTATGAAACGATCACTTTAATGCTCAGCTGTCCCTAATGGATCTTCACCTTGAAGGACGATGAAAGCAAACTCAGTGGCGACCAGAAAATTACATTATTGTATTCATTACAGTGTTTGCTGATATAATTAATTAATAGTGAATATATGTAGGAACAGTTTTTGAACGTGTATTCGACCTTTATAATGACAATTACTTAGATCTCCTCTTGTCATGCATGGAGGCTTCCAAAATTTTAAATTTTGCTTATAACAATAAGCAAAATTTTAAATCATGTGTATAAATTAGTGAGTAATTATAGCCCGTAATCCTTATAATATAAGAAAAAGTAAATATCATAATTATTTTAATTTCGTCCCAGGGTGATCTTAAAGCCTCGCCTTGAGGCCCGTGGGCACCTTTAATCCCACGTTATGTGCGCTGATAATTGGGAAGACTGCGTTGTACCGCCCTCATTGTCAGATCTCATAATAGGGTGGAATGAAGACATTTAATAACAAAATAAATTTCTAAAAGCTAAAGGCGAGTGAAAGTGTCCTGATAATTAAGATTGTGATTACACATAAAAGCAACATAGTAGCTGTTTGCCGCGGTTTCGCGCTATTAAACATCGCCAGCTACTCAAATTATTGATATCGTGGAACTAACCATATGCATTTGAAAAAGCCATAGTTATTTTGAAATCACAGACAGACACTTCAATGTTATTTATATGTATGTACAGATGGCGCAAAAATACAGGCAATACACTGGCAAGAGCATCGATATATATGTACTAACGTAAGACCGTTTACCAACATGTATAAACTTAAACTGTACTAAGCAAAAGCTAAAAATGATGTAGGTAGAAAATGTCCTGTACAATAAGAATATCTCACAGTACAATAAGATCCGTCTCATTCGGAAAAAGTCATTTTACCTGCAGTTACTACTCCAAGTACCGAAGTAAATCCCGTCAAGAGAATTACCATCAACACAATACCGGCAGGCTATTGTGCAGTTTAATGTAGCGGAATGAAAAAAGGCAAACTGATTCAAACCAACAATATTATATTTCTTGGTAGTGCGGTGCCTGGCGGTTGGCAAGAAAAACAAATTTGATTGTTGAGAGTTTAACTACTTGTAAAGAAAGCGTGTGTTGATGTAAAGAGACTCTCAGTTTCTGACAGAAAATGGGCATGACTGAAAGAATAATATTTCTTTCTATTTTTAAAACGTTTCCCGCATTAGGATGACTCACTTTAAGCTTACGCATGTCACGATCAGATAACTTTATTATTTTGTGACTTATCTATATACTAAACAAATACGGCCTGACAAAGTATCATTTAAAAGTTCTTATTCACCTTATCTTTATTTTTCGCAGAAGCGTAAAAAACTCATGCTTGTCTATCCATCCTTGCATTTGATGGATAGAGTTTTAGCTACTATCATACGACTAAATATGCCTCAGATCTTTCGTCAAAAGAGTTAGTAATTTCAAGGACAATTCCGAACTCAGAGCTTGTTTAGATCAATTCATTGTACACATTTTTCATATGCGGGCGTTCTATTAACATACTTCAAAAGTTAAAGTAACATAGTAAAATTTAATACGATAACTAATACTCTACTCCTTGATAGATTTTTATCACGTGATTTTTTTACTATTTTTACTAACGACTTATTGAAATGGAAGGTAAAACACAATACACAGTGAGGCGCGCTAGTGCGTCAGGACTACAAGCTAAGTCAATGTATGTGTGGTCATCAACCCGTACATTGGTACTTCTGAATATTACTTAACAGGATAACTCCATATAGGAAAGCATTTACGATCTAAATAAAACAAATATGTTTACTCAAATTTCAGATCGTCATAATGATAGATAGCAAAGGATGTCACACCAAAAACGAGCATAAACACACGTTCAATATACTTCCAAACCACGTTCTATATACTTCCTAAGTAGATTACATCTACCCTTCACCAGTTTGCAGAACAAGACAAAGACACTTTCCAATGCTTTTGGAGAAAAGTAGACTAAACGTTTTGCGAACATCACTGGTGTACCCCGTCACTACAAGTCGGGTTCCCACCCAACACTAATGCGATGCGACGCCGCGAGCGATGCTGAGGAATCCAATTATATTGTTCGACGATATTAGCGTCTACTCCACCCCGTGCTGTATGTAGTATATTGTGTTATAGTCGACTATTTATAGCTGCTACTGATTTATTTACTGAGAAGAATTTAAAGTGCTTTGTACTGTTTTGATCTTAGATTTTTGGAATTAGTTTGCACCGCAAATACGTCCATCCGTTAACACGTTAGGCAGAGCCTGTGCTGTGCTAGCCAGTCTAATCTAGTCAGATCTATACTTTTGTTATACAGCTGAAGAGTTTGTTTGGTTGAACGTGATAATTACGGGAAGTGCTGGTCCAATATGAATAATTATTTTAGTATTTTATTATATTTATCGGGGAAGGCTATAGGCTATATATGGCATCACACTATGAGCCACGGGTATGGAGTAGTAGCCAGAAATAAAACGGCGGGCTCAGCTAGTTCGCTATATGTCTAATATAGCTACATGTTATGTAAGTAGGACCCAGAAACAGAACAAAGAGTGGTGCTAATCATAATATAAAACTTATCCTGGCTAGAAATGGGACCCACGACTTAATTTTTAGCTAGATTCGTTATCAATGTCACTGACCACTAAACCCTAAACCAGAAGTCTAGTCAAGTCATAGTATCTTCTTGGGTTTACGCGAATGTTACACATTGAAATTAAACTACAGTTTACGGATTTTAACGCGTTGTATTGGTTTCACTAAGTTATTACATTTGAAACTAAAGATCTAGAAACTATATTTTTAATTTATTACTAGCCGACGTTTTGAATTCTTTACAGAATTCATGTTCACGGCAGACTGAGGTGATATTTGTCTTTTTCTTGAATGTATAAGTTATCTCAAAGTACCCGAACATTTTTCAACTACTGGTCTTACTATTTACGCAGAATGAGCTCACAGTGTCCTTAGGTCTTCTGGTGACTTTGTCCTTCTTGGGTTTCATTAGCCATATGACAGGGTCCCAAGCTGGAGGAACATTCCAACCATCTTCCCTATTGAAATTAGGGTGTTTTTTAATTTCAATAGCCTCTCGTATCATCCTTGGAAGAAAACGATGTTCTTTTGCGAGTATCTGTGGTTCATCAAATCGCAGGTAGTGGTTGGGTCCTTGTTCCACATGTTCACACACAGCAGACTTTGTTGAGCGTTTATGTTTTATGTCAGCTATATGTTCTTTGAGTCGAATGCCTATGCTTCTCTTGGTTTGTCCAATGTATGAGAGCCCACATTCACAGTCAATTTTGTAGACACCGGCCTCTTGCAAGGGTAACTGACACTTGACAGATGGTAATAATTGACTGATCTTCGTTGGCGGCTTGTAGTAAGTTTTGATAGAAGCTCGCTTCAAGATGTAGCCAATTTTGTCGGTCACGCCCTTGATGTATGGGAGGACAGCAGGTTGTCTTTCTACTGTGGCTGGTTTTTCTTTCTTCTGGGATCTGTGACAGTGGCGCGGCGGTCGGAGCTTGTTGTCTTGCAGAACTTGCCTGACATGTTGAAGCTCAGCGTCCAGGTGTTTCTTGTCACAGATCCCGCGGGCTCTCTGAAACAGAGACATTCCTACAGTAGCTAACTGTTTAGGATGGTGGTGAGATTCACCGTTTAAGTACCTATTTGTATGGGTCTTTTTCCTATACACAGTATGGCTTAAGGAGTTGTTTTTATTCCTGATGACAAGTACATCTAAGAAAGCTAAAGACTTGTTTGCCTCTAATTCCATTGTGAATTGTATTTGGTTATTAATAGAATTAAGATGGTTTAGGAAAGCATTAACACTATCTGTTGGTAAAATTGTGAAAGTGTCATCTACATACCGCTTGTAGAACCTCGGTGTGATGGTGGCAGTCTGCAGGGCTCGCGCCTCGAAGTCCTCCATGAAGATGTCAGCGACAACAGGCGATACTGGAGAGCCCATTGCTACACCGTCTACTTGTATGTAGTGTTTCTTGTCCCATAACAGATAGCCCGTTGTCAGGCAGTGTTTGAGTATTTCTGCATATTCCTCAGGCATGTTGTTTTCTGTCAGCTTCCTTCTAGTAATTTCTACACAGTCATGTACTGCATGCATTTGAATAATGACTGTATATCAAAACTAA